>CM035440.1:88713823-88767846 GCA_020310875.1 Ceratopteris richardii
AGTTATTTAAGAACTAGATAAAAAATATTCATAGTATTCAAAACCAATGAGAAAAGAAATATTTTATCGCACCTTACAATCACCAAGACCAACAATCTAGGATTGGCAATCTATTGAGCAACAAAGGTGATCCATACTCTAACATTTTGAAGACCAGTAGGAGGTAGATTTCAATTCTACTTGGTGGGCACCACCATAGAATGACACCCCAAAAATAATACCAATAGGTATTTCCTATGCTGAAATCCATGGCAGAATAGATTTCAGCTATTAAATCCTATACATTTCTAAATCCTAGATAATACTCAGGATACAACACATACGCTATGATGTTTTGGGTGACCCTTGCATCTCAAGCTGCTAAATGGTTAATACGTATGATCTGAATGATTTACAAACTATCAAGGATGTTATGGAAGCCTTTCTTAGAAGACTCCTACAAGAAAAGGATATTGTTTGGCTAGTCAAAATTTCAAAACATGGTAAATAGTAACAGAATGCAACAATATAGAAATATGCAATGATGCACCAAAACATACTCAACCATATTAGGCGGTTTTCAAATGATCTACCTACTCACCTAAAGCCATTAGTTAAATGCTAACAAAGCCATCTTTCGATGAGCTAAATTCATATCATATTGCATAAAATCAATCAAATGTTTTTACCTAGTCAAATTTCACTTTATGAAGTTTCTAATGGAGTAAATTTACTTAAACGTTTTCAAAAACTTCAATTATAAGAGAAATACTCTATGTAGCAATAATTTTGTACTAGCTACAATAATATTAAGCACGGGTCACCAAAATGTGCAATGAATCAATTATATTGTGTAGTTTGTGATGTTTATGATCATAGTGCTGTTAATTGTCGATATGAGGTAGGAGAATACATTATCTCCTCCTCCAGTATAGACAACAACTCTCAGAGAATGAAATAAAGATTTTCAACCTAACATAAATTTTCACCAAAACCATTATTAGGTAGGCAGATGTGGTGGATGACCTTTTCAAACAAGATGCAAGGATAGTGGTTTTTATCAGCAAGGGAAAGATAAGTATTATCAACATCTTCACATGTACAAAATGATTGCCCAAAAGCTTGCAAATATGATCGTCCTAGAAGGGTTAAAGTTCCTAATTTGGCAACCAATGTTGTTTCATTTCCAGTACAAGAGTCTCTTCTATCACTAAAGAGTATTGAAGTAATATAAGAACCAATCAAAGGTCACCTAGATACAATGGCATGAGTAGTGAAAACTAGATTAAGAAAGAGAATTGTTGAGCCCTATATGCATATTGTGCAGAGCATGTAAAAGAAAAACTTGGTAGACTATTACAAGCTTGATTCATTATCCCTATTGAATATCCAAAGTGGGTCTTGCCTATTGTCAAAGTACCAAAGAGAAACAAGAAATCAAGAATTTGTGTGGATTACAAAAAATTAAGCATACTAGAATGGCTAATTTACCAACATGAGTTTCCTTCCGATATTCCCTTGGCTCCCCAAGGTTACAAGCTTGAGGGAAAAAGCCTAGGCACAAGGACAACATCCTCTACATGAGCAAGTTCATGGCATCTCTATGGAAAAACACTCAAGTTTATAAGGCCTTTCTTGTTAGAACACACAATCCTTTAATATGCTTGGAGTTTAAAGATCTCTTCAAGAACAATTAAGTTCGTTGCTTGAAATGAATTTTATTCATGTGGTAGAGTTATATGGTTTCATATACAGATTTGTACATTCATGTATTTTGAACAAATTCTTTATGTATCATAGTATTAGTTCTTTATTTGAGGTTCTAATTGAAGCCTTAGACCACAAGTCTATTGGTGCAAGACAACCATCAATTGATGTTTTTGGACAAAGGTTTGAAGTCAAAGGATGAAGCAAAGACCAATAAAAGAAGCCTGAAGTTAGTGCATGATCAGAGAATGAAGTCTTGTATATACATGAACACTAGACTTGTAATTAACTCACTTATACCTTTGTTATGGTAAAGAGTTTGTACATATTTGCCTATATATACAAGTAGAAAGTTGGGGCATAAAATGAGAGATGATTTATGACAAGAATTAGAAGTCATTAGAAGACTTAGTGAGTAATAAGAAGTTAATCATCCATTAGATGTAATGTTTTTCTGAATAAGAGAAAAGTTGCGCCCAATCTTTTGCTGTGTGCTCCTTCTCTGTAATTTATCCTTTTGTGAAATGCTTTTGTACAAGTCTAAGTCTATAGTTGAATGACCTCTGTACAACGTTTCAGATCCTAATTATGATTAGGTTGAGAGAATTGAGAGTAGGAACATTTACATGTGTAAATGTGAAGAAGAGAAGACTGCAAGAGGTGCAAATTCGATGATAATGTTTTGGCCAGTTCTCCTTCCACCGTGTAAAGTTTTGAGCAAGTGAGCACATTCTTTAAGTTGGAAGGTAAGCTACTTATGGCTAAAAGCATTTGAATAAATGGGTTCTAGTTTAAGAGAACTATGCATTAGAAGTTGCAGGTGTCAAAATTGATTATATAGAAGTATAGTTTTAGACATATGTGAATTGTTTGGAGTAACTCTCAAGATCTACTAAATCTTTTGAGAAAGTTTAAGTTGGACAAGTTGCAGAAACACTAGGCAACACGTCATACAAAGTTTCATTGAAAACTTTACACATTTGATCACTCACTGAGTGAATTAAGTGCAACAGAATTTTCTAAATAATCATTCTCTTCACAATTAGTGCAAAGATTGGTAATCTGGCATTAGTCTTCCAAAATTGGTTGATGTTTTGAGTTGTTCTTGATATAGAGGTGCTCTAACATCAAGAATAGATTTTTCTTTTCGAGATTAAGACTCTCCATGAGTGGTATCAGAGCAGGAATCATCAAAATTGAAGAAAGGAGGATCGTGACTGTTGCAATTATAAAGAAATCAACCTTTGAAGATTCAAAAGGTGAAAGTTTGAAGTGAAAGCTAGAGAAGGAAGCCTGAAGCTATCAAGAAGATCAAAAGGAACTACATTCAAATTAAAGGTGCACTTATTCCTCACAAAGCTTGAAGAATTTAATACACATGTGAACAAAAGATGGGCGATTCTCTTCAGATAGAGAAATTGGATAGAGAAAACTATCCTGCTTGGTCAATGAGGATGGAACCTCATCTTATGAGCAAAGACCTGATAGGATATATCACAGGTGAAGAAGAAAAACCAGAATTCAGAGATCTTAGTGTTCTAACTAGGGATGAACTCTCATATTTGAAGACATAGATGAAGAACGATGCTCAAGCTAGGAGCATTATCTACACGGGAATCAATGATTACTTGCTACCTCACATTAGGGGACTTGAAAGTGCAAGTGACATATGGAATGCTTTGTAAGAACATTTACAAAACACCACAAAGTCAAGGAAGGCATCTTTATGGGCATGGTTTACCACATTCAAGAAGAAGGCTTCTCAATCCATTTTTGATTATGTAGCAAGGATGAAGGACATTGCAGATGCATTAGGAGCAGTTGATGAAGATATTGAAGAGGACAAATTGGTAAGGTAAATTCTCACAGGTTTGAGAGGATTCACTCTTGATTTGAATCAGTTGCTAGGACATATGCTAACCTCTTTGTGCAGGATGTCAAAGGTGATGTTGATAAAAGTAAAGATCAATCAATGTATTCAAAGGAGAAGAAGAAGTTTAACAAAGACAAGTAACAATTGAATGAAGAAGAAGGTACAACTAGCCAATCTAACTTCCTAGGAGGAAGAGGTGGTGGCAACGGAAGAGGAAGAGGTAGAGTCAATAAAGATGGTGCCAAAGCTTGTTGGATTGGTGGTAAGACTAATCATTTAGCTCATCATTGTTGGCAGTAGGTGCAGTAGGAACCGTAGCATGAACAAGAACCTGAAGAACATCATTTTCAATGCCATCTACATCACCTTTAGTAATTGTATTTGCAGTTGTAGTAGGACGTTTTTCAACACCCTACACAATATTCCATAGTCCTTTTGCGATGAATACATGGCACATCATATAAGCCCATAATGGGCAATTGGTACCATCCAACTTATCCTCAATAGCCAACATACGGAATACATCATTGTTTTCAGTCGTGGCCACATAATGGGTAATTGGTACCTTCACTAATTAAAATCCCCTGATGCAAAAAAAAAAGATTGTATCTCAAAAAGTTGAACAAAACTACCCCATCGAGTTTTTTTAAACTTGTAGCAGACTGGCAAATCGAAACTTGTATATATCTTTGGCACAAAAAGACAAAAGTGTATGCACAAGTGCTGCAATAGTGCATTCAAAGGCCGAAATGAGCTCAAATCATGATTTTGACACCACAAAGTGAAGCAATTTTGAGCTGCTAATCACCTTAAGTATGCTCACCAATTTTCATGCGATTCTGAGACTGTGACCAGAGGAGTGTCGATGACACCCTAGATGAAGTGCTGACTTACTTTGATACCAATTGTTGGAGTTTGAGGTCTGCAAAAGGATGCAAACATCACAAAGGAAGAAAAAAACACAACACATGATACTAAATGTATTACCAAGATAATGTACAAAGATAAGTGACCCGTTAGGTTTATAAGTGTATGTACAAGCTGGGGGAAAAAACCTCCTAAAGAGGGAAAAAAGTGCTGCGATTGTCCTAGTGTGTTCACACACATCACTACCAAAATACATAAACAAGTGTTTGCCTTTGGCCGAGCTTTGAATCCATTGACTTTGGTTTTTTGGCCCTTTTTAAGAGATCCTCCAACATTCTCAACAAACATTTTGGTGGGCATCTGGGATGAATTCGAAAATAAATGCATTGATCTTAGGTGCTAGATGTATATGTTTTAGTGATTATAGCTCTTGCAAAACCTTTAGACAAGTATATTGCAACCTCTTTGAGGTTATTTTTATTTTTTAAGTATCTTTATATGTACCCTCAAAAGAAAAATAAAAGGTGTGCTAAAAGGAAATTAAAATGAATGTAGAATGCGGGTGTGTGTGAGTGCTTGTGATCCCTTGAAAAGGGAAATTATAAGATGGATGAAAAAAAGGAAGATGGATTGGATCGGAGGGTTTGTGCATGATGTGAGAAAATAAAAGAAAATCCTACTTCCACCTCTTAAAAGTAAAGGAAAAATTATTAAAGGAGGACATGTGCTTGTAGGGTGGACCTATGAATGCATACTTGTTGCACTCATTGAAGAACATCTAGAAAATATTGGTCTTGAGTGTTGTGCTAAAGGTCTATCCGATGAAGAGGATGCCTAAGGTACAGGGAATGGATTTTTTTTTTAAACTTTTGACCCAACCAATGAGGCATACAATATAAAAAATAGAAAATATTGCACCTAATCATATATGGCTTCCCCTCTATGTTGGTTGACAAGAGTCATAAGGCAAAGACAATGAGAACTTTTATCGACAAACTTTTGATGAATCAACATAGTTGTAATGTGCTTCTTGAGAGATACACTTCCCAATATTCTTTCATAAGTTGCATGAACAGTTTTGATGTACATGTCCATGAAAATTAGAATTGTAAAACACCAACATTACGAGATACACATTGAAGAGGACTCCCTAAATGTTCTAAGAATGCTCTTTATAAGCTGTAACTTTTCTAAATTAATTACTCCATGAAAATCAAGGCAATTTCCTTTCCTTCGTTGGCCTATTTTTCCTATAATACTCATGTATTCTCGGGAGGAGACAATCATCAACTTCACATATTATTGTGTATTTGAATTTATCTGAGTTTTCTATCATTGGAGTTCAAGGTCTATAGAAGCACACAAAAAACACAAGGAAGAAGAAGAAATTTGGAGCACAATACAATATAGAATTTATTACCAACTGAATGTACAAAGATAAGTGACCCATTAGGGTTATACATGTATATACAAACTAAGGGGGAAAAACTCCTAAAGAGGGAAAAAAGTGTCCCAAGGGTCCTAAGCGTGTTCACACATCACTACCAAAATATATCAACAAATCCCCTTGGGAGTAATGGGTTAAACAAGGAGCTAGCACTCATGTATAAGGAACTGCCAAGGTATATGGAAAGAGATCAATCCACAAAAGGAAGCAAGCCCAAAGCTTTGTGAAAAGCTTCAAACTTCTCCCTAGGGAGAGACTTTGTGAGAAGGTCCAAAACATGATCTTGCATTGGAAAATAAGCCAAACTAATCTCTCTAGTAGAGAATAACTCCCTCACATAATGATAGTGCAACTGAATGTGCTTGATGCAAGCATGGAACATAGGGTTCGTCAGAATTGCCAATGAACTCTGACTGTCAATGAAGATGGTGGTGGTAGAAGACTAACCAACACCCAAATCAACCAAAAGGCTCTAAGCCACACACAGTTGACACTCATTGTAAAAGCTACCTTATACTGATCCTCACAACTAGAAGTGGCCATAGTAGATTGCTTCTTTCTCAACCAAGATATGCATGAACTACCAAGCATGAAGCAAAAACCACTGGTGGACACATGAGTGCCATAGCAACTAGCCCAAACTCACTAAAAAAAGTGTATAAATTGTTGGACTCTGAGGTTTGCACAAGCACACAAACAACAAAGGAAGAAGAAGAAGCTTGGAGCACAACACACTACAGACTGTATTATGAAGTGAATGTACAAGATAGGTGACCCGTTAGGGTTATAGCTCTACTCCATGTCTGCAAGTTCTCAAAAGGTTGTTGCTCCCTCAATTCTAACTCCAAAGGAAACATGGGGTCATCCACTTTGATTGCTTCCTAGAGATTCAATAAAGTTGGTGAAGCATGCCCATCTTGAGGAGATGTAGTTGGTGTTGGTACTTTTTGCAGCTTCATTTGCAAGGACCATTGAGGATTGAGGATCTTGTGCTTTGAAGATCATCCACTTGAACATGTAGACCCTCGTTCTCATGTGTCTCTATATGTCCAAAGTATGTCTTAGTTCATTAATAGTGTCATGAACTTGTGATATTCTCTTTGCACTTCCACAAGTGGATTTAAGTAAATCAGGATCATACGTGCACCTTGCCTTGTGTAGAAATCTTTTCAGCTCTTCCTCTTTACCTTAGAACTCTATTTGTTGCAAGCGCATATGCTCTTCCAACTACAAGCATATGGTAGATACTTCAGATGTGGTGTTGGGAGTATTTTTTTGTGGTACTTTTGCACATGCTAGAGTTTGAGTGTTTAGGAATTGCTCTAGCATGTATTCCTAGTATTTCCTACTCTTGTCCACCTCATCTTTTTTCATCTATAATTGTATCTTCAATAAGGCTTCTTTGGCAGATAGAGTACTTATTTGTGATGTTAGCTTGACAATGCCTTTCTATGTGAATGCTAATTGTGCTCTTGTAATTGCATGTTGCTCTCATTGCAATCTTGTAATCTTGTAGCTCATCTTTTTCTTGAGGTTTCACCTCTACCTTTTCTACTCTAACCTTGGCCTCCTCAAAATCCATCTAATACTCCTTCAAAAGAGTCAGTATCATCTTCATTTTAGTGTTTGATGAAGAAGATGGGCTGTTGGTGGTGTGGAATAATGTCGACAATATATCTATAGGTGGTGATGGTACTAGGATGGGCATAGATGGAGATGTAATATCAAGCATCAAGTGGTGGCTTAGTGGAAAGTGATGGTATGCAAATGGGTAGATGTACTTCTTCAGATACTATTTAGGATTCTTCGACATGCATATCTAAGGTTATTTGAGATGGTGTAGCCATAGGTGAAGATGATACCCGCGAATCAAAATTTCAAAGGAGGAGGAAAATGAACTTACAAGTATTGCAAGTGTGGAACACTTTTCCTTTTCCCCTTCGTTCTCTTCTTCCTTCGTTTTTGAAGACTTCTTTGGAGGGATTGGCCTAGTATTGGTGGCAATAGTGTTGTAATGCGTGATTGTAGGCTCTAATACTGCTTGAGGAATTGAGTTACAAAATTTGTAGCCATTTCTTCTTCCCATCCTGGATTGAGTGAATCTGATAATGCTATCATTTGAACAAACTATTCTTCAAAGGTTTTTTGCTTCTTTTTGTGGGGATTGTGCACTATAAGAGGCTCAAAAGTCTCTAGGATTGCCTCCTTTCTAGTGCTTTTATTCCTTCTTCTTATGAGTGTAGGAGCCTTATATTGAGTATAGACGTGTGAGCAATACAACTCAAGAGGACTTCTCTAATTATGGTAGTTAGGAGTTCACCCTTGCTCTTGGGAAATTGCTAAATGATTCTAGTTAGCATGACTCCTCCCCTAGTGGACTTATGTGTCCAAAATGAACTTTGTCTTTTGATGAGATGGTTAAACACCACTTGGTTCATGTCTATGTAGTAGGAAAGGTGTTTAGAAGCATGTATAAAAGCATTGGCAATGATCTTAGCTGACATGGTGTAGCAATTTTCTTGATTCATACTAAAATGAGCATGAAATAATATGATGACAATCTCTATATCCTCACATGCAATCTCCTTAAAGGTCTTGAAAGTAGTAGACTTGGGATTTTTAATGGTGGTTTCAACATGTAGCATTGGAAACTTCAAAATGCAAGCAATAGCATTTCTTTCAACTTTGATAAGTTGTTTTTGTCCCAAGAAGTTTGTGATAGGAACTAGGCCTAGAAACTTCTTCGTCACTTCAAACATGGATAGGAATTCTATTCATTTGTCTACATCAATATGAACTAATAGAAGGCTTAGGAATTCTTTTACCTGTAAATCATTCTAGGTTGCTAATACCATTAGATGTGCATGAATATATTGAAATTTTATAGTGAGCTACACAACTTTAACATGATACTAGGACATTCCATGATGATATATGTAAATGTGTTTGGAAACCTCATGTAATGGTACTTTTTGTGGATTGGTCAACCAATGAGTAGGAATGGATGTGACACTATTGATAAATATTGCAGAAAAGTTTAGGGCACTAGGATGTCCAAGATACTAGACTAGACAAGAGTAGAACAAGGCAGAAGACTAGAACTCGAACAAGAACTTCGAAAGTACTTACTTGGAGATCGTGACTCCTTGAGGTCCCAAGACTAGCATTGGCAAGACTAAGGATGTATGTGGCCAAGTCCTCCTTATATAGGTGTTCAAGGGCGGTTATCAAAGGTGGTTACGATTTGATGATGTCAACAATCTGAACAAGACCTCTAGATGTCATAATCTAGCAAGTAGATAGTCAATCTTAGGGTTTTGGCATGTTTCAAACACAGTGGAAGCATTAGTTTCCCCAAGCTCTAAACCAATCATGAGATATAGAAAGTCATATGGAATGTAAGATTCAAGATTTTTTCCTTTGTCCACGACATCACCTCCCCCTCAAGCGATGAGTTCTAGAAGGAGCGGTCATGTTCTCTAGTCTCGGCTTCATTGGATTTTTCTTATGAAATTCTCAAACTTTGATAGGTGCTCTCTGAAGGTTCTCTTCAGGTTCTCAAGTGACATCATTGATGCCATACCCTTTCCAATGAACAAGGTACTCCATTCTTCCTAGGGATATTCTCAAATCTAGTACATGCCTGAATTCGAATTCTTCATGATCATCAATCTCGATAGGTGGTCAAGGATTAGGTCTCTCCCCCTTGAATGGTGAAGTATGATATGGTTCAAACATGGACACATGGAAAAATGAATATATTCTCATGGTACTTGGTAACTGGATCTTGAAAGTGATTGGATTAATCTCTATCAAGATGGTGAACAAACCAAATATCTGATGGTATAACTTTGTACAAGGCTTTGAAGCCTGCAAATTATTTTTGGGTAACCACACTTTATCCCCAATGTGATAGGATGGATTTTGAACATGCTGTTGATCTTCATAATGCTTATATTGTTCTTGAGCTCTATGGATCTCTTTTTGAGTTCTTTGTGGATATCCATGAAGTACTAGGCCTTATCTCTAGCACCTGGGTTCTTAACATGGTTTGAGAGTTGTATATCCATCCTTGGGTGTTGTCCATAATTTGCAAATAAAGGATTCTGCTTGGTAGATGTATGAACACTCTGCAAAGGATAAGATATCAAACCAATAATTTTTTATGATAGTTGGTGGTTCAATGGAGATACTGTTCTAGGAATTGATTCACCTTCGATTGCAAGTGTCACATATTCAAATATATTCTTTGACCTCCTTCCACATTTGAGGCCACCAAAATACCCTTGATATAAGCTTTATTGTTTTATTTACTCCAAAATGTCCTATTGCAAGGTTGTCATGATGTTGTTGAAGTACTTGGATCCTAGGTTTTCCTGGAGGTACATACAATAGGTTCTTATAGAATAATAACCCATCCTTTTCTTGGAAATCATTAACTTCTTGAACTTTTCCTTCTCAAATTTTGTGCTTGATGTTACAAAACAATTCATCATGTGTTAGTGTCTCATGAATCAAATGAGTCAAAGTTGAATCTTCATGGTGAATTGAAAAGATAGCTACTAACTAGAGTTGTTCAAGCTTGAGTAAAACACTCTCTTTTTTATCAAAGGCCTCTTTGCCTTTCTTTAATGCAAGGTAAGATCTTCTCGACAAAGCACCTGACTGACACTAGTGGCATTGTGGACGTGATTGTCATCCAGGTGGATCAGGTCCGGTCATGGCACATGCAGAGTGTATGAAGTTAGTGAGTGTTTGAAGGTTTATGTGATAAAAAATGTGAAGGCGAAGATGAAGTTGGGTATGGAGAGGAGAGATGTCATGATTTGATTATGGAAAGAGGAACATATGAATGCAAGATAAATGCATGAACATGAATGATGAGGACAAAAGAAAACCATTCACATGAATCAATTTGGAAAGGGGGAATGGTCCAAAAATATGGGGCTTCTTATACACTTTCGAAATTTAATTCATATGCATGGGTTCTTGTGGATTTATGCATGATGAGAACAAAAAGAAAACCACACACATGAATCAATTTCGAAAGGAAGAATGGTCCAAGAATGGAGCTTCTTATACACTTTCAAAATTGAAACATATGCATGGGTGTTTGTGGGTGGTATGAATGCATGTGGGTCATGATTTATGAATGAATAGAAATTTATTCTCTCAATCTCAACGGATCATCCTCAATGGTTCAACGCAAGACTGTGGAGCCTTCTCACACATAGAAAGAGATAGAAGGAGACATGAAAACACATAAGAGACTAACAGAGAAGAAATAAGAGACATGAATTAAAAGATGTTGTAATGACATACATGTGCATGAATGTTGTGATATGTCAAGCTAAGCATTCTACTGGTCAAAGTCGATCTGCACGACCCTCTCACCATGACAATTCAATCGAATGTCACACATAAGAGGATAGGTTCCACTTCATTGACCTTATATCTTTCTAGGATCGTAATGTGTTTGTAAAGAGTCTAAGACTCATAAAAAGAACTCTAACTCACTCACACACTCCACTGAGGGTGATCAAAGAAAGAGAAACCATTGGGTTTATGAGCATCTCCTAGATTGGAAGTCTAATTAAAATTGATTCTAAGAACTATGCTCTTACTAGCCCACCTTGGATCCTCACACACTCAATTGAGGGTGATCATGTCAAGGAAACCATGTGCTAGCAAGTGCCCTATGGATGCCTAACAATGATGCTCTATGAGTTTGGAGGGGAGGGGGTTTATAGTTTTTTGAATGAATTTGGGCCCTTGGATCTAGAGAAATCAACTCTCAATCCTAGGATCAATTGGTTTTCATTACAACCATTGTATTTATCAAATGGATGGCAAGGATTGGTTCTTTATATGATATCTAGGGAAAAGGGGGAAAAAATAGGCACCTTCATTCTCCACCATTGGATTTGGGACTGATCTAGACCGTCGGATTAGTGCTGTCATCAAATTGTATAAGATAAGTTGCTATTTTGGCATTATTGATCTTTGATTACCAGAAAAGGCTTATCTGATGAAGAAAAATTATGGATCCTCCTTGCTTTAAGATTTAGTGCATCTCCACCCTTGAAAGTGAGCTCATCCTAACCATACAACATGATTGAATTATTGTTTGCCATGGGCATCCCTTCAAGCCTTCTATTTGCTAATTCTAGGAAACTATGATGATGTTGAAAACTCGCTTTGACCATCAAAATATCCTTTGATGAAGATGAAAATTTGTAGGGCTATGTTTTGAAAAGTCTCCTTTAGGAATATGCAGAAAAAACTCCCATCTGAATCTCCCTTATATAAGTTTTGACTACATTTGGAAGTTTTCAAGGTGGCATTAAGGTGCTTAGGAAGCTCTGATAGCCTTGAAAATTTGTACAAATATGTAGCCACATATGACCTTTAGACATGCCAAACCATATGGCTAATAAAAAAAATCCTATACAAGATTTCGTAGGGTCTAAGTGGAAAAATTATTTTTTTACAAATTACAAAATGCACATGACATATCAATGTGCTACAAAATCAATTTACATGTGAAATTCAGGCTATAGACTGCATTTGATAGGCTTTACAAGCATATGTATTTTCATGTGATTTGGAGACACTAAAATTTTTGCTCTAATTTCCAAAATTTGACGAGCTTTGACTTCTACCCTGGATTTTCTTGATTTCTTCCAAGGTTTGCATGTGAACTCCCTTTGACATCCTTGATGCATCTTGGACTTCTGAGGGAATTCCAACTACCTTCACCGAATGTGTTTTCTAAGGCCTTCATGAATGAGAGAGGAGAGAAAATCTCGACGACATTCTCCCCCACTAAACCTGCAATTCCTCTAGAAGCATCACTCTAGTATCTTTGAAAAACAAAAAGTTCCAGGTATCAAATTCTTTTATAGGCAACATAAGAAACATGGAAAAAAAATTGATCATATGCATGAATGAGTAGGCAATGTGACATGAAGCAAAATTTGCATGAAAGAAAGAATTGAAACAAACAACATGAATATGCAGGAACAAATAGGCAACATATATGCAAATGAACAAGCAACATTGACAACAAGAAAGAAAACAAACAAGCATCAAATGAAGTGGAAGTGAATGTATTTAGTTGTTTTATGCATCAGTTCCTCTTATCTTGAAGAAAAATTTGTACCTTTTTCATAAAACAATCTACCTTAAATATGATTACAAACAAAGATTTAGGATTTTCAAGAGACATCTTTCATCTTTATCTTATTTTAGATCTACTTCTTTCCTACATAAATATGAATATGCTCTTTCTCTAATAACATGCAAGGAAATCTAACTAAACTCCACTAATGCATAAATCTACCTATATAGCCCATGATTTATTATGCTATACCTCCTTAGCTTCCTTTGGCTTGCTCTCTCTCTCTCTCTCTCTCTCTCTCTTTTTGATGATGGTTTGGTGACTTTATGGTTCCGTTCACTTTTTTGCAATCGAAGAAAGCGTAAACTTCCCGGTAAAATGTAGAAGCTTATCTTTTTTTTTTATGATGGGGAAAAACTAAATCCCGATACAAGGTACAACCATTTTTTATGACGGAGAACAATCGTTTAAACTCTGATACAAGTGTTGTGAGGTGGACTAAGGATGTAGAAACATGCAATAGCAAGAGCAAGGACTTCAACAATTATGCTTTCGATACAAGATAAATATGCATGTTTATATATGAAAGTCATGTTATCAAAATAAACCTCCAAGTCTACATGCCCTATCTTTGGATAATCCTATATTATAACCAATTTTTTAGTAGAGAATCATCATCATTTGCCCTTTTGACTCAAGTGATGTGGATACGTAATGCAATGCAAAGATTGAAAGGAAACATGCATGAAGTGAACTTGCAAACAAGAAATAATGGGGAAAAAAATGGAATGAACTTGAAAAAGAAATTATATATATATATATATATATATATATATATATATATATATATATATATATTTCAATTTTTATTTTTATCATGGATACTCATGTTTATGAATCGGCCTTGTTGTTGTCATCTTCTTCAATGTCCTCATCTAAAATGTACTCTTCATTATCTCGTTTCTTGAATACCTTTATCCTTTTACCTACAATCAAAGTTTTTAGTGCAACACTATTTAATTCACAAAGAGCATATGTACCATTGTTGTTGACTTTGATACAATGTATGGCCCAAACAATCGTTGAGTGAGTTTTTTGCATGCATCCTAATGAGAGTCAAATGTACTATCATAAATGAGCACACAATCTCCTACTTCAATCGGCTTAGGATGCAATGGATGAGGTTTATCCAAATAATGTTTGTTCTTCATTCTAGATTCTCTTAATTTTTCAATGGCATCATCAAGTCTTAATTTATCTTGTTCTAATTCTTTAATGCACAAACTCAAAAAATCATCAATAGACATGTTTTCAAACCAAGGCAAATTTGTCCATCCACGATCGACAACTACTTTCTCTATGTACCCAAAGCGACTGACATCTTCAAGCAAGAATTTGCAAACATTGGATGTGGTATTATATCGTAGTGCACGTCCCTCTACATGATTAGTTAAGTCCTCTCTTGTGAGTACAATGTAACACATTTTTTCAATACCTTTAGGCATAGTTATAAGATCTACTACCTGCTTGTAGTGAATACAAAGTGGATAAGTAGGATGCAAATGATCTCTACGTTTGGCTGAAGAATGAAGTTGACAAGTAGAACATGCAGAAACATAGTTACTAATGTCAGCATACATCTTAGGCCAATAATAGGTACTTCTAATTTTTTCATATGTTCCAAAAAATCCTTTATGACCTGCCCATAATGTCTCATGCAAGATAGCCATTATGTAGGAAAACATGGTAACCTTGTTTCCTAATGTTATGGAATCTATTTGTAGTCCAACTAGGTAATAGTTGCAGTGTACTCAAATACTTTCCTATATCTCTCCATTCATCTTCATACTCATATTTATGAAATTGCTCATACTCGTATATATGTGGACCATAGTCAACTAAGTTCACATTCTTTATTAGATCACTTCCAAGATCATCATCAAATCTATCTCTGGATAACATATTAGCAACTGAATTTGACTTACCTGAAATATGAACTAACTCAGGATTCATGAACTTAATATATGAGATCCATCTAAGCATGGCTATATCAGGAGATGAACAATTGGATATCATTCTAATGAGAGGCAAACAATCAGTCTCACTTTAACATTTGCACCTATGAAATATTCTTTGTCTGTTTTCAGTTACCATGCCCCATAGTTCTCGTTTGATATGAGGATACTTTTGTTGTGTTTCATGTAAAATTTTAGCCCCAAACCTAATTGCATATCTATTCCCTTCACTATTATCTTGACTTATGACTCAACCTATACCAATAGGACTAGTATCAACAATCAATATAATAGGTTTGTTAACAGAATAGTCTACACGCTTAAGGATGGGAGCTTCAAGCAATAATTTCTTCAATTTACGCATATCTTGTGTGTGTTTGTCAATCAAAATAAATTTTTGTTTCTTCCTCAACAAGTCATACAGACAATCAACAACATGAGCAAAGTGTGGGATCCAAATAACATAAAATATGCAAGCACCAAGAAATCTACGTACCTCACTCATGTTGTTACATGTTTCATAAATCTTGCTAATGGCATCAACTTTTTGTGGGTATGGCTTTCGACCATAATGACCACATAAATGTCCAACAATAAGAACCTCATTGACACCAAAAACAAATTTTTCTATGGAAAATGTGAGACCTACCTCTTCAAATCATTGAAATATTTGTTCACAATCAGAGATATGATCAAGAACAAATTTACGACATCTAGATGAATCTAAAGTAATATCCTTTACACGTTCCTCACTCCCTTTAATTGGAATATCATCAATGAATGGAATGGTTATATGAGGGATAAAATCATGTAAGACCATATTCATAGCACTCATCAGATGAGCCACATTAGTCGCTCCTTGAGGTAAAGTACACATTCGCACTAAGACTAAAGGATTTTTCATTGTGGTTATGTGACGACTATCAATTGCTAATTGGAATTGGTCATATCCAAAATATACATCACCCATTGAATAGATAGAATGTCATAAAAATGATTCAGTAAACTCATCTACAATGGGTCCTGTTCCTACATTCCTTATGGTGACTTTATTGAAAGGTCATAGATCTTGAATAAAACAAAGTTTCCCATTCTTTTTAGGAATAGTGAACAATCTATTTGAGTAAGGTGCAAAAGACGGATCTAAAATTTTCATGTTTATCTTCTCCTTAAGTATTTTCATTAGCTCATGTACGTGAGCCTTTGGAACTGGTATAGGGTGAAGATTCCATAGAATATGTAGAATAGTAAAGATTATCATGGGTGCAACTAGCTTATGATCTGTGCAACCAATCTTACGAGGATACATAGTAAAGGCTTTTCCATGGAAACATGTAACTCTCTCAAATTTATCTCTCTCTGCTGGCAAAAGAAAGTCATCATCTCTACCAATTGTCACCTGTTTGATTGTCTCATCCATGAATGTATGTCCTATGTTTTTGTTATCCCAAAGAATCTGATCATTTTTCACATCAATAATATTTTCATTACTTCCTTGGGGTAATGGTTGAGCTATGGGTTTGATTTTCTTATCTATAGTTTATTACTTTGTTTCAACTAAGGCATCATGTGTTTGGTTAAATTTTGAGCACTTGTCAACATTGAGAGTATACTCTTGGATTAGAGCATACTCATCAAGGGAAGAAAGAAGAATCATCTGGGAATTAGAATTTTTCTAAAGACATAAGTCTAACTCCTCGAGAGTAGAGAAACAATGAGATGTCTCAATCACATGCTCAATGTTCTCATCATGTTCCATGATTTTGTTGGTTTTATAAATTTTTTTGGGTTTTTTGGATAAAAGACTTGGACAATTGACTCTTATGAAGGAAATCTAATCTAGAATGTGGGAAACAAAGTGACAAACTATTGTACAAGTTGGTTGGTTGCGAGATATCAAACCAATGTCCACTGTTGTCTCGTTAAACAATGGATTATATCCAAAATTTTGATCGTATGAAGCTCCAAACATGAATCGAGGTGCACAATCACTACAAGCATGCTTATGACCCTGAGTAAAAATAGGTTTCTTTCTAATTGAAAATCAATTCCTAGGATGATTCACTCCTACCATCATGACTTGAAGTGATTGCATTCCATCCTTAGACTTAATTCTAGCATAGGTAGACCCATCATCCATGGCTTTAGTTTCCATATGACTCTCACAAATAAAGGGCTGACCTAAGAGAACTTCATAGGAGCAATTATCTTGAATAAAGAAGTGAAATTCTTTTTTGATTCCCCCTATGGATATGGGCACACTAGCACAAGCTCCATACAATGTAATTAGACCATTATCTGCAGTTCTCATATGCCATCTACAATCTTTATCTATGGGCCATCGAAATTTATCATAAACTTCTCTTGAAATCACATTGATTTCGGAGCCAGAATCTACTGATGTAATTTACAATGATAGCGTTCTTATCATGGCCTATTTTAACATGCATCTTTGATGTACCTCTGGACCAAAATTTTCTTTTAAAGTGACTTTCAGGATTGTTTTCATGATTTTCATGGTCAGGTTGAATAGTTCCTAAGAAATTTTTATTAACATTTACTTCATCAGCATCAAGGTCCTCTTCATTAGATTCATCAAAGTTTAAGGCTTCATTCATAGCTTGATCCTGATCTAGAGAATCTTGCATCTCAGTATCTAGATTAAGCGGAAACCTCTTCCTTTTAATTAGACCGATAAAGTTATTTTTAAAAATAGGCTTTGCAATAGAGAAAACTTGTTCTAAAGACATAGTCACTTGACTCTTAAGCAAAATGTCATCTAAAATCTCCATAGGATCTAATTTTCTTTCAATTTCTCAAATCAAGATGGCTTTAGGTTTTCTCTTTGGTTTCTTTTGTTTTTGCTTAGGATCTTGTTTTTGTTCATGTTTTTGTGTTTGGTCTTCTATTTGTTTTGATTGTTCTTGTTTCTCTAAAGGCTTTGGTTCTGTTTTTTCTTGCTTTGTCTTCTTACCTTTTTGTTTCTCCTCTTGTTTTTGTTCATTGGGTTGTGATTCTTGTTTTTTATCCTTCGGTTGTGATGTCTCCCCTTGCTCTATGATGGTTTCTATTCCCTCTCATGTTTGTTTTTGAGTCACTCTTCTTTTGATAGGCTAAGTTTTATCTCTTTTTCGTTTTTCTTCTACATTGGATATGTGAGAAATAAGAGATTGATCTTGTATCGGTGACTCCCAAGCCGTTATTCTCCTAATCTCATCTCGTCCTCTTACTAAAGCCTCTACAGAAAAGTCAACTTCCTTTGTGGGTTTACTTGATTCTAGTTTTTGTTCATCAAGAGTTTCTTGTTTCACCCCTCTAGTTCCTGCATCCGTTATGGTTATATTTCCATAGTGTTTTTTCATTCCTCCCTTACCATAATTTCCTTGCAAAGGTAGCCTAGATCGATGGTCACATATTTTCTTGTCTATGTCTATTACTAGTCATTGCTCCTTAACAACCTTCATTATTTCACAATCTCTCAAATAGTGCTCTAACGAATCACACCAAGGACACCTACAAGGACCACGCACAAAACCATTTGGATTTTGAGGATTTTTTTAAACTTGTGGTGGGAAATTTTGAAATTGAGGATTTTGTTGGTAAGGTATTGCATGAACAGGATAATTAGGATTTTGATAAGGCAATTGATGTATTTGAGGAGCTTGGGGAGCAGCATGAGGTACTTGAGGTGCAAAAGGAGCTTCCAGAGTATACGATTGATGATTATGAAAATTTTGATTTTGAGGATTTTGAAAAGTTGTTTGAGTAGCTTGACGATACATGTTTGATAAATTTGAGGATTTTGCATATGAGGATGAGGATTTTGCACATGAGGATGAGGATTTTGCATTGAAGGATTATGCATTGGAGGAACTTCATGTGCTTGAGTAGGAGCTACTTGTGGATTTTGATTGGGAACTATAACATGTTGATTAGGCTCTTGAAAAGACATTGGGTTCATTTGATGTTGGAAAGTTTTGTTGTAATTTGATTGTAAAGCATGTAGAGTCTTGGCCAAATTGGATTGTGTAGCAATAAGACTTTCCATTTGCTTAGTGAGAATTTCCACTTGAGATTGTTCAAGTACACTTTTATTTGGCTCTACTTTAAAACCTTGACTAGGCTCCATCATTTGAGGAATAGGAGGAGTCAAAAAGTGTAGCATGGGATTTGTTCTCTAACTTGCTCCTTAGCTTGTGGAAGGCTAGCTTGATCAAGACTAGTTTGCTCATAAAGCATGGATCGTCTTTGATGTCTAAGGGCTAAAACCTTTACTACTTTATGCACTTTTTGCCAATTGTCAGTAAGACCATAGCACTTATCCAACTCTTCTAATCATTGTTCAACTTCCCTACGAGTTTCAACATAAAGAAGCTTAAGAAAATTGATCACAAGATCAGCTTCCAAAGTTATCTTATCCTCATCATGAAGTTGTTCATAGCATCTAATATACTCATTTTGTAAGTGAGTAATAGAGCTACTAGCCTTTGGGGAATTGACCCATCGTAAGAATCCATCCCGATTATCTTGGATATAATCCTCAAGATAGAACTATTTGAGCATCTCCTTTTGGAATCACTCCAAGGAAGAGTATCATATCGAATGACATGGTTTATGATATATCTATCAACAATTCATTCAAAGAATGTTATCAAAAGATCTTTGGGAAGACCAAAAATCATAGCTTGCTCTTCAAACAAATATAAGTAGCTTGTAATGTTGATGCCATTGAATTTTCCCTTCTCTCTCAACATAGAAGAGACTATTCTTTGGCCTTGTTTCTCAACAATAAGGGATTTGAATCCTTCCTCCATCGTACGTGAATAAGCAAGTGGTGCACGATGTTCTAGATCTCTCAAAAATGTGTTTACTTCACGACAAAGATGTGCATGATATTGTGAGAAATCTAGTGCAACAATCAAGAATAATGATGATGATAAAGGATATAGAACACAACCTCCCAACAAGATCAAAAGGTTGTGTGCTCGATTCACGTTGGGTTCAAATGTGGAGGTGATCGCAATCCGGGTGGATCGGGTCCGGTCGCGGCACATGCAGAGTGTATGAAGCTAGTGAGTGTTGGAAGATATATGTGATAAAAAATGCGAAGGTGAAGATGAAGTTGGGTATGGAGATGAGAGATGTCATGATTTGATTATGGAAGGGGAACATATGAATGCAAGATAAATACATGAACATGAATGATGAGGACAAAAGAAAACCATTCACATGAATCAATTTGGAAAGGAAGAATGGTATAAAATATAGAGCTTCTTATACACTTTTGAAATTTAATTCATATGCATGGGTTCTTGTGGATGTATGCATGATTAGAACAAAAAGAAAATCACACACATGAATCAATTTCAAAAGGAAGAATGGTCCAAGAATGGAGCTTCTTATACACTTTCAAAACTAAAACATATGCATGGGTGTTTGAGAGTGGTATGAACGCATGTGGATCATGATTTATGAATGAATAGAAATTTATTCTCTCAATCTCAACGGATCATCCCCACTGGTTCAATGCAAGACTGAAGAGCCTTCTCACACATAGAAAGAGATAGAAGGAGACATGTGAAAACACATAAGAGACTAAGAGAGAAGAAACAAGAGACATGAATTAAAAGATGTTGTAATGGCATACATTTACATGAATGTTGTGATATGTCAAGGTAAGAATTCTACTGGTCAAAGGCAGTCGGCACGACCCTCTCACCATGACAATTCAACCGAATGTCATATGTAAGAGGATAGATTCCACTTCATTGACCCTATATCTTTCTAGGATCCTAATGTGTTTCTAAAGAAGCCTAAGACTCATAAAACCAACTCTAACTCACTCACATGCTCCACTGAGGGTGAGCAAAGAAAGAGAAACCATTGGGTTAATGAGCCTATCCTAGATTGGAAGTCTAATTAAAATTGATTCTAGAAACTATGCTTTTAGTAGCCCACCGTGGATCCTCACACGCTCAACTGATGGTGATTGTCTCAAGGATTCCTATACAAGATTTTGTAGGGTATAGGTTGAGCGTGTGAGATTTTGTATGCACTTCTTCGTGACAGATAGGTATACCGAAAAATAACACAACAGACAGCTATACTCGAAGGTATGCAAACTTACCGTATGCCAAACTCAAGCAACAAGGTCCTACCAACAGTCGACTCGTCACAAACTTAGCATTGTTTCCGCTCGCGTTCAGACCATTACCGATACAAGTCCTTCCTGTGATCGAAATCAACAGTGAACGCAGACTATTGTATCGAACCTGGTTACTTAACAAGAAATGCTAACACGCAAATAGTTCGCTTCGGCCTTACACAGTCCCTTGTTCATTAGAAGACTGATAAACAACACTTATTCCGTGATAAAATCTAGAACCGCATATAACTATCACCAAACAGATTCACAACAAAATACTACCGAGTCGTAACTCTGCACTACAGGGAGAATAGTCGAATAGACAGATCCGAACAGAACATAATAGAGCTCAATCTTCTCATCGACACATCACACACAGATTCAAACAGTATGCTCACAATTCCCCAAAATGGGCTCTCTACCACTCTTTTCTCATTGCCTTATATAGAAGATTTGTTACAAGGGTGCACGAATCTTTAGTTACACGCGCATTTCAAAAAGGTGCTTTTACATTTAAGACGTCTATCATAGTACATTTGTCCTTTTTTGGCGGCCGTCTAACACATGTCAATGTGCTACAAAATCCATTTACATGTGAAATTCAGGCTATAGACTGCCTTTGATAAGCTTTACAAGTATATGAATTTACATGTGATTTAAGACATTGAAATTTTTGCCCTAATTTCCAAAATTTGACAAACTTTGATTGCTACCCTGGATTTGCTTGATTTCTTCCAAAGTTTGCATGTGAAATCCGTTTGACATCCTTGATGCATCTTGGGCTTCTCAGGGGATTCCAACTACCTTCACCGAATGTGTTTCTTGTAGGCCTTCATGAATGAGAGAGGAGAGAAAATCTCGATGACATTCGCCCCCACTAAACCTACGATTCTTCTAGAAGCGCCACTCTAGTATCTTTGAAAAACAAAAAGTTCCAGGCATCAAATTCTTTTATGGGCAACATAAAAAACATGGAAAAAAAAATTGATGATATTCATGAATGAGTAGGCAACGTGATATGAAGCAAAATTTGCATGAAAGAAATAATTGAAACAAACAACATTAATATGCATGAACAAATAGGCAACATATATGCAAATGAACAAGGAACAATGACAAAAAGAAAGAAAACAAACAAGCATCAATATGAAGTGGAAGTGAATGTATGAGTCGTTTTAGGCATCAGTTCCTTTTATCTTGAAGAAAATTTTGTACCTTTTTCATAAAGCAATCTACCTTAAATACGATTACAAACAAAGACTTAAGATTTTCAAGAGAGGGCTTTCATCTTTAGCTTATTTTAGATCAACTGCTTTCCTACATAAATATGAATATGCTCTTTCTCTAATAACATGCAAGAAAATCTAACTAAACTCCACTAATGCATAAATCTACCTATATACCTTGTGCTTTATTTGATGGAGAGTATTAATATCCAAAAGACCAAGTTATATCCAGAACAACTCATAAACATAACCAATTTTGGAAGACCAATAACAGATTACCAAAATTTTGAACTAAATGTGAACAAACTCAACATATAGAAAGTCTGCTTCACTTAATCCACTCGTAGACTAACCAAATGTGTAATGTTTTCAATGAAACTTTGTACAAGGTTTCATCTAGTGTTTGCACACCTTCTTCAAGTTAAACTTACTGGTTTAGTAAATCTTGTGATTTACGCCAAACAATTCACCTATGTCTAAAACTGTACTTTTGTACAGTTGACTTTGACAGTTCCAACTTCTAATGCATAGTTCTCTCAAACTAGAGCCCCTTTATTCAGATGACTTTTGCCATAGGTAGGTTACCTTCCAACTTAAAGAATGAGTGCTTGCTTGCTCAAAACTTTACACTGTGGAAGGAGAACTGACCAAAACATTATGATTAAATTTGAAACTTCTGCAATCTTCTCTTCTTCACATTTACACATGTAAATGTTCATACTTAAAATTTTCTCAGCCTGATCCCAATTAGGATCTGAAAATCTGTACAGAGGTCACCCAACTATAGAATTAGACTTATAAAAAAGCATTTCACAAAAGGATAAACACAAAAGGAGCACTAATCAAAAGATCGGGGTGAAACTTTTCTTCTATTTAGGAAAACATTACATCTGATTGATGAGACATATTCTCTACACTTCTAAAATGTCTAATGACTCTTACAACTTGTCATTCATCATCTCTCCTATATGCCCCAACTTTCTACTTGATGATGAGTCTGAAAGTCACCAACCTACCGATGCCCAAGTGGAAAAGCCATTGCCACATTGGGTGAGACAACTCTATGATTTTGCAAACCCCATCCCACAGTCACTAGAACATGTTGCAGATGGACCGAGGCGATCACAGAGAATAGAGGAACAGAGACGGGCAAGCACCCATATTGTAAACACAGCCTTGATGGCTAATCTCATTCAAGAAGAAGCAAAGGAACCAACCAATGTGGAAGAGGCACTCCATGATCCGAATTGGAGGGCTGCCATGCAAACAGAATACAACAATATCATGAAGAATGGAACTTGGGAGCTAGTGGATCGACCCCCTAAGCATAAAGTCATTGGCACCAAGTGGGTCTGGAAGCTAAAGTACAAGGCTGATGGTACTCTAGAAAAGTATAAAGCAAGACTTGTTGCACATGGCTACTCACAAGTTGAAGGCATTGACTTTTGTGAATCATTTGCCTCGACTGCAAGAATGACTACTATCCGAGTAGCACTAACTGTGGTTGCACATAAGCATTGGCCAGTCTATCACATGGATGTCAAATCAGAGTTCCTAAATGGAGACCTCAAGGAGGAGGTATATGTGTCTCAACCACTAGGGTTTGAGGCTCCCCATTCAGAGAACAAGGTATGTAAGCTGAAAAAGGCATTATATGGGCTAAAACAAGCCCCTAGAGCATGGTACCAACAGATAGATAAGTATCTCTTGGATCTAGGTTTCAAAAGATGTGCTTCTGATGCTAACTTGTATGTGCTAAAGAGAGGAGGGAAGACAATTGTGCTTGTACTCTATGTAGATGACCTTGTGATTACAAGAAATGATGATGCTCTTCTTCAACAAATAAAAGATGCCCTGAGTTCAGAATTTGAAATGACAGACTTGGGCTTAATGCATTATTGCTTAGGTCTTGAAGTTTGGCAGGAACCAGAGAAGATTTTCATCTCACAATAAAAGTATGCAAGGCAGATATTGAAGGCATTCGACATGGAGGATTACAAGGAAATTTCTACACCTATGGAGGTCAACACAAAATTATATATTGAAGATACTTCACCTCCAGTGGATATTGGAAGATACAGGAAATTAGTTGGAAGTCTCATCTACTTGTGCAATAGCAGACCAGACATCTCTTATGTTGTTGGAGTAGTAAGCAGGTTCTCTAATAAGCCTTGCCAAACTCATTGGAAGGCAAGCATGCGGATACTTAGATATGTGAAAGGAACCACTGATTATGGTATTCTTTATGAAGAAGGATCATCTCTAGCTGGATACTGTGACTCAAATTGGGCAGAAGATATTGATACTAGAAAATCAATTTCTGGATATTGCTTTTCTTTAGGATCAGGGATTTTCTCTTGGATTAGTAAGAAGCAACCGACTGTAGCATTATCTTCTACTGAAGCTGAGTACAAAGCTACATGCATTGCAACATGTGAAGTAGTATGGTTGAGGAGGATCCTATGGCACATAGGAATACAAGGACATGAGGCTACAGAGTTGAAGTTTGACAACCAAAGTTGCATGGCCAACGCCAAAAATCCTGTTTTCCATGCACATACCAAACACATAGAAATCCAGTATCACTATGTGCGTGAGTTGATTGAGGAAGGTGTCATGGAGATAAGCTATTGTCCTACTGAAGAAAATGGAGTAGACATCTTCACCAAGTCTCTTGGGAGAGAGCAACTTCTTCGACACTTTCCAAAGCTTGGGATTGGACCAAGGAGGTAGTTCACCATAGGGTGGACATTGAGGGGGGGTGTTAGATATGCTCAATACTCCACCCTCATGTGACCATAAATGATCCATGGTGCTCTAAGTTGTAAGGCCCCCATTATGAGGAGAAGCCATTATGAGAGCTCGTGCATTTGTGGAACCCTAACTTCCAAGTTAGATGAGGTCTATGTGTGACCATTGATGGTTGTAGATGATCTTTGTAAGCCTAGCCGTTAGTTTAGGTAGGGCATAAACTTCCAAGCCATTGGGTTGCCATGTAAGGTGAAAATAAAGGCCCTGTGGCATCCCGCGATTTCCCCATAGAACCTTAATGGGGGGAGTGCAGAGGGAGGCCTGCCCCTTTTGCTGGATCTGGGGGGCCTATCCCCCCGGCCCGTAGGCCGATGGCTAAAGAAAACCGTAAAGGTGAATCGGAGCTAATACCTAACGGTCAACGGTCAACGGTCAACGGTGAATGGATTTTTGGTCGTGGAGATATTGTCGGATCGTATATTTTATCGACTATTTTGTATCTCCTGACTACGTTTATCTATACTTAACCGCCTTGTAAAAGCTATCTAAGCACGGCCTAGGTTGAGATTTACATAGCATTGCGCACTAGTAAGCCCTTCATCTAGAATCTGTCTAGATCACCATCTAAGCTCCACAATGGGAGCGCACGAGTGAACAACACCATCATTGTAAGTGCATTACGCTCGGCAATTTGAGAAATTGAGTTCTCTATCTCTCAGTTTGCATCTATCTTTGTTTGCATTTTTCTCTCAACTCTGTCTATAGGTCTATTCCGCTGTGTTGTTATTTTCTTACAGTTCATTCCCCAAAACCCATTACATCCTTAACACACTTTTGAACAAGTTCCTAAGGAGGTATGCTCAGCTTCCTTAGGCTGACCTAGACTCTCTAAACCCTGATTTGGTCATTTTGTTTCTGAAGATTTTAAGTCGTGAGGACATGATTGAAGTCGAGAGAAGAATTGAGGAGCATGGAAAAAGGTTTGGGTTCTCATTTCTTCACTCGAGTAGTATCACAATCGATCCTAGCATCCATCATAGTTCCTATGGAAAAGACATGGCCTGCCTTTAGAAAAGAACTACATAAATTGTTCTATTTAGAGGATTTTAGTCAGCAAAGTAGAGAGGGTTTCTTATAGTGGGTTCATTCCCCTAAACTCACTACATCCTTAAGACACCTTTTGAAGAAGTTCCTAAGGATGTATGCTCAACTTCCTTAGGCTAACCTGGACTCTCTAAAGCCTAATTTGGTAAGTTTCTTTCTCAAGATTTTAATTCTTGAAGATAGGATTGAAGTCGAGAGAAGAATTGAGGAGCATGGAAAAAGGTTTGGGTTGATTGAAGATTGCGCTATGGCAAGAAGAGAAGTAGAGGCACTTGCCAAGATGAGGCAAGGACAGGTTGTGTTGTATAATAGACGTGTGCAGACAACTCCATTCCATCTTAGGGATACATCTATTCCAGTGATTTCGAATGTTTCTAGAACAACTTTAGCTAATGTTGCATCCACATCTCGCATGCCAATGGAGTTGCAGTTGGAAATCCTTAGCAAGTAGATAGAGAATCTCATGATGATGTAGGCATTTCAGTCCAAAGAGATTGCAAGTTTACACAACAAGGTCTATTCTATGGGTTATCAAGATCCTCTCCTCCTCACGCTAGCACTAGCTGTATAGATCCATTGTAGAGAAATGTTATGCCAATACCAAACATGTCCGGATAGTGATGCCTGAGGTTGCACCTCCAGTGCAACCCATTTCTCAGTAGACCCTTGCACCACCAGTTAAGCCCATGTATCAGAGGAATATTGGGCCATTTGATAGACGAGGAACTGAGGGGTTTGGAGGGGCAAAGAGATGTGCTTGGCGTGATGCATTGGAAGATTTTTCCTATGCATGCGAAGAGTTGAAACAAGCTAAAGAACACTGGTTAGTGATTGACATAGATAAAAAACTTTGTGACTTTAGGATTTGGCTTTCTCTACCTATGAATTGGGGGAAGGGAGGAATGAAGAAGTTATATGAGAACCTATCTAGTACAAATGCTAACACATTGGGCGGCACAATTAGAGCCATTGGAAGAAGGAAATGAAGAGGAAACTAGGCCACAATCGCAAAGAAATTAGTCAATAGAGGTCTTCTTCAGAGTTAGAGATGGGATCATGCAGAAGACTGCCTGGAAGTCTCTTGTAGATCAGTTCTTTATCTACTCGCACATAGCCAATGTAGAGGAAAAGAGAAAAAGAGATGAAAAACAAGACGAGGTTGAGCTGGAAAGAAGAGTGATGAGAAAACAAAGTAAAGAATCTAAGGAAAAAGCTAAGAAAACTAAAAAGAAAGTTGATTTAAAGGAGCCTATTGATTCTCAAGAAAAGGCAAAAAGGAAAGAAATAAGAGAGGGAAAGAGGGTAGCCGAGCCGATCAAAATTCAAGAACCAAATAAAGAAAAGGAATATGACCACGAACCTACTCAAAGGACTGAACATACTCAAGAAAATGTTCAAGAAAAAGAGAAGAAGAAGAAGAAGAAGAAGAAGAAGAAGAAGAAGAAGAAGAAGAAGAAGAAGAAGAAGGAGGAGAAGAAGGAGAAGAAGAAGAAGAAGAAGAAGAAGAAGAAGAAGAAGAAGAAGAAGAAGAAGAAGAAGAAGAAGAAGAAGAAGAAGAAGAAGAAGAAGAAGAAGAAGAAGAAGAAGAAGACGAAGAAGAAAACATCAAAGGCTATATTAATTTTTGAGCTTGAGAAGAAGAATGATGCCAAGGACATATTAAATGATATTTTAATAAAAAGTCAAGTGAATATGTCCTTGGAGCAGGTCTTCTCCATTGCGAAGCTTGAGTTCAAGGATAGTTTCATAAGATTGATAAAGAGAAAGAGATTCCCATTACCTGAGGATTTGGAAATGGGAGAGGTATCTAAAGGCACTCAAGTGATGAATGAAGCTATAGCCTTGAGTGACTCTTCTGATAATGAAGTTGATGAGGTTGAAAGATGTAAAGTGAATAGGAACTCTTTAGGACCAAATATACTCGATGATGAGACAAGAAGATATAAGAGTGAGCATACTAGGAACTTTTGGGCAAGAGGGATACCTAAAATGAAAGTGAAATTAAGAAATGATGGAGACTCATGTTTAGCTTTGGCCTTGATTGAATCAGAGTCATAGGTAAATGTGATATCTAAGAAATTTTATGACCAATTTAGATGGACTATAGACAAGGAGCATCGTTGGAGGATGACGACTACAAATAATGGCTCCGGAGCTTTGCTTGGAGCATGTGCTTTTGTAGTTGTGAAGATTGGGGGAATTTCTAAAGAATTCCACTTCTTTGTCCAAGATCACTGTTCATACGAGGCTATGTTTGGGCAACCTTTCATAGCCAAAGTGCAGATGGAAACAAAGGTGATGTGTGATGGATATGCCTATGCAAGAATCCGATCTCGATCCGGTCTACACTCCTTACAAGTCATGTTTGTATGCACAAATCATTCAAGAAATAGGAAGAATCTTAGAAAACATCCCATTAACTCTCATGAGCATGATGACTGTACACCCGTAGGAGAGTATGCGACATGTTTTGATCAAAATTTCTACTAGGATCCACTATTAAGCGAGACAATTGTGGGAGCTGGTTTGATGTCTCGTAGGATTCTGTACATAGCTTTTAGAGTTTTTTTGTATATTCATCTATGTTTAGGTTTCTTTTTTTACAAAAAGAAAATGTTTCAAATAAATTTAGAAAGATATATGAAAAACACTTTTGAAATTTAGGATGCATGTTACCTGATGAGAAAATTGAAAATGTAATCCAATTGGAAAGTAGTTCGGCCATTCTAGAAGAACTTGAGCATGCACTTCAAGAAAATTGAAAAATAAAAAATGATCATGGTCGGTTCTATCCAAGAATATGAAATGATCATTGATTTTTTGAGAGAACATGAAGTGAATGTGAATACAAGGTATAAGATTGTTGAAAAGAAAGTAAAACCAATAGCCCAACCATTGCCAAATGATAGTTATGAAAAGTATCTGAGAGTGTTTGATGACCCTATGTTGAGAAGACAAGAGCTTATAGGGCATCATTTTACTGAGGATACTGCTAAGGAGATAAAGTTTGGAGAAATATCATTTCTTAGAGAGAAAGAGAAAGAAAAGTTCATAGAAGTAATTACGAGACAAGAGAAAGTGTTTGCACTTTTTCCACACGAGATAGGCTATGTGGATCCAAAACAAGTTCCACCCATGATCATCTTTATAGTGCCACATATACCATGGAATATTCGACCTATACCAGTCCCAAAGGCTCACTTACCTAAGTTGCTGAGGCTGTCAAAGGAAAAGATATCCATGGGAATATTGGAACCATCTTCAACTCCATATTCAAATAGGTGGTTCACGATGCCAAAGAAGAATGAGAAACTTTGTTCCATTCAGGATCTGCAGCCTGTTAATAAAGTCATGATAAAAAATATAGGGAGAGGACCTATAGGAGATGAGTTTGTAAAAGGATTTGCGGGGCATTCCATCTACTCCATGGGTGAACTATATTCAGGGCCTTGTATGACCATTTTCTATTGTCCATTGAGAGCAGATCCATCACGATGATGAAGACTCCACTTGGCCTTGTATGCATGTGTACCTTGTTGTAGGGAGCGATGAATTCTATAGCTCACATGATGAATGCTATGAATCTAGTCCTATGAGACTTTATACCTTCAATGAATATGCCTTTTATCGATGATATTTTGATAAAAGGACGTGAGAAAAGAGTGAAAGATGAGAGTTTGGATTATTTTGATCGCGAGAAGTTTGTTAGCGATCACATCTCTGATTATGAGAGATTTTTTAAGAGAGTTGAAGAGCTGGAGATAACATTTTCTCTAGACAAATTATTTTTGGAGTCGACGAGGTTCAAAACTATGAAGTCCATGGAGATACTCTCCCATTTCACATTGGGAGTATCCAATGGGTGGAGTAGTTTTCCAATCCTCAACCTTTCAGCTTTATTTATATGGCATTTAGTGCATTTCAACACATACTCTAGGACATCCTTGTGAAGTATAGGGCAAAAAAACTACCTCTTTACAAGATCATAAGTCTTGTAACTGTTGACGATCGAATCCCCCAGATGCACTAGATCACACAAAAATACTCAGAAAATATAAGAGACAAGAGACGACACAAGATAGGGTCCAATCTCCCCTGAGAGCATGCATATTTATAGGCATTTCTTATTATGTCCTAAATAGAAGATACATGAGGGCCACGCTAAAAATAGCATGCTTTTACTTTATTTACAAAAGTTAAAAATAACTATCTTTTAAAAATAACTATCTTTTAAAAATAACTATCTTCTAAAGGTATTCTTCTAAATATCTCCAAAAGTATTTGAATAAATCCATGCATGTTCACACCTCATGAATCTTCACGTGCTAGATCAAAACACAAAACACATTAAAATCCTCAAGGCCTTAAAACTTCATTCCAAATATTCCATAAAGTATAGCAATAACTCTTGGGTGTCCTGCACTAGATGTGCCAAGACACTCATATAAAAAGCATGTTTTTGAATCTCAAGGTCTCTAGGGACACACACCTTACCCTTATATAAAAGATATCATCAAGGATACTATAATTATTCCACTTGAATCCCTCTTGAGTACGCATCGATACCCCATCCTCATTGAAACCCATGTATCATGATCCCCTTTCTCTATGGCTTCCCAAATCTCGAAATATGTAGGATCAAGCCTACATTTCCCTCTATTGGACTCAAGTAGCTCACTAGTGGTCTGAGTAAAACTCAATCCATTGAGCATAGGCATGCGGCTAGGCGAGTCAGCCACTATATAAAACTTTCCCTTCCTATACCTAAGCTCATAATAAAACTCTTGAAGGGTCTCTGCATGATGGGCCTGATGTGTTTTAAGGTTTTTTTGATTAGAGAGCCACTTAATTCTCTCTTGATCAAACACTATCCTAACTTTTGCACCATATAAATAATGATGCCAAGTCTTCAAATTAGGACAATTACATACAACTCCTCATAGATGGAGTAATTGTTATGAGTAGGTTCTAGTCTCTTGCTCTCAAAAGCCACTAGTTGACCATCCTGAACTAAAACTCGCCCTATAGCAAAATCACTCGCATTACTCTCAACCACAAAGTGTTTATTGGGATCTATTATATGAAAAAGTGAGTTGTGGCAATAGCTACCTTCGATTTCTCCTTACTTTTCTTGTGCTCGTCTCCCCAATGAAAGGTTTTCCCTTCTCTTTAAGTTGTTCCATCATTGGAACAAAAATTTTGGCATAGCTCTTAATGAATCTTTGATAGAATCATGATAACCTTAGGAAGATTTGTAGCTCTTCCAAGTTCCCAGGATATGGCCACTCCATAATAGCCCATTATTTTTTAGGATCTATATGAATTCCGTCTTGGGAGACTATATGCCCAAGGTATCTAACCTCTGTGTTGAAAAAATTGCACTTTTACTCCTTGGCAAAGAGTGAATTTTCTCTCAATACTTGGAATAATTTTCTCAAATGTTCCAAGTGTTCCTGTTTTGATCTACTATGGATCATAATATCATCTAGAAAATCTACTACAAAGTGCCCTAGATAAGGTTGTGATATACTATTCATGAGTTTCATGAAAGTGGAAGGCGCATCGATGAGACCAAAAGGCATCACCAAGAACTCATAGTGCCCATATCTAGTCCTCAAGGAAGTTTTAGGGACATCCTCTACCTTAATCCTAATCTGATGATAACTTGATCTAAGATCAAGCTTGGCGAAATACCTAGGTTGATGTAATTGATCAAATAGTCTTTCAACCTAGGCATTTGAAACCTATTTTTGATAGTTACCTTGTTTAGTGCCCTATAATCTATGCATAGTCTCATAGAGCCGTCTTTCTTCTTAACTAAGAGCATTGGCGATGCCCAAGGTACTAGTCTAATGAAGCCTTTATCTAAGTAATCATGTAGTTGCTTCTCTACCTCCTCATGTTGAGAAACATTAAGCCTATAAGGTGGCTTACAAATGGGGTTAGTGTTAGTAACTACCTGAATAACATGGTCCATTTCCCTTCTCTTAGGTGGTAGCCTTCTAGGTAAGTCAGTGGGAAGAATTTCTCTAAAGTTAAACATTTAAAGATCCTTAAAAACTTTAACACACCCTTGCAAGAAAGAATAGTAAAAAGTCATGTCCATGGTTACATTTGTAGCATGAAAATGTACATTAGATGAAGTGTCTATACAATGCTCAAGATCTTGACTATACGAAAAAAGGATCTCCTGTACATGCTCAAAATGTCAAAGACTATATAACTCTAAAGATGAGATGAGAGGTGTACTAGGTACATCTCTCTCTCTCTCTTGTATACAAAATTTACTTCCATTCTTTACAAACTCAAGAGTGTTGTTTTGGTAAGTACGTTTAAGTGTGTCTCACAACCCCCATAACCACTCTCTTCCTAAAACAGGGTCTGTCCTCTTGCGTCTCCATATTCATGATTTGGAAGTCTACATGGTCAGTGTAATCCTGTATTTTGACTTCCAAATTGGATACCATAGTATCCCATATCCTCTTGTCTTCCCTTTGCATCATAGATACTATGTATTTATGTGCATTGGGCTACCGGGGAATCTTTGGCTTCTTGAACAAAGCATTGTTTTATGAAGTTATGAGTGGTAGAGTCATCTATCATTACTCGCACCTTGGTCACGTACACACTAGCATGAAGTTTAAGTAGCTCATGTGATCCAAACTAAGGTGATCAAAATGAGTGTGTCAAACAGCATGTGTGTTCAATGTCCCCATGCATCACTTCCACTCCCTTGCACAGTTGATTAGGTGCATCTTTCACTACTTAATTGGTATCTAGAAACTTGGATCATTTTATCCCAAGGGAGAATCATAATCAACATATTTACATGCTTTTCTTGACTCAAACTAAGTTGGTTGTTATGACAATTAGTCTCCACTAGTAGTTTTTGGTTCATGCTTGGTAGCTCATGCATATCTTGGTTGGGAAAGAAATAGCCTATTGTGGCCACTTCTAGTTGTGAGGTTGAGTGTAGGTGAGATTTCATAGCGATAGTTGAGTGTATGTAGCTCAGATGCCTTCTGGATGATTTAGGTACTGGTCTCTCTTCTACCATCACCATCTTTACTCACAATCAAAATGCATTGGAAGTTGCAAGGAACCATGTGTTCCATGCTCACACAAAGCACATTGAGGTGTACTATCATTATGCTAGAGAGAGACTTTCTGCTCAAGAGATCAATTTGGTTTATGCACCCACACAGGAAAATATTGTGGAACTTCTCAAAAAGGCTCTATTTAGGGAGATGTTTGAAGCTTTTTGCTTATTTCCTTTTTTTGATTTGTTTCTTTCCACATAGCTTGGCACTTCCTTATACATGAGCACCTGCTCATTATTCATCGCATCACTCCCTTGAGGATCTTTTGATATATTTTGATAGTGATATGTGTGAACAAAATTAGGCCTGCTAGGGTACCTGTTTTCCCTCATAAGGAGGTTTTTTGTGGCTCTTATATACACATATAACCCTAATAGGTCACTTACTTTTGTATATTCACTTTGTAATACATTCAATATTGTATTGTTCTCCAAGCTTCTTCTTCTTTGTTATGTGGTTCCCATGCTTCTATAGACCTCAAAATGCAACAATCAATGTGTTACAATGGGCTAGTAGTGGGTGGAACCTCCTTAATTGGGTGATCAAGACCACAAGTGGATGCTAGTTTCACTATATGCCCAACCTGTGTGTTGCAATGCACATATGCAATTCAGTAGGTGGTTGGAGTCACTTTGATTAGATGGCTAGATGCATGAGATGATATCAATTTTTTCATAAGGCTAATGTCATGCCTTGTGTGCTATGTGAGGTTGGTAGACACGTGGATTAAATCAAGCAAATGAATAGGGTCATGAGCCGCATCGAGCTTTGGCATAGATTGACTTGTCTAAGCAAACAAACAAATAAATAAATATGTAAATAAAAGAGTTGAGCTCCAAAGGAGTGTATGAAGAAAAATAAAATAAAATAAAACTATTGTTTGAGAGTCTATAAGTAGAGAAAGAGACTAATAGGGATAGGATTGAAGCTAACGATCGGGGTTAGTAGGGATTGGTATATATGAGTTTTTTAGATATCTCACTAGATCTAAAAGTATTAACTTGAATGTATTACATTCTCCAATGTTGGTACAAAGTTCAATATGTTTGCATTGAATGAGCATGTGTGTATTTTATTCCAAATGATTACATCCACACCTATGATTATTTAATACTCATGTTTATTGTTTTATGTATAGGTTGTGCTTCTAAAGGATGCATAGGTTTAGAGGGGGGTGGATGTGGTTATGATTCAAAATCCAAGCAATCATTCCAGATGAAGCACCAAAAAATGAAGACTCAAGGAAATTAAGTTTTGTCCTTGAAATGTATGAATGTGCTACTTTTGTAGGTATAGGTCAAGAAATAAGTAAGCTCTTGCATATTTATATGCATATAATAATGGGCATGAAAATAATAATGTGAATATTTAAATAGATGCAAAAGCATTGTGCATATTTATAGTACTACAGATGTGCATTTGTGCACATGGACTTTATGATTGTATGTATGTTTCTTGAGTGCATAGCTACAGTAGGATTTGGAGTCAAAGTTATGGTTGCTTTGATTTACTTTGAGACATAAATGTGTGTGAAAAGTGCACAATGTGTACATCTATCTGCTATTGTATGTGCATAGAAGTGTGCTAAATGTTTGCATCCATTGGCCTTCATGATTTTTGGATGTATTAATGGCATCTAGATTCATTTGGATATATGGAAAGGAAAATTCATCAAGGTGAATGTAATGTATGTGAGTTGCTATGGTTTGCATGCTCATGTATGCATTTCAATTGAACATACATGTATGTATGTATGTGTCTAGATCTATGTGTACATGCATTTGTGGTTTGTGTAAGCATTTACATAAATGTGTATTGTGAATGAATGTGGCATAAGATTATGTGTGTATATATTTACAAATGTGAGGCTGATATGCACATCTAATGTCAGTCCTTGTGGTTATTTTCACATGTGTTAATGATCATACGTGCATATTTGCACATCTTGTGTTAGTACATAAATAAAAATTCATGAATCATTATGAGTATTTGCATTTTTGAATTAGATATGTGTATCTATGAGAATTACTATTGTGGTTTGGAATGCTTTTTGTCATTGATATCCATTACATAGAGTATGCAATGATGTTGTGGGATGCCAAATTACCATGATATATTATTATGTTTCTACCAATTTCATGAAAATGAAGTGCTCATAGGAATGATGAAGATTACAATAATTACTCAGAGGATCAATCAAATGAAGGTTCAGTACTTCAAATGAACCTGAGCCATAAGGAAGGTAAAGTGGATGAGCACTTATATTATATAGATTTTGGTTGTTCAAACCAGGTTGCATGCAATGTTTCCTACCTATCAGATAGAGAAACCTAGACATAAGCATGAGGTACAAATAAGAGATGATACCAAGGACAATGTTGAAATTATTGGAAATTTCAAAGCTTCTAATGGTAGAACAAACATTATGTGTAAGGTTCTCTATGTAATGCTATTACCAAAAACCGAATAAGTGTAGGCCACATTGTAGAAAATGACTTGCATTTTGGGTCCACCAAACATGGAGCTTATGTGGAAGATTCTTTCCAAGGATTCAAAAAAATATCTAGAGGTGAGAAACATGGTAGGCTCTTCACATTTGAAGTGGGTGAGACCAAGAATGTAGCACTATATAACTTTGGGTCACAAACCTTAAGAGAGCTAGAAGTGTGGCATAAGAGGCTTGCACATGTTAATGAGAGAACATCAAAGGATATGAGGGGATCAAAGTGTTCTAGGGCTTCCAAATATCTAGAAGCACATACAATCAATATATTTAATTCTTTTCAAATTGGAAAGTCACAAAGACAACTTTACCACTTCAAAGGGTACATCCATGAACACCTTTTGGACATAGTTCATGCAGATGTGTGGGAACCAAGTCAAGAAACATCATTAGCAGGCTCAAGGTATTATGTATCTTTTTTTCATGGTCACAATAGATGGACAATCTTATATATTATCAAAAATAAAATTTAAGTCTTTGATTGCTTCAAAAGATATGTAGCACATGTAGGGAACTACACTACCAGATCATTAAATAAGCTTAGATATGATGGAGGGGGAGAATATTTCTCTAAAGAATTTTATTGATACTTGAAGGATAAAGGCATCAAAAAAGAGAAGTCACCACTACATACTCTCCTCAACTGTGTTGCTTAAAGGAGAAATGCTAGCTGGGATAGCTAGGACTATGCTTGAAGAAAAAAATTTACCACACTAATGGGTAGAAGCAATGTCTATTGTAGTATATCTTGTCAATAGACTTCCATAAAGAGCATTCAAATGTATGACTCCCTATGAAGCTTGGAATGGTAGAAAGCCCATCTTAGGTCATCGCAAGGTCTTTTGTTGTCTAGCATATGTGCATGTACCTTCACAAATGAGAGGGAAATTGGATGAAAGAGCAAACAAGGTTGTGTTCATTGGCTATGAATCGACTCAAATGGGGTGCATATTTTATGTTGGAGTGGTTTTCTAGGTTGTAAAATTTGTGTGCCTTCCATTGTTCTCTATATCCAATGAATACATTCTTCTTAGACTTGTATAATAACATGTTCCGATCTTCCTTGGGCACATGTACAAATGCTTCACTTCTAAAAACTCTAAAGTAGTTGACATTGGGCTTTCTTCCATCATACTCTTCAAATGGAGTTGTGTTATGTAGTGCATTTGTGAAGCCTATTGATGATATGTATTGTGGTGCATATAGCTTGGGCCCAAATTTTTAGTAGTAATGCTTCATTGTGAAGCATAGTGTGTGCCATTTCCATGACATTGCGTATCTTCCTTTTTATGTCTCCATGTTGGAATGGAGTATGAGTTTGAGGTGAGTTACCTTTTGATGTCTTTCTACTTCAAGAAGTTTTCAAAGTCGTGGTTGATGAACTCACCATCCTTATTAGACTTAATAGTCTTTACTGAATTGGATGCCTCATTCTCAACTTGAAAGACCCACTCTCTAAACTTCAAAAATGTATATGCCTTAGACTTGAGAAAATAGACCCATATATATCTAGTTTTATCATATTCTAAGAGAAAGAAGTAGATTCATCCACTTAGCAATGGGGTATTCATTGGTCTAAAAAGATCCATGTGGAGTAGGGCTATAGGATTCCTTGCTCAGATGGAACCTTGTTTTGGAACAAGAGCCCTGTGTTTCTTTCCATTTCTTATCCATCTTTTGCATAAACTTCATCTCATCCTCCATCCTCTTCATCATTTTTGTCTACTTCTGTTCCATATAGCCAAATCTTGTCAATTTTCCATCTTCATCACTTCCACCATCATTCTCATCAATCACACTTGCCATTCCTTCATTTTCTCCACCTCCCATCATTTTAGTTAATCACGCATCTACTCACGATCATGATGGAAATATAGTCCAAGATATAGACATGTAAAAAGTCCATCCATATATAATTGTCACAAGTACAAGGGTAGCACTAGAGCCAGAGACCATGTACATGCAAAAAGATTTATTCATTGAGGTCTAAGAGATGCAAATTGAACTCGACCACATCAAAGAGGAATTTCAAGATGCCTTCCAAGGTTATATGAAGATAAATATTGAAGTCCCAATTGATGCATTGGAAAATAAAGAGGGGGTCCAAGGTTCAACTATAGAGTCTCAACTTAGAGGTTGTGATCAAGACCTTTATGGAGACACTCGGATACCTATAGGAGATTGTGAAAGTGTAGAACATATATACTTAATTCAAGAATTACGGAATGATCATGATCGTAAATATATGGACTTATACTTATTGCAACACATGGGGGAAATACATAATGAAGATCTTGTTTGAAAGTTCCCTTCAACATATGGGCACATCTCTGCACATGTAACAACTTACATAAAGGCCATAATTTGTATAGATGTAGATATAGCATGTATGTTAAAGAGTGACGATGTAAAAAACTTCACCAAGCAAAAAATACAAGACATCAATCCTCATTGCCGACATCAACTATTTCAAAAATATCCCAACATAGTTTTGACCTTCAATAAGGTACTAGCATATATGCAATCTAATCCCTCTTATGCACCTTTTTCTCGTAGAAACAATTGGCCTAGTTATGATTATATGCAACTATGACAATGAACTACTAGGTATTGGTTAAATTATCCATAAATATAGCCGCTGCTATAGGCTACAAGTCTAGTGGTCATAGTCTCCCACCAACGTTTCAATCAATTATGAATTAAATACTTCATTTCCTAGTTGCAAGAAAAGCGAATATGTCATGACAAACTCATCACCATGTGGTTTATGAGATAAAAATTGGTTGTTGGGATTCATGGATTCTCACCATGGTATTTTAATGAGTGTATATAATCAATCCACACACTTTTACCAAAGAGATAAGTGAATACAATCAATTTTTTGATCACCTTCTTGCTCACTGCCCTCTTCTCTACATCATCTTCTACAAATTCAATAGACTTGTAGAGTTTGGTTCTCTCTATGCAAAAGTCCAATGATCATATTTAAGGATTCATTTTAAATGTGTAAGTGTCTAATTTTATTTTTGAAATATTTCTTTATTTGGAGTCTATCTTGACAATGAAATAGAGCTTGTTCTTTCTTGTGGGGCTATTTTTTGAAATATTTCTTTATTTGGAGTCTATCTTGACAATGAAATAGAACTTGTTCTTTCTTGTGGGGCTATTTTTTGTTCTTTCTTGAAAATTCACGATGACCACGTGTGAGTATTGAGCTCATAATTAGAGCATGCCTTGTTAATTAATTGTAATATGATACATAATAGCTTCTTAACGCTATAAGGAAACATCATTCAAGAGGAATTTTATCAACTTTAAACAAGTTGCGAGTGCTAAGTATTTTAAGTAGCATCTGTTAGGCCGCCAGATTGGAATATGTAATTTTATTTTTCATACTCACACGCACCAAAAAGGCATAGCGAACAGATGTAACTTTCTATTGATTAATGAAAAGGCAAGCACGGCATTCAACGAGAGACGGGACTCGCTAGACTGTTTGTCTGGGCGAACGTGCTGGAGTGCTGTGTTGCAAAATTGCATAAATCCTGAGTATTGTATCTATTTGTTGAGTTGCAGTAATTAATCACTAACACAGTAACGCTACGTTAATATTAATAAGTCTGTGCGAATTCGTAGTTGTTAATTTGCGTGATAATGTACTGCATAGTGATAATCCTTGAATTGAAAGACAATTAACTATTTAGTTGAATGTTGAGTTGGGAAAAATTAAACAAAGAGCCTCTGTACTATCAGACCCCTATCCATTCCCAAGAACCTAGAAACGAGATTAAAAGTGGCTTACAGAAGCGCTTTTAACACTGGTGCGGTCTGTGGGAAGATGGAAACAGATTTGGAATAACCAGTAAGGGTAGAGCAGTACTCAAGATAAGCAATGGAGAATACTAACTGCTAGTTGAACAAGTGATATATGCCGGTTACTCGTTCCGGTGAGTCCTACCCAAAGTATAGGCAAGATCAACATCCCTGGGCAGTCCCAAACTAATTAGAAACACCCTCGGGTGGTAGAAGTATAGGCCAGTTAAGTCCAGTTGCAAAAGGATTGGAGTTAGTCAGTAGTGATTCCGATGCTAGTTCGGTAACACATGACGAGATTCCGGTGAATTCTGGTGTGAGTCCGGTACTTTTTGGAGAAAGTATAGTGATGTCTGGGTGCACAGAGATGCAGTGCATAGTCAGTTCTGCACTATCTGGTCAGAATTCGGCCAGTTTCAGTGACAAGTTCGCGATACCGGGTGAGAACGTTTTCGGTGATAGGGTAACCTAGTCCGGTGAGACTTCGGCGAGTTCCGGTGGAAGTTTGATATTACTCGGTGGCAATTTGAAGTTTTTCAGTGACACTGCGGTGCTGCGTGGTGGACACTTATTGCGTTCACCGCTTTTCGGTGCAAGTCTACCTAATTTCGACACCAAAGCTGAGGAAAGGCTGCTAGATTTGGAGTTAAGCAAATGGTTCGACGACATTTTTGGACCGGAAAGTGAGCAGGCTGACCATACAGATTTTTTTTTTTAAATGGAGGTTCGGCCGAGGCCTACTCCCTCGGGCTTTAACTTTGAAATTACAACTGTACAAGGAAGGGCATAGTACCCATGGGACCCCCCTTATCCCACAAGAACAGGGGTTAGACAGACCGGGAAGGACTTACAACGGGGTAGACGGCCCGAAGGCACAGCGGAGTGGCACGCCCGAAGGCAGTTTTCAATGCCCGAAGGCGGTTTTTACATATCCCGCAGCACTGGGGGGTTGAACCCTCGCCCCCGCCTCAAGAGGCGAGGGACTCAACCGGTAGACCAGGCGTCTTGGGATCTGACCATACAGATTCGGAAGGTCAAGAGACACCCCCACTAAATTCAGGTAACAACAACACTACCAACAATAGCACCATGAGTGGCCTCACAGCAACAACAACAGACACCGCCACAACCGCAACTGTAATTTCAGCAGCAACAACAACAGCAGCCACAACCAATCGTTCCACCTCGATCGCTCCCAACCGGAGTGACCTATACGAAATTCGGTGGATTTTGGGGGATGATCCCGATGCACATGTTCGCACATTTGAAATTAGTTATGCAGTGTTGAACCATCCACCAGATCCAGTGTATAAGGCCATAGTGTTTCAGGCCACATTGGTTAATGAAGCAGCAAGATGGCTGACAGAATATGATATTAATCATTTTGGCAATTATGACGATGTGAAGGACGCGTTCTTGCAGAGGTTTCACTTGAAGAAGAACCTTGCAGAAATTTTTGACTATTTACAAAACAATCGGCAAAAACCACATCAGAGTGTCCAAGAGTATGCGACACTGTTCAGAACTCATTTGCGGTAGCTGCCACCGGCACATGCTGAACCAGTGCAGTCCTTTGTGCGAATGGCAGACCAATCCAGAGTCCATCTGATGGGACTAGTACATAATATTCCTATTACCCTACAGGGAACTACATTTAAAATGACTTTTGTAGTCCTCGAGTTACCCGAATCTAGCCTGGACTACAACTTGCTCTTCGGTCGACCATGGCTAAAGCAAGCCAAGGTCATGCAGGATTGGTCAGCTCAAGAGTTAATTTTTAAGGACAATCACTGGAAATATGTCATTACATTGGATGCTATACAACCTTGTGATCTACACGCACACCCCTATGTAGCAGAGCCAGTCCATATGTTGGATGGACTATCTGATGATGAGGAGGAGGCTTTCCTCAAGACAAATAAAGACCGCATTGCATTAGGGACTGTAGACTTACAGTCGGTAGCAGATAATTGGAGTCCGGCAGCTTGTATGGTCGTACCACTGACTGAAGTAGCCAAAGCAGATGCAATCATTACCGAAGCTACTGAAGGAATGGAGTGCCAATCTCCTTCATCCCCAACTATTGAGGACCAAGCAGAGGCAATCAAGGAAGTAATTGGCACTGCTCAGGATGTTACTGAAGCTGCTGAGGAGATAAATCAACATGCGACTGGAATTGTTTTGGTTCCAAACGCCCTTATTCCTCTTTCTCCGTCGATTACCCAATCCGAGCATGTAGAATTTCTTCTTGGTGCAACCTCCACTGCCATTCGAGAGGCATCCACAGCTCAATTATCTTCTCCTGATTACTCTCCACCACCCCTCCCCTCATTTGCTCTCTGCCTCATCGTCACAACCTCCTCCTTCTCTTCCATCCCCGGCAGTCATGTTCACCGAATTGGAGTCTATGGGTCGCCTCCTTATACAATTTTCCCAGCAATTACCCTTCCAGATGAAGCTAGTGACTCAGAGCATTCAATAGGAGTTGCAGAGTAAATTGGATTTGCTTGAAGCAGACATTGCTCCCCTCCAGGAAGAAACGATTGCGGTCAAAGCCGAGAATCATGCACTCCAAGTTCAGCTCCAGCAACTTCAAGCACAGTTAGCAGAAAGGGACAATATGATTGCCCAACGGGATACCACACTTGCAAAATTATAGGAAAAGACTGTCCTTCTTGCTGATCGTGAGGAAGAAATTTCTCAATTGAAGCAGCTGGTACAAGATAAAGAAGATGCTCGCATTGCGCTTGGCAATTTACTGGAAGAAACACGTGCGGACCTTGAGCTAGTGACACAGAAAGGACAAGAAATGGCCGACTTGGCTATGCAGAACAGTGAAGAACTCAAGACAGTATCCGCTGAACTTTTTCAGAAGAGCCGTGACTTGGACGCACAGACGGGCCGGATGATTCATATAAAGAATGATATGGAAGGTATTATGAAAGAGAGAGATTCCTATTATAAAACTATCCAGTATCAAGCTCAGGAACTAGAACGAAGAGAGAAGCAGTTAGGATTTCAGGTAGAGAGACTGTCTCGCATTGATGCACAGATTGCAGATATGAAACTGAGACAAGATGCTGCGCTAGCCAACGACTTTTATCTGCAGGAATCATTTTTGCAAACGCAAACGGAATTATTGATGAGTCAAGTAGTTGCTGCTAGTTCAATTTGAACAGATGCACAACTGGTCGAGCCAGCCATTTTGAAGACTATGCTGGACTCATTAAAGCAGAAGATCACTCACACTTTTAAACTAGCTAGAACCTTGTATATACAAGGCATTCTTGATAAGCCTTAATTGTATTCTTCTTTTTTGGGTTCGAATCCACCCTGCGTGCCAGTGTTAGGCCGCTGGATTGGAATATGTAATTTTATTTTTCATACTCGCACGCACCGAAAAGGCGTAGTGAACAGATGTAACTGTCTATTGATTAATGAAAAGGCAAGCACGGCGTTCAACGAGAGACGAGACTTGCCAGACTGTTTGTCTGGGCGACCGTGCTGGAGTGCTGTGTTGCAGAATTGCATAAATCTTGAGTATTGTATCTGTTTGTTGAGTTGCAGTAATTAATCATTAACACAGTAACGCTACGTTAATATTAATAAGTTTGTGCGAATTTGTAGTTGTTAATTTGCGTGATAATGTACTACGTAGTGATAATCCTTGAATTGAAGACAGTTAACTATTCAGTTGAATGTTGAGTTGGGAAAATTAAACAAAGGGCCTCTATACTATTAGACCCCTATCCATTCCCAAGAACCTAGAAATGAGATTAAAAGTGTCTTACAGAAGTGCTTTTAACACATCTTCCATCCATAAATATAAACTTTTCTTAGTTGATTCATGTGCAAGTAGTCTGTTTTGCAAGTAGTCATGTTACAAAGAACATGAGGTGTCTTGTTGCACTAAATTGAAGATCTTAAGGTCAACCAAAGCTTCCAAATGTGCAAGGGCACATTCTATGCTAGTTGGCTAAACTTAACTGTATTACTCAGAACAACATATTTCTGTTATCATCTTCCTTTCAAGAACTTTCATTTCTTGAGGCATGGAAACTTGAGTTTGGTTACCACCCTACTATAAATTCAAAGGTACCACCCTATTTGATGTTAGAGTTTAACGATGTTTTTCCCACTAACCTTCCTAGAGGGCTACCACTGGAAAGAGGGGACATTGACCGTGCCATGGAGGTAGTTTCTAACACTAAACCTATTTGTTAACCACATTATACTCTTAATGTATCTCAACAATAGGAGGTACAGAAAAAAATCAACATTATTTAGATAAAGGCTTCATTTCGACCTAGTAACTCACCTTGGGCATGACAATGCTTCTATTTAAAAACAAAGATGGCTCCATGAGACCATCTATATATTATAGAGAAGTAAACAAGGGTAAATAATGATGAAAAACAAGTTTTCAATGCCTAGGTTAAAAGATCTATTTTCTTAGTAACTGTTACATCAAGCTAGGTAGAAAAGACATTGTAGAATGGCACAAGAGTAGAAGAAACGATTCAAACGTAGAAACAAAGAAGAATCAAAGATAGGAAGAAGAAAAGTGGAAATAAGAAAATGCAGAGAAGTCAGGAGGAAGAAGAGTGAACCCCTCAATGATGCATTGTTTTTTCATGGGAAGCCCCAAAGAGGAATAAAAAATAGAAGGAAGAAATGGTAAAAAAAATATAGAGAAGTCGAGAGGAAGAAGAGTGAACCCCTCAATGATGCATTGCTTTCATGGGAAGCTTATGCATGCCAATGAAGCTTTGCAAAGGAAGTACATAATTTTCTTAGAGGCTCTTCCAAGGTGTTTATATGCCGAATCAAAGTGCCACACCACTTTGACATATAATCAAAAAAATCTTGATCTCTTATTGCTTGATCTATAACATTTTGGCTCCATAACCATTATGAGGCTCCATAATCATTATGAGGCTCCATAATCATTATGAGGTTCAAAGCCCCAAATTCTTGATAAAAACCCCACTTATTACCACTTAGAAGAATCTTATTCTAATTTTTATACATGACCAACTACATATACTTTTGATTTGGAAATTGAATGCCAACAACAATAATTTTGAATTGTGGTCCAAAGAGTCTATTCTGCATGTTCCTTAGAGAGGATCATGAGTATCTAACACCAAGATCCAACTCACCCATGTTCTTATGTCATATGGTTGCAATAAAAAGAGAGGGAAAGGATGCTCACATACTTTATTTTTTTTCATCATTGATACACATATTCTAACCTTCCTGCTTCTATCATTTCTTGGGACTAACATACCATTATATGTGGAGACTGACTCGTGTATAGGAGACAAAACAAATCAGGATTCAAAGGACTTTGATCATTATGTAGCTTTCTTGAGCTTGAAGACACTACCTTATATTTTCAACATCAAAATATTCAACTTTTTTCATGATTCTCAATATCTTTGTTCCTAATTGTGAAGGTTCTTGATGTGGATGATTCTGAGTTTTCCAACCCTTGTGTCTTTCTTGATCTCCTCTCTATCATTTCCTATCCTTCAAATCTATTTTGGCTATGGAACATATAAACTCTACATGTTCTAACTGCCCATCAATCATGTACCTTGGTTTGTTTTTGTGTCTCAAAGATGGTCGTGTCATTGGGCATAGCTTCATCTCTAGCCTTGCTTAGTTAAGCATCCCAATGTGCTTAGCTATGGGTTGGTCCTTGAATTACTCTTCCACTATAATAAAAAAACTCATTTAGACTCATGTGTTTCCCACTTGAAAGCCTAATTGAACCTTCACTTGTGGATCAAGAAGCTAATTTTCTAATAGTGCACAAGAAATCAGCTTCCTCTCATCCTCAATCTGATGGTCCAGTTGAGACTACCAACAAAATCTTTTGAACAGTACTCAAGAAACTAGTGAACACTACGTGCTCTGGTTGGGATAGACAATTGCATAATCTAATTTGGGCCTATTGAGTTGCCTACAAAATAGTATTAGGAACGACCATTCAATCCACAATTTGGATAGAATGGAATGCCCTGTAGAATTTCTCATTCCTAAATTTAGAGTTGCAAATACATAGGAGTAAAAAGGTCATGATTTATCCAACGATCTGGACTTACTATAGCAATTACAAGAAACTCGATTGAGATCCATTGTAATCATTTACATTGCAAAAAGACGACATAAATATTACTATGATACACATATTAAAGGTAAGGGTTTACAAGAAGGAGACTACATTTTAGTGTACATACTCAAACAACATGCCAAAAAGGTTCATAAACAATGCCATGGACCATTTGTAATCAACGAAATCCACTGGAGGTGCACTCTAGTTAGCAAACTTGTAAGGCGGTATTTGCTTATTTACATTACTGGATGCCGCATCAAGATGTATCTTGAACCCTGGATAGATGATATGATGGTAAAAATCAAAAGGTCAAAGAATTAAGAATTAGAGAAGAAGTTGGGCAAAGGATCCTTTGACGTAAGCAATTGAGGCAAGGGCTTTTTGACCCTCTTTATTGGAACTTGAATCAAGTATTTACATTGAGAGTAATAGATGAAAAGCCATTGAAAAATACACCATGCTTACATGCCATGTTGGGACAAAATTTCAGAGAAAGAATGATGGATCACATATATCTAAGCATAAATAAGAGTGACATATGCATGGAATTGACTTTATGCAAAAAGATTTTTGAAACAAATTGACACTACTGACATACAAGGATGAAAACTAACTTTTCTTGGAGAAACTATGATTAGTCTATTTAGAAGAAAATTTAATTTTCTATGAACTACATATGGAAGAGAAATTTTAATTATCTATGATTAGTCTATTTAACATTAAAGGATTAGTCTATTTAGAAGAAATTTTAGTTTTCTATGAACTACATATGGAAGAGAAAATCATACTAGGTCAAGGTTGGTCGAACAAACATTTTGCAACTGTGAATTACTCATTAGGATGTGTGTTTGTTCATAATGGACATATGTGTGGAGTGTTCTCATTTGTTATCCACATTACCACCTAAAGAAAGAATGCTTGATTGTATCTCATGATTTGATTCTTTTGTGAATTCAACAAACCCATTGTGTGAGGGGAATCCCATTAAGAGTGAAATTGAGGGCCAACCCTAAGGACCATAGAGAGATGAGGGTAACAGAAGAGGCAAAGCCTTTAACATAAGTATTAGATCCTACACCTGAGGAAGATCACAAAAAGGATATTGCTAATCCTTCACCGTGCTCATCCACGTTGTCAAGATTCATGAACAAACAGTCAACAAATTTGGGTCCCTAAGCCTCTACTTCAAGCTTAACGAGAGGTCCCTAAGCCTCTACTTCAAGCTTAACGAGAACAAGCTCATATCTGTATTCCTAAAACATTTTCGAGCATGAAACAACGAGTGCAATCATATCCAAAAGCTAACTCCAAGAAAATTTTACCTAAACCAATACCAATACCAATAAGCTTGAAAAACAAACAAAACCAATAAGCTTAAAAATAAGCTTGAAAATTGTACAGAAGTCTAAAACCAATACCAATAAGCTTGAAAAAACAATACCAGTTATAAATTCATCTAGAAAATGGATTTGAAAAATAAAAGAAAATACCAAACAAATAGTTACAACTTCAAAGAAACCTCAAAAGCCTGCTCCCATGATATCTAAGTGGGTAAAAAGTGAGTTCTTGTCTCTAAACCTATTAGAAATTCTTTTAAAATGGGTACCTAAGCTTAACAAAAATCCACATTCTTTAGAAATTACCATCATAGAAGCATTCCTAGAATGATTAGAGAGATAAAAAATCTCACATAAACCTCTGTTTCAATGACTTAGCCTATTAGGCAAGCCTCTTTGCCAAATCTTGATCTTACTAGACCAACAACTTTATCTTTTGCATCATGAGTTCCTTTATTCATTCCTTTATTTTGCATGATCAGTGTTGTGAATCTTAGGCATTGGAGCCTTACTCACACAACCTATTGCATATATTCGGCATTTTTACTAACAATTATAACTTCAATAACTCAATTAGAGTTGCGCTAACATCATTGCTAGAGAAATTTTGCAAGTATGCACCACCATCACAAAGACCAAAGAAAGAACCAATTATGGAAACTCAAGGAACTATTCTACCAACAAATAGTGTCACATCCATTGCTACTTATTGGTTGACCAATCCACAAAAAGTACCTTTACATGAGGTTTCCAAACACATTTACATATACCATCATGGAATCTCTCAGTATCATGTTAAAGTGTGTAGCTCACTATAAAATATTAATCTCATGCACCTGTAATAGTAGTAGCAACCTGGAATGATTTACAGGTACAAGAGTTTCTGACCCTTCCATTAGTTCATGTTGATGTAGACAAATGTATAGAATTCCTATCCATGTTCGAAGTCAAGGAGAAGTTTCTAGGCCTGGTTTCTATCACGAGCTTCTTAGGACAAAGACAGGTGACCAAAGTCAAAAGAAATGCTATTGCTAGCGCTTTGAAGTTTCCAATGCTAGATTTTAAAACCACCATTAGAAATCCCAAGTCTACTACTTTCAAGACCTTAAGGAGATGCCATGTGAGGATATAGAGAATCATTTAACAATTTCTCAAGAGCAAGGGTGAACTCCTACCTACCGTAACTAGAGAAGTCCTCTTGAGTTGTACTCTCACACATCGATACTCAATATAAGGCCCCTGCACTAGAATCATTTAACAATTTCTCAAGAGCAAGGGTGAAGTCCTACCTACCATAACTAGAGAAGTCCTCTTGAGTTGTACTGTCACACATCGATACTCAATATAAGGCCCCTGCACTCATAAGAAGAAGGAAGAAAAGCACTAGCAAGGAGGCAATCCTATAGACTTTTGAGCCTCTTATATGCATCGTCCCCACAAAAAGGAAGCAAAAAGAGTTTGAAGAATAGTTTGTTCAAATGATAGCATTGTAAGATTCACCCAATCCAAGATGGGAAGAGCAAATGGCTACAACTTTTGTAACTCAATTCCTCAAGAATTATTAGAGTCTACAATCATTCATTACGACAATTTTTCAAGCAATACTAGGCCAATCCCTCAAAAGAAGTCTTCAAAAGAGAAGGAAAAAGAGAATGAAGGGGAAAAGGAAAAAATGTTCTACTCCAACAGCACTTGTAAGTTCATTTTCTTCTTCTTCCTGTGTTGTTCCTGTGCTTTTGTAGACCTCAAACTACAATTTATGTGCTTTTCTGAGTGAGATTGGGCTAGTTGCTATGACACTCATGTGTCCTCTAGTGGTTTTTGCTTCATGTTTGGTAGCTCATGCATATCTTTGTTGAGCAAGAAGCAGTGTACTATGGTCACTTCTAGTTGTGAGGATTAGTATAGGGTAGCATTTACAATGATTGTTGACTGTGTGTGGCTTGAAGCCTTTTGAATGATTTGGGTGTTAGTCTCTACCACCACCATGTTCACTGACGGTTAGAACGCATTGGCAATTGCGACGAACCTTGTGTTCCATGCTTGCATAAAGCACATTCAGGTTCACTATCATTATGTAATGGAGTGATTCTCTATTGGAGTGATCACTTTGGCTTATTTTCCCAAGCATGATATTTTTTTAGACCTTCTCAAAGGCTCTCCCTAGGGAGAAGTTTGCAAAGCTTTGGGCTTGCTTCCTTTGTGGATTGATCTCTTTCCACGTAGCTTGGAACTTCATTATACAGGAGTGCCAACTCCTTGTTTAGCGCATTATTCCCAAGGGGATTTGTTGATGTATTTTGGTAGTGATCTGTGTGAACACACTTAGGACCATCAGGACACTTTCCCCTTTTTAAGAGTTTTTTTTTCTTGGTTTGTATATAAATGTATAACTATAATGGGTCACTTATCTTTGTACATTCAGTTGGTAATAAATTCTATACTGTTGTGCTCCAAATTTCTTCTTGTTCCTTGTGTTGTTTGTGTGCTTCTAGAGATGTCGAGCTCCAACAATAGACAACTTAGGCAAATTCAAGTACGCAATGATATGTGAAGTTGATGACTGTCTCCTTCCGAGGATACATGATTATTATAGGAAAAATATGGAACTAAGGAAAGGCAATCACCTTGGTTTCCATGGAGTGATTGATTTAGAAAAGTCAAAGCTTATAAAGAGTTCATTCTTAGAACATTAAGGTAGTCCTCTTCAATGTTTATCCGGTAATGTTGGTGTTTCAAAATGCTAATTTTCATGGACATGTTCACGTGGCTTATCAAAGAATATTAGGAAGTTTATTCTCAAGAAGGACATTACAACTATGTTGATTCATCAAAAGCTTTTCAATAAAAGTTCTCATTGTCTTTGCCTTCCAACTCTTGTCAATCAACATAGAGGGGGAAGCCATATATCATCACGTGCAATATTTCCTATTTTTATATTGTATGCCTCATTGGTTGGGTCAAAAGTTAAAAAAAAATCCGTTCCCTATACTTAAGATACCCTTTGCATTGGATAGACCTTGAGACATCACTCAAGTTCCATATTTTCGAGATATTCTTCAATGAGTGCATATACAAGTATGCATTCATAGGTCCACCCTACAAGCACATGTCCTTCTTCAATAATTATTCCTTTACTTTTAAGAGGTGCAAGTAGCTTTATTTTCTATTAATTTCTCACATCATGCACAAACCCTCCAATCCAATCCATCTTTTTTTTGTTTTCCATCCATCTTTTAGTTTCCCTTTTTTAGGGTTCACAAGAATTCACACAAACCCGCATTCTACATTCATTTTCATTTCCTTTTAGCACATCTTTTAATTTTCTTTTGAGGGTACATATAAAGATACTCAAAAATAAAAAATAAACTTGAAGATGTTGCAATCTACTAGTCTAGAGGTTTTACAAGAGCTAATGAACACTAAAACATATACATTTAGCACCTAAGATCAATGCATCTATTTCCACATTCATACCAGATGCCCACTCGATCTCTAGAAAGGGGCCAAAAAGCCAAAGTCAATGGATTCAAAGCTTGTTCAAAGGAAAAAAAAACTATGGTCAAAGGGGAGTACAAGCATGGTGGTGAAGGCATAAGGAGTCGATCAATTTTTCCCATCTCAAATCCATATTTAGAAAGGGGTTTTTCCCCAAAATATGCCCGAATTACTTATAAAAATGCATATTTTTGGCACAAACCCTTATTTTCTCAATAGTTATGCCCACATTGTAAAATTGTAGTATTGAGCTTCATGCACATGAATAGCATCTTCACCTTGATTTTTGTAAGTTTCTAACTTTGTTTTTGCCTTCAAGTAGCCTTTGGACACTAATTGTTAACATAGGAGTGTGTGTCCGTGCATGCATGTGTCAATGCCTATGCATGTTCCTACTCGCTAGCTTGTCATGAATGTGTATACTTCAATTTTGTACATGATTTAGTGTGTACATAATCTTGCTTGACACCAATATGACCTTTATGTGTGAAGGTATACAACATGAACAATTGTCTATCTCAAAGAATGATATGACTTGGTGTGTTGGGGATTCTTTTCCAAACAATTGTCTATCTCAAAGAATGATATGACTTGGTGTGTTGGGGATTTCTTTTCCTATCTAAGAATCTTGATCTAGAGAATTCAAGTCTCTAGGGGGAACTTCCTCCCTTCGAGTATATGCTTGGAATTGATATTCTAGTATGTGGTATTTGAGAGGGCAACTTCTAGTAAAATGTGTGCAACTTCAATCATTCTTCTACACATATCTAGTTGCTCTATCTCTAGATTCCCTTAGGATATCACTTCTCATGTTGCTCCAAACCTTGGACTTACTGCTATTCTTCATTGGTAAGATTTCAATAGCATGTTTAGGTCTTCATGCTTGGGGTCTACTAGATGGGATCCTCCCTATCAATGCATGTGTACTTTCTTTGGCTATGTGTTTTGGTCATCTACAACTTCTCTAGGCTTGTCAAGTATGCCTTTTGCTTTTAAGTAGTTTCCCCCTAAGGTTTGCTTCACCATTTTAGTGATGTGTTCCCTTATGTTCTTCTCTAGCTCTTCCATTTTCCTAGTCTATGTGTGCTTGGCTCATTCCTTTTGTGCAATCCAATTCTACACTCTCTTTTTTTGTGTAGGACCTAAGGGATCTAGTGTTTTCCCACCTTCTATTATCATTTTTTATTCTTGTCTTTGGGTTTTTAAAGAGCCAAAATAATCATCCTTCTAAAACTAATTTTTTTTGGGCTAAATTCAATGTCTATATCCTAGTGACTCTCAGAGAGAGATGAGATTCTCACTTTAATTGATGCATGAGGGAAATATATCAACTACATTCAATTGATCACTTTGAAGCTTCATATTCTTTGGAAAGTTGCTAAATATATTTTCCTGGTAACCTGAATAGTATCTTGTCTCTATCTTTGACTTGATGGAGGGTTTGGATATGGATAGTCTTTGATGTAGTACTTAAATCCACACCTAGAGCATGCTATCTTAGGTTGTGAGGATGTCACTTGTAGTATAGAGATAGGAAGCCTAGGGTTTGTGTACATTAGGCTATATTACTCCTAGGGTTGCTCCCAACCTTGCTCATACACAAATTGTGGTACTTCATAAAAACTTTCACAATCAAGTTGATGGTTAATATTGTGGTTGGTGACCTAGGACTAGCTATGGTGGCTAATATTGTGAGGTTACTCCATATGAGGCATGGCATGGTCATAAAACGTCTATTTCTCATCTCCATGTTTTTGGTTGTTTAGCATATGCATTGGTGCCTAAACCACAACGTAGAAAATTTGATGATAAAGTAGTGAAATGTATTTTTGTTGGGTACGTTTCTAAAACAAAAGCTGATCGTTTGTATCATTCATAGAGTAGACACATTGTGGTTAGTTGTGATGTTGTTTTTGTGGAAGATGAAATTCAACCCTTACTTTCATGTCCCAAGGAGATGTGAGTTAGCTCAAAGGATTTGTATGACACTTCCGTGCTCTTTTAATAGGTGGATAGTCAAATTCTAGTCCGTCTGAGGCAATTCTAGAGCCTTTATAGGTTTCAAATGATGATGCAAATCATTCTATTATTTATGTAGATTTACATGCCGCAGTTATTGATGAGAGGGGTGACATAGAGGAGGCTAAAAATATGCCCAAATGGATGGTGCAAACTTTGAGGGATGGTAGATTAGATGCATGTCTATCATATCACACTCATGGAGGCTCTCATAATGCTTCTTTTGCATCAAATTATTATGATGGCTCTCTCTAGTCTTTATGATAAGAATGAACCCATTTCTTTTGATGAAGCATATAATTCAAAAAATTGGATGGTTGTTGTGCAATCATAATATGATGTTATTATGAAGAATGGTACTTGGTTGTTATGTGATTTCCCTCCATGAAAAAAGGCCATTGACACTAAGCATGTATACAAGTTGAAATGGAAGCCAGATGGAACAACTCATAGGTGTAAGGCTAGGTTCTTTCCAAAGGTTATGAGCTCAAGAGAAGGGCAATAATTTTGATGAGACTTTTGCTTCCACAGGCCAAATGACCACCATCCATAGCATTTGTGCACTTGTAACTCATCATGAATGAAATGTACATGAATTGGACATTAAAAGTGCATTTTTGAATGGTGACTCACATGAAGAAGTGTATGTATTTCAACCCTATGGTTTCATGTACAACGGGTATGGAAAGAAAGTGTGTAGGTTGGAAAAGGCAATGTACGGATTGAAGTAAGCACCCTATGCTTCGTATGAAAACATACATGCCTACTTGCCAGCACATGGTTTTGAGAACATCCCAATCGAGAGAATCTTATATGCTAAACATGTAGATGATGTACTTCTAATCAATGTCACATATGCTGATGATATGCTACTCATTGGTCCTAATGAAAAGCACATCCATTGCTACTTATTGTATTCAACCAACAAATAGTGTCACATCCATTGCTACTTATTGTATTCAACCAACAAATAGTGTCACATCCATTGCTACTTATTGGTTGACCAATCCACAAAAAGTACCATTACATGAGGTTTCCAAACACATTTACATATACTATCATGGAATCTCCTAGTATCATGTTAAAGTGGTGTAGCTCACTATAAAGTTTCAATCTATTCATCCACATGTAATAGTAGTAGCAACCTGGAATGATTTACAGGTACAAGAGTTCTTGACCCTTCCATTAGTTCATGTTGATGTAGACAAATGCATAGAATTCCTATCCACGTTCAAAGTCAAGGAGAAGTTTCTAGGCCTCGTTTCTATCACGAACTTCTTAGGACAAAGACAAGTGATCAAAGTCAAAAATAAATGCTATTGCTAGCGCTTTGAAGCTTCCAATGCTAGATTTTAAAATCACCATTAGAAATCCCAAGTCTACTACTTTCAAGACTTT
>CM035440.1:88777846-89135346 GCA_020310875.1 Ceratopteris richardii
TTACATGTGTTATTTCTTTGGTTTTGCTTAAGATGTTTTACGTATTCATTTTTTAATGATCCTTGGATTTTTTTGGTATGGACGTTTTTTCTTGATATTTTATCTTGCCTTTGTTTTTGTGACCCTGGGTTCTTGGCTTGTTTTTGTTGGTCTAGTTGAGCCATAAGGAAATATTTTGAATATAAACTGATTAGATGAACTTGATGAGCTGGAAGATTCTTGCACGACACGATAGTTGTGTTCAACTATTTGAGATACAATCATTTTTCTGCAATAGGGTATTTTAGTTAGTGGCCATGGTTGAAAGTAGTGATGTATTTTGTACGCTGGTTGTTGAGGATAAGTTGGATAATACCAATTACCCATTCCGATCTTATATGATGTATCATGTATTGGTTGCAAAAGGACTATGGAATATTATGTAGGGTGCTAAAAGCATCCTATTACACCTGCAAATACAGTTAACTTAGACTAGTGCAGATGGTGTTGGAAATGGTGATCTTCTTCAGGTTCCTGTTCGTGCTATGGTTCTTGTTGCACCTACTATAGAGCAAATTTGTTGGGATGGTAGAGATACTTGGGCACATGCATTGATAGCCTTGTCTATGAAATATGCCATTATTCCTCATGTTTGCTCCTACAAAACAACAAAGGATGCTTGGGATACACTTACCACTTTATACCAAGCAAGGAATGAGGCTCGTGTTGCTTTCCTCTGAAAACAATTGGAGAGTGAGCACATGAATGAAGAGGATTCCATGGACAAATTTTGACAAAGATCAAAGATTTGAAGGAATAGATGACTTTTGTTGATGAAGTCTTGCTTGAGAGTTTCCTTCTGTAGACTATTGTCAATGATCTTCCAGATTCACATCAGAGTTTTGATTCTACTCTTCGATTGATGATGAAAGGCAATCCAAATGCCTTAACATTTGAGGCGTTAGTCTCTATTCTATTGCAAGAACATTATACTAGGCACAATAGTTCCATTATGGATGTTGTAGATCAAGCTTTCTTGGCTAGTCAGAAGGGAAAAGGTAAATGGAGCTCATCTACTAGTAAGCAAAAATCTGCTAACTTTGTGTTGATATATTTAGGTAGTGATGTGTGTGAACACACTAGGAACACCAGGGCACTTTTTTCCCTCTTTAAGAGGTTTTTTTCCCCTGGCTTGTATATACACCTATTACCCTAATGGGCTACTTATCTTTGTACATTCTCTAGTAATACATTCAGTATTATGTGTTGTGCTCCAAGCTTCTTCTTCTTCTTCGTTGTCCTGTTTGCGTGCTTCCGCAAACGTCTTACTTCAATAGTTGGTATCAGAGCAGGTCGTCGCTTCATCTAGGGCGCCGTCGACACTCGTCCATTTGAAGTCTCAGATTCGCACGAAATTTGGTGAGCATACTCAAGGTGTTTCATAGATCAAAACAGCTTCATTGTGTGGTGTCAAAATTGCGATATGAGCTCGTTTCGACCTCTGAACGCACTATCACAGCGCTTATGCAAGCTATTTCATCTTTTTTGTGCCAAAGGTATATACGTGTTTCGGTCTGCCAGTATAAGCATCTCGAAGTCTACTACATGTTTAGCAGAACTCGTCTGGCAGTTCTGTTTAACTTTTTGAGATATAATCAATTTTTTGCATCAAGGTATTTTAGTCACCGGCCATGGTTGAAAACAGTGATGTATTCCGTATGTTGGTTGTTGAGGATAAGTTGGATGGTACCAACTACCCATTATGGGCTTAGATGCGACATGTATTGGTTTCAAAAGGATTGTGGAACATTGTGCAGGGTGTTGAAAGACGTCCTGTTACACCTGTAACAACAGGTACTGCATATACAAGTGTTGGGGCTGATGCAGATGGTGTCGAGGATGATATTGTGCAGATTCCTATTCGTGATGCTTTTTTTGCTGCACCTATTGCAGAGAAGATTCGTTGGGATCACATGCATTGATAGCTTTGTCTGCCAAACGTGCCATTATTCCTCATATTCGCTCTTGCAGGATAGCTAAGGATGCTTGGGATACACTTACCACATTGTACCAAGCTAGGAATGAGGCTCGTGTTGCTTACCTCTGAAAACAGTTGGAAAGTGAGCACATGAATGAAGGTGATTCTATGGACAGTTTCCTAACAAAGATCAAAGACTTGAAGGAACATTTGATTTTTGCTAATGAGGTTATACCATATAGCTCACTTGTGTAGACCCTTCTAAATGGTCTTCCTAATTCATATTAGAGTTTTGCTTCTACTCTTTGGTTGATGATGAAAGGCAATCCAAATGCCTTGTCATTTGTGGAGTTAGTCTCTGTTCTGTTGCAGGAAGATCAGTCCAGGTAGAACAGGTCCATTATGCGTGTTACAGATCAAGCTTTCCTGGATAGTCAGAAGGGCAAAGGAAAATGGAGTTTCCCTACTAGTAAACAGAAATCAAATGTTGCACATTCGAAGAACCAAGACAAAGGAATCACAGCGTAGTTTCTTCTCTTCACTCGAGCCTGCCCCTACAGGGAAAACTGTTACATGCGCCAACAACTCCTCTTATCCTGTTATGGGAGTTGGTAAGATCATTTTGACTACTACTGATGGTAGTTCTTTCACTTTGTCAGATGCTTTATTTGTGCCAGGGATCAAGAAGAATCTGTTATGAGTTTCTCCATTAGCCAAGATTGGCTTGGTTGTGAAATTTGTCGATGACAGATGTACAGTTCATGATCTGTCAAATGGCGATGTTATTATTGCTTCTGGCATTTTATGTCGTGGGTTGTATAAGCTCATAGACTATGAAAGATCTAAAAATGATTTGGCATGTGCAGTAAATGATTCTGAGGCTATGTCAGATGCAAAGCTTTGGCATGTACGCTTTGGCCATCTGAATGTTGCTAGTTTGCTATGCCTGCAGAAATCTAAAATGGTGTCCTCTTTGCCTTAACTTGAGGTAGCTGGAAAACATGTTTGTGAAGGCTCTAATTTGGGCAAAATGCAGCGTTCCTCCTTTCCAAAAGATGGTTCACTTCGGGCTACACAGAAATTGCAGCTTGTACATAGTGATGTATGTGGTCCTATGTAGACACCCTCTTTTGGAAATTACCTTTACTATGTGACTTTCATTGATGATTTTTCCAGGCATGCATGGGTATATCCACTCAAAGCAAAGTCCGAAGTGTTCATGTGCTTTAAACAGTTTTTGGTTTTGGCTTAAAATCTGTCAGCATGTAAAATGGGCATCCTCCATTCTGATCGAGGGGGAGAATATATGTCTTCTGATTTTAATGCATTTCTGGTTGAACGTGGGATAAAACACCAGTGTACAGTGTCGTATACACCTCAACAGAATGGAGTTGTTGAACGAAAGAACAGATCACTCATGGAAATGGCGAGGTGCATGGTCAAGAGTCAGGCTTTACCACATAGTTTCTGGCTTGAGGCTATCATGTGTGCAGCATATGTACTGAACAGGTGTTCCACTAAAGCACTGTAGTCTATCACTCCATATGAAGCTTTGCATGATCGCAAGCCATCTGTTGCTCATCTGTGTGTTTTTGCTTGTTTGGCATATGCACTAGTGCCTGAACAACATCGTAGAAAATTGGATGATAAGGTAGTAAAATGTATTTTTGTTGGGTACAGTTCTGAAAGTAAAGGATATCCTCTGTATCATCCACAGACTAAACGCATTCTGGTTAGGCGTGATGTTGCCTTTGTGGAAGATGCTATTCAGCCATGGCTTTCATGTACTAAGGAGACATCTGTTAGCTCCAAAGACATGTATGATACTTTGATGCCTCTTTTTACAGGCGGACAGTCTAGTGCTGGTCCTAATGAGGCAACTTCTCAGCCTTTGCAAGTTTCATATGATGATGTAGATCATTCCATTTTTGATGCAGATTTACATGATGCACTTGTTGATGAGAGAGTGATATTGAGGAGGCAAAAAGTATGCCAAAATGGCTGGTGCAGACTTTGCGTGACAGCAAATTAGATTCACCTTTGTCATATCGTAAGCGTTCAGGCTCTCATAGTGCCTCCTTTGCATCAGATTGCTATGTTATGGTTGCATCTAGTCTCTATGATGAGAATGAGCATGTTTCTTTTGATGAAGCACAGAATTTAGAAAATTGGTTGGCTGTTATGCAATCTGAATATGATGCTATAATGAAGAATGGTACATGGTCTTTATGTGACTTGCCTCCTCGCAAGAAGGCCAATTGCACTAAGTGGGTATACAAACTGAAGCGTAAACCTGATGGTACAGTTGACAGGTATAAGGCTAGGCTTGGTGCCTTTGGCTGTTAGGTTGAGGGTGGGGGTCCAATGCTTGCTGGCAATAGTTGGATATCCCTCAACACGTGTGTCTAGAGCTTGATATAGAACCAACCCTTGAAGGGGAATTCTTGGCATTTTGGCAATTCAAATTAATTGTCTAGACTTCAAGCAATTCAAATCAGTTACCTCATCTGCCCTTAGGGCCGTCCCCAATTGCTACCTTAGTGGGCCTTTGGGCTCTATGTCGAGTAGTTTTTAGGAGACTTACCCTTACTTTGTGGGGTTCACAAGTTCCCATGGGTGTTATGCCTGCCTTTATTTGTACAATATGGATTGTGGCCAAAAAGTTGTGCTCACGTCTACATGGACTCTAGAGACAAGATGCCCGTGTAGTCCCTGTCTCTTGTACTTTTCTTTTTTTAATTAATTCAAGTCCGGGAGAGTAGGCTAAGGCCAAACTTCCTTTATTTAAAAAAAAAAATTGCTCACGTCTACATGGAATGGCTAAAGGAATACCTATTTTTCATTACACGTGGCACATAATGGGTAATTCTGACTATTGGCAATCTTAACGTCACTAAAGTACAATTAGATTCCTTCATAGATGATGTATTCATACATAATTGAAACAAGGCCGTTCATGCTTAATTTCTATGAGTGATTTTGCAGTTGAATTCTCGAAGGTTGGATCTGGTATGCATGTTACGCGTTCAAGTCTATTTAATTTTTACTCCGTCAAGTGTATTTCATGGTTTGGTATAGTTACTCCTTCAAGTGTATTTGATGGTTTGGTAAAGTTAGTTGCAAGTATCTCTCGAAACAGGAGACCAACGGATGGATCAACTTTGAGGATATTGACCCTAGTGTCAACATTTCGTGCGAAGAATGGAACACTTTGCAAAGCAGATGTCTCGCCTGGGACAGCCACAAAGTTCACCTTCTCATAAGACACGACACGTTGAGCTCGCTTGGTCTCAAATGGCACAATGGGAATAGCCTATCAAAAATCATGAACATCAAAGAAACGATTGACTATCAGGTTAACCTCAACAAGAAGTGGTGCTTGTCATGGACGCACCTTTGGTGGGACATGAGGTTCATGGCTATCTGGAACCCCCTCATAGAAATCAAAAAGTCTGTCCTCTTATGGCAAATTCTTCATCATGGAATCTGGACCAACCTTAAGGCTAGCAAATTTTGTGGGATTCCTCCTTGGTGCAAACGCTGCTATTGGTCTATCGAAGATGTGCCACACGTCTTCTTTACCTGCCCTAACTCCAAAAGACTCTGGCAGACGGTTGGAAAGAAACTTAGACTTCAGAAACATCTCGGTTGGAAGCAAGCCGTGTTGGGAGAAGCCATCCGCTGCTTCGCGACTCTCTAGAAAGCCATTAGAGGGGAGGTCCTATGGAAAATCTGGAGGGAAAGATGTGCTTTTAACTTCGGCGAGTCCCCCAAAGAGTGGTCAATTGAGAAATTGTTGCTCCTCCTTGGCAAAAGGATCGTTAACTGTAAGAAATCCCCCCCCCCCTTCAAGCATCATCAAGTACTCCTTCTGATCAATAACAAGCTTAAACCCAAGTGGGGCCCACATGAGGGTGATGCGAGGGTGATTAATTTTTCTTTGTAATGCCATTTAAGCTCTGTAAAAGCTTCCCCTGCTTTGAAGGATTTGGGGGGTCCAGTGGGCACGAGTGCCCTTCTCTTGTACTTTTATGTATTTAATTTAAGTCTGGGAGAGTAGGCTAATGCCAAACTTCCTTTATATTAAAAAAAAAGGTAATGTTCAAAGAATTACAATAAAAGATGCAAAAGCTCAATGATAGAAGTCACATACTTCCTTGTGGTCAAAAGATGCAAAAGATCAATGCAGTAAATCACTCAAAGAGGTCTCAACATATTCATCATCTATACTTGTAAAGGCACAAAGTCTTAGTTTGAAACGGACCAATTCATGACGCCAAACTGATTGAAAAAAACCTACAATCTTTAATGGTTTAGAGAACTTACGCTTTGTAGTTCTCTGTATAGCCTGGCAAAGAAAATCTCTTTAACCAAAAAATTGCAAGTTTGCATCAAATGGGTGCGTTTTCCTCTCATGAGGGGGGGGGGGGGGGGGGGGGGGGGGGGGGGGGGGTGTCAAGTTCCCTAGTTTCACGTGTCTCATCGTTACACATGAACGCACTCTATGCCTTTTGTGTATATCTACGGGGTCCTCTCTGAACGTGCGTTTTGGCTTATTGGTTGTTTACGAAATCCTTTTTCTGTTATTGCTTTTTGCCCTCTCGTCTGCTTTTTACAGCATCGCGCACAGATGTCTTATAAAAGCCCTACTGTCTTTGCTGCTATTCCACCTGCGCTCGCCTGACTTCTTTCAGTCGTCCTGTGTCTCTCTCTGCGCATTCGGTGCGCTACCGATATGGGACGATTCTTGAGGAAGCTTGCTCCTTCTTCATCAAAGAGAATGACGAGGCAATTGAGCTTCTCGCATGATCGAAAGCTTGACTCGTCCCAATCCTCGCAGGGCGTGCTCAGAAGGTTGATCTCCAGCTGTCAGCTGCCCAGCCGGAGCAGGAGGACAAAGTGCATGGCCCTCAAAGGTCACTTGCCCATTCGAATAGTTGATGCTTGCACATCGGACAGACTCCTCTATTTCATTAAGGTTGCGCAGCTTAACGATCCTCTCATCACGCAATTGCTGCAGCAGGCCGCAGAGGAATATGGCTACTCTCGACCAGGTATTGTGGAGGTTAGCTGTGATGGCGAGACGCCGGAGAAAATTTTGCGCATCCTGAACTCTTCCTAAACGTGAACTAATCGAAATGCCCAGCATCAACATCTGCATTGAATTCCAATATATCGTCCGAGCAACGAAGATCTTGCTGACGCACAGAGATGTAGCCTAGCAGAAACTATAAACAACGCCATGGAACTAGCAAGGCTACCCAATTGACACTTCGTTGACCTTCTTTATCCCTTCCTATGAGGCCGGAAGCAGGACGTTTCTTCAAGTTTGGGCAGCCTACACGGAGGCGCTCTTTTTTATACCCCTGTAATTGCTTGATGTGTCTGCATGTACATCGGCTAGCTTTCTCTTCGTTGCGCAAGGCTCTCAGCCCCCAAGATATTGTTCTACGAAATACGTAGTTACAAATCTCTTGTATCCATCAATTGATTCATCATATATGATACATTTCTTTATAGTCATTCGTCAATTAATGGTCACAATGGCTTCTTTTCTGTTGTATTAACTAATTGGTAATCATTATATGTAATTAATTGGTAATGATTATATGATGGTTTCTTTTCACCTCCAGGTCATCCAATGCGTCCCCTTAACATGAACACGTAAGCATGTAGCTTGCATTAGACCTAAATGCTTCCCGCATCGTGAAAATTTGTGTAACGCAAGAGGTTGTATGAGCATATTTGCACACATAGGATTAGCAGATATATAACATGTTTGCATGTGTTTGATCTTTGAGTACAATTCTTTGTTGAATTGATACTCGAGATCTATATAGTTACTTGGCTTTACAAATTTAGGATCACTTGCTAAGTTCAATATGATTGATTATCATAAAAAAAGTTTAAGTGCAATCTAGTTTGCAGAAGAGTTCCACCAATGCCTACTAAGGTAAGGAAAAAAGCAATCGTAGCTTTTAAGTTCCTAATTGCCCCCATCTCCCCGCCCCCCTTGTATGTTGAAAGAGATACTCCGCTTGGTATGAGATATAGAAACGGTAAGAGACATAGAAAAATACTTCAAGAAGACGTGGAACAAAATGAGAGCACAAGTACAACATTAAAGGCCAATCACCAATAGTTGAAAGAGACTCCGCTTGGTATGAGATATAAGAAATGACATTATCATCATTTGAAGCTCTTTCAGTTGGTGGTGGAGCATACAAACAGTTTATTTTTGCAATAAAGTTTGCCTTGCACTTCTTTATTTTTTTATCTCACTTTCATATTGATTTTTTTTTTGTGTAAGTCGTTCGTTGAATATGTCAATGATTCATCAACAATAGAGAATCAATTCAAGTTATTAAATTCTTCTTTGAGCAATAAGTATGTAGTTAGTTCTTTGGGTAGCCAATAGGAGATTATATAAAGACACAAAGTAAAGATTTTACACGAACATTCAAAGATATTATAACTCGTAGAGATGTATAGATGGTATGTGATGAAGAATGTATTACTACTAGAGGATATAGTGCATTGTACAATCTTTCGGATCAAGTATTAGAAAACAAAGGTGCTTTGCAAAGTATTTTTTCATGCCCTTAAAAAGTGTCTCTAAAGAAGAAGGCCTCTAATGCAGATGTAGCTAGTATTCTAGGATACTACTTCCATATACAAGATATCATGCCTGTCTCCATTTATCATTCAATTACATCCAAAAATTAATTGAAAAGCTCATCTTGAAAATGAATCATTTGCAAAAATTACAAAAATATATTCTTCGGTTGGGAGAAGCTTCAATATGAAATGGTTTGAATATTTTACAAATCTACCATATGAGATATGTTCATTATTGTTATAATAAGACTTGGAGCCTTAAACTTTGCGTTTTTCTTTGGAATATGCTTTAGAGGTGATTGAATAGGAGGACATTTATTTTTATCATGCTTCTTCTTACTTTTTCGTGGCAGAGGTGGTGAACCTAGATCATAGGGACATATTGCATCCCCCAATATGTTATGAATTGCTTTATTTCACACCGAATGAAGCCAACTAGCTCGATAGTTAGAAAGGTTTAGCTCCAGACTATAAATTTGCACTCTAAGAAGCCTATAGCATTTGCAATCACTCTCCGTCCACATGATGTAGATGCCTTTTATAGCGTTACAATTATTTGCATATAATCAAATTGCTTTTTTATTCATTTTGAAAATCTCTCAATATCTTTTATCAAGGTGCATCTTCAGTAGCTTGGCACTACTCCTAAGTTAACAGATGTCACAATGGATGGAAATGAAGCGATACATAAAATATCATAGTCACTAAAACTTAGAATTTGGAATTTCCATAATGTGTTTGTAGTGAATTTATAAACAATGATTGATATTGCACAAATTCAAATATAATTAGACTCCAATGACCCTTGAAAAGGTAAGAAATTCTTGAAAATGAGAGTTCAAACTAACAAGAGATTTAGTATATATAAAGATAATTGAAACTTTAGCTCTCCACGTATGGAAAAGAATATATTGCACAACCATTGTGAAATTCCTTAGGAAATGGTTAATTTCTTCATGTGTGTGTAGGTGGATCCAAGATAAAAACGTTTCTTGCAATATCTTTCTCACATTTCTGGAGTAGCAACTTACATATTATAATCTCAATGAGACAAGAATATTTGCACAAAACTAAATAATGAACATAGATTAAAATCAAAAAATTATTAAAAAATAAATTGAAAATAATACTTGAGAGAAATATTGATAATTTTGTTAGAAATTTCAACATTAAAGTCTTTCAATATCTTGTTTTCTTCAAGCCTGCATGCCAAAGCCTTGCATATGATATAGCATGAGAATCTTGGAGTGCACATGCTGAATCCCTCAAAGATTTTGCATAGTTTATGAGCTCATAGAACCCATGACATAAAAATTCTAGAAGCAATAATAACACTTGAATAGAGCTATGTTTTTGGTTTCTAATACTTTAAAAGTAAAGAAGCTACCATGTTTCTCACCTCTGGCTATATTCTTGAAGCCTTGACATGGATCTTCCACAAAAGCCCCATGCTGGGTGAACCTAACTTGCAAGCATTTCTCAACTATTTGGCCTACACTTATTAGGTTTTTTGTAATAGTGGGAACATAGAGTACCTTGCTCATATTATGTGTCATGTCATTGGAATCTTTGACATTACCAATCTTCTCCACACTATGCTTTGTTTCATCCCCTGTTTGAACTTCATGTCTATTCTTTAAACTTTCCAAATCAGATGAGAGAGCAATGTTGCTTGCAACATGATTTGAGCATCCTCAATCTGTGTAGAATAAATGATCATCTTCTTTACCTTCCTTGTGGCTTAGATTACTCTAGAGCAATGATTCTTCATGTTGTTGATCTTCAGAATAACTTTTGTAGTCCCTTCTGTTATGCCCTCTATTGTTATTGTTGAATTTGTGTCCATCTCTACCTCTATTGCTTCCATATCCACCTCTTCCACTTCCTTTCTAGGTCTTCCCATGAGTGGTATGGTTGGTCTTAACACAAATAGCACAAGGTGGAATATTCGGGCCTTTGTTCTTGTCATATTTTTGGTCCTTTCTTCTTCTCTTTCCACTTTCTCTTGCCTTCAAAGTTGGCTTGGGAAGTCTCCTCTTCATCTTCTTCCTTCTTCTTGTCTTTCAACTTCTTTTCCTTCATATCTGCATATAGACCTCTAGTTGAATTACCATGATAAGAATTAGCTTCCTTTATTCTATTTTTGGCCTCGTGATTGAAGAGTAGTCCAAGAAAGATGTTGAAGTCTGGAGTTTGCACATCCATGATGATATCATAGGCTGTGGTGAAAAATTGCCATTGCTTATCACCTATAATCCCATTAAGAATTTGCCTCATGATGGCTTCTTCTTCAATCAACTCTCCAGTGGATGCCAATTGATCAGCAACCTCCCTAACCTTTGTACGAAACTCAGTGATGATTTGTTTTGGACTCTTCTTCATCTAGTTGAACTCACTCCTGCTCTTCCTTGCTTTTGTACTAGCAGAAAAGAAAGTCTCTAGGGCATCCCAAGTGTGTTGAGATGTCTTGCATCCTCTAATATGTGGTAATAGAAAATCAGAGATAGAATTGAGTACGTATGACCTTGATTGAGCATCCCTTGCACACCAAAGTGTGAATCTATCTATTTCCTCTTGAGTAGGTCCTCCTTTGGATCTTGGAGTAGGCATTTCTTCATCATCTAATACGTTCCCATATAAGTTTCTTCCTTGCAAATAAGCCTCCATTCTGATTTGCCAAATAGCATAGTTGTGTCTTTCAAGCTTCTCAATCATTGTGGGAAATCCATCTCCCATCTTGAAGTTGCTCTGATATCACTCAAAGAAACGTTGGAGAAGCTTAGAGAGGCTTGGAAAGTGTTGTCAAGTGATGAAGTTGGTCCAGCAAACCAGCATAGGACCAACCCTAGCTCTTTGGATATGTAAAATAGACCCCGTAGGCTTGTGGTTAGTGCAATAAAACCCGATAGGTACTTTGGAACATCAACAAGAACAAGTTGATGCAAAACAGATAACTTGCACCTTGACTAGCTCACAAAGACCTTCTAAAAATGGATGGAAGTTATGACTTCAAACACTTAACACTAAACTGGTGTCATCCTGATTTTTCAAGGAGTTGTAGAGAATGACCCTGAGACTCTAAAAGTTGAATCTCTCTGAAACTAGTGAACCAAATGATCTGAAACTTTGTACACATAAACTAGAAAAACAAGTAATACATTTCCAATGAGTTCTTAAACATTGCATTTGGAGCTCTATAGAGAGAGCAACACTCTCTACAAGTTGATTGAGTATGAGGAAGAAGGAGCAGTAAACATAAATGGCACCAAGCAATGATCAAAGAGTATATGTATTGCTTCAAATCATGAGTCTACTTAATGTACAAATGATCTTGAGTCTTTAAATAGACTTATGAGGATATGGCCACACCATTTCTCCATGAATTTGAATTTGAAATTAGGTGGTTTTCTACATTTAGATTGATTTGAATCATTTCCTACAATGTGGGAAAAGCGAAAATTAAAATCAAATCTACCTCTTGATTGACTGATTGAGAATCAATCCCAACCACTTCTAACTTGTGGCTTCTAGGCCATTTACTCTTCCCTTTTACAAAGATAAATACTTTGTGAATTACATAAGAAAGGTGGTCCTATGATGAAACTCTTAATATAATAAATGAATGCAAATAAAACTCTACAAGGATTATATCTGGCATCATTCAAATGATAAATTTGATGTAGATCATGTCCACCTCAAGCATAATGAAAGCTTGATGTTCCAACAATATGAAGCATCTAGCAATGTGAAAGAATTGACATCCGTCATTGTCAGAATTATCTAGACAACTCTCATTACACAATAAGGGGAGTGATTAGCACATATGATAGTATTCCCTATAGGGGTATCCTCAAGTCAACTAAAGAAACTAATCTGCAAAGTAATATGTTTGGTTGCCCCACTTTGAAAGTACCAAACATCTGAGTCTACAATAAACATACACTATTCTTGAGAAGATGGTTCATGACTGCAAACAGTAATAAATGCCCATTCTTTGTTTTGACAAGATTAACAGACTTTATTTTAGGCGTAGAGGCCTCAACAACAACCATTCTAGCCTCTTTCTTCTTTGTCTCTTTTGCAGCCAATTCTTGACAAATCTTTATGAAATGATCATTTGCTTAAGAATTTTTGCAAAAATCTTTTTGTTTTCTTTTTCTTCTCATCATTTACTTCCTTCTTCAACTATGAAGCATTAGCAAATTTCTACTTACTAATAGATGAGCTCCATTTTGCTTTGCCCTTTTGATTAGCTAAAAAATTTTGATATGCAACATGCACAATTGGCATGTTTTGTTTGGACTGATCTTCTTGAAGCAAAACAAGACTAACTTCTCAAATTTTAGGGCATTTTGATTGCCTTTAATCATCAATTAAAGAGTACAAGCAAAACTTTAATATGAATCTAGAAGATTGTTAAGAAGATTCTGCACAAGTCAACTATAATGCAAAATTTGATCAACCGAATGAATTGCTCCTTCAAATCTAGGATCTTTGTAGAAAATCTATCCATAGAATCACCTTCATTCATATGTTGACTCTTTAACTATTTTCACAGGTAAGAAACATGAGCCTCATTTCATGCTTGGTAGAAATATGTAAGTGTATCCCAAGCATCTTTTGTTGTTTTAGAGGAGCAAATATGAAGGATAATGGCATGTTTGATAGACAAAGCTATCAATGTATGTGCATGAGAATCTCTACCATCATGAGAAAATAGAAGGTACAACAAGAGCAACAACACGAATAGGAATTTGAAGATCATGATCTTCAATGCCTTCAATAGCTACATTTGCAAGTGTAGTAAGATGTTTTTTAACACCCTACACAATTTTCAACAACCCTTTTCCTACCAATACATGACACATCATATATGCCCACAAGGGGTATTTAGTACCATCCAACTTAACCTCAACAACCAACATACAAAATACAACATTGATTTCACCCATTGTGAGTGTCTAACTACCATGATGCAAAGAAAACAATTGTATGTCAAGAATAGAAAAAAACTATCAAGTGTTGCTAAACTTGTAGCAAACTTTGAGGCCCTTGTAGTGGAAAATGGAAACTTGTATATATGTTTGGCATAGAAGGAGAAAATTTCCTGCATAGTCATTGTGATGGTGTATTCAATTGCTAAAAGGATCTCATATCAAAATATTGATGCCATTAAATGATGTCTGAAGTATGCTCATCAATTTTTGTGTGACTCTAAGATTGCAACCTGAGGGGTGTTGATGACCCCCTAGTTGAAGTGGCAACTTGCGTTATACGAATCGTTGGAGTTTCAGGTGTATGAAAGCACATGAAAAGCACAAGGAAGAAGAAGGAACTTGGAGCACAACACAATACAGACTATTTTGCAAAGTAAATGTACAAAGCTAATGGAGGTGTATATATAAGCCAAGGGAAAAAAGCCTCCTAAAAAGGGAAATAAGTACGTCGACAATCCTAAGTGTGTTCACACACATCACTAACAAAATATATCAACATCTATATAAATATTATATGTTATTTCTCTTGTACTTTGTGTGTTATTTATTTAGGGTCACCTTAGAGAAAATTTTGAGTACGAAAACTAAGTATTATAGTTGATACTTCTTCCAAGTCGACTTAGTTTAGATACTTCTTCACGCTGGAGATGTTGACCAAAGGAATCATTTTACCTTGCAGATCTTCCAGATGCACAGTGCCATGTGGCAATACCCTGATAACCTTATATGGTCCTACCCATTTGGGTGCCAATTTAGTTTGAATTGGTGGAACCTGATGCACTAAAACCATAGACCCTTCCTGAACTTTATTGGATCTCAGATACCTGTCATGCAATCTCTTGCGCTCTTCTTGTGTTACCAGAAGTTTCTGCATTGCCCCTTCTCTGTACTCTTCTAATGCCACCAATCTCTGAATGGGGGGTTCAATTCCAATGGTTTTGATTCCTATTTCTTTTCTGATGATAAACTCAAATGGTGCCAATGCCTCGTTCCCATAAACTAAGCGAAATGGAGTCTTGCATGTGGTTCCCCTCTTCGTGGTTCGGAAAGCCCAAATTGCACCAATTAGTGCTAGTGGCCAAGAGCTTTGATGATCAAAAGATAATTTGCGAAATAGTTCGATCAAAATCTTATTGGAACTCTCTGCTTGGCCATTTGCCCTTGGGTAATAGGCACAAGACTTTTTACGGAAGATTTTGTACTTGTCAAATATAAACTGGAGCAATTGATTTACAAAATGTGTGCCCCTATCACTAGTAATTTCCAGTGGGCAACCAAATCTTGAGAAAATACGTTTATACATAAATTTAGCTACTGTCAGAGTCGTGCAGTCCACAATAGCTTTAGCCTCTATCCATTTAGTGGCATAACATGTGGCCATCAAAATATACTTTTTACCTCCTAGTTGCCCAGTTGGGCTAATTGGCCCTATGAAATCAAGACCCCATCGTTCAAATGGAAGCCATCCAGGAGATATGACTAATGGTTGGAAATTCAATCTGGTTGGCGTGGGAGCACACCTCTGACAGATGTGGCATTCTTTAGCAAACTTGATTGCATCTTTGAAAATATGAGGCCACCATAAACCCTTGTGGATGATTCTATGAGCCAATTCTTCCCCCTTTAGGTGTCCTTTACTGTGTGCTGCCTCTAGCAAAAGATTTACCTCCTCTGGATAGACACACCTTCTCAAGATATCATCCTGACAGTATTTATATAAATTACCATTTATAAGAGAATAGGCTTCGGTTTTCAAAAGTAATCTTCTTTTTTCTACAGGTGTCAAGTGTTCAGGGATCTTTCCAGTAGTGAGAACATGAAGAATTTCATCATACCCACCAGTCCGAATTGTTACTGGGAAGAGATTGCTATCCACTAGTTCATCATTGATACCTATTGCCTTTTCACTCATTGCCATCGTGGACACTTGATCTGCCATGTAGTGCTCTTTTCCTGGCTTAATATGAATATCAAAATTAAATTCCTGAAATAGGAGTAACCATCTCCAAATCCTTCCAGCTACTCTAGGTTTGTTTATCAAATATTTCAAGGGCTGATGATCAGAGATAACAATGAAATGTACACCAAGGAGATAATGTCTAAATTTCTGAAGAGCAAATACGATAGCCAAACCTTCTCTTTCCGTTGTACTGTAATTTCTTTCAGCTTGGTTGAATAGTCTGCTTGCATAAGAGATAGGTCTATCCACTTTGTGAGATGATGGTTGGGCTAGAACTGCACCAACAGCATGAAGACTAGCATCTGTATGCACATGAAATTCCAACGACCAATTAGGAACACTTAAAAGTGGAGCAGTACATAGCCTCAACTTTAGTTCACAAAATGCTTTGTCGGCTTCAGCACTCCATGAGAAAGGGATCTTTTTACTGGTAAGCCTTGACAAGGGCTTAGCAATTTCCGAATACATCCTAATGAATCTTCTATGATACCCTGCATGGCCCAAGAAACTTTGCACTTCCTTTGGGTTTTGTGGAATTGGCATAGAAAGAATAGTTGTAACCTTTGCAGGGTCAACAGTTATACCTTCAGTAGATACTATGTGACCAAGAAGAGTACCCTTAGTGACCAAAAAGTGACATTTATCAGGATTCAATTTCAAACCCGTTTTGAGACATTGCTCAAAAATTTCTTTTAGATTTTCCAAATGATCATGGAAATCTTGAATTGCCGCCCTTCTATCTGTACCTGAGAATACTGAAAAGTCATCCATAAATATGCGGAGAAAGGTTGTTAACCATTTGCCCAATATCAGATACATCGTTCTATTAAATGAAGCTGGCGCATTCTTCAAACCAAAAGCCATAGGAGTATAGACATAAGTGCCCCAGGGAGTAACAAAGGCTGTTTTGTCCCTATCATCAGGGTGAATTACTATCTGGTTGTAGCCACTAAAACCATCCAAGAAACTATACAAAGTGTGACCAGCTACTTCCTCAAGCACTTGCTCTGTGAAGGGCTGAGGAAATCCATCTTGGATAGTCACTTTATTCAAAGCACGGAAATCAACACATACTCTTATTTTTCCACTATTTTTCTTGGGCACAATAACCATAGAGGAAAGCCACCTGGAATGTTCTACTAGAACAATTATACCCGCTTCTTCTAATTTTGTAATCTCTGCTTTTACTGCCTCTGCATACTTCGGATTGAGTCGATATGGTCTACTTCTTACAGGTGCGGCTCCCTCAACTAAGGGTATCCGATGTAACCCAAGCTCTTCTGGTATCCCTGTTAGATCTTTGTAGGACCATGCGAAGAAACTTTTATAAGTAAAAAGCAAAGAAGTTACCTTCTGTAGCAAGAGAGGATAATGCCACAACCAGGATGCCAAATGGACCATTTGAGGGTTCTCTTCATCCCCCAAATTTACTTCTTGAACCAATGTTTTAGGACTGGTCTTGCTTGAGAAATCATCTCCACTATATGCAGGAGCGGATTTTAATTTATATTCTGCAACCTGTTCTTTCATCCATCCTTGAGGTATATCTGCAAAAGGAAGATCTTCTCTGCTCTTAGGTTCATAATTTTCCCTCTCTGATACTTTTATATTGGTTGCCTCCTCAAAGCTTGTATTTTCCTTCAGTTGCTCATTCTCCAACACCTTGTGGTCTTCATTGCCCTTTTCTGTAATTTCCTTATCTGCAACTTCTTCCTCAATTTCATTGATCTCCACTGTGCAACACTCTGCACTTCCCATCATCCAATTTAACAATGTATCATCTTCTTGGGGTAGAGAGGGCATTACCTGAGTATCCACAGTATATCCAGTGTTTTTTCTTGAATCAAATCCTTCTTCCAAGTGTAGTTGCAGTTGGCTATTGGTGCTTGTTGAAATCCATAGTTTATTTTTTCCCCAATCTTGCAAAGCTTTTGCTTGTCTCAGCCAAGGTCTCCCCAGGAGCAAAGGATAGGAAGTCTCCTGTGGAAGTGCAATAACAACAAAATCCAACACAAAGTGGCAACCCTGTACTATCATCCGTACCTTTTCAATAATGCCAAGAGGCGTAACCCGATGTTGATCTGCTAGTGTAACTGTAAATGGTGCCATTTTGGTGGGGTTCAAATTTAGCTTCTTCATTGTAAAATCTGGCATCAAATTGATACCAGAGCCTCCATCTATGATCGCACCTGTAAGAGCTTCATCCTTTATACAAATTGATAATCTTGAACTTTGGTAGTCTCCTAAGGGTGCAGGGGGAAAATCAACCATGAAACCATCTATACTAGGTGATTGGACCAAGTGAGCGGAGTGTATAATCTTCAGTAAGTCACTTCTTATTTTTTAATCCATTCTTATAAGTTCATATAGACTAACCTTGTGTTGTGCTCCAAGCTTCTTCTTCTTTTGTGTGTTGTTCGTGTGCTTCCATACACCAAAATCCAACAATTGGTATCAGAGTAGGTTGTCGTTTCATCTAGGGTGTCGTTGACACCCCTTCAGTCACCATCTCAGAATCACACGGAATTTGGTGAGCATACTCATGGTGATTAGGACATCAAAACAGCTTTGCTATGTGGTGCCAAAATCGCCATCTGAGCTTGTTATGGCCTCCGAATGCACCATTGCAATGCTTGTGTAGGGTATTACAGGTTTTGGTTCACCACTATAAGCATCTCAAAGTCTGCTATAGGTTTAGCAGAAGTTGATGGGGTAACTCTATTCAACTTTTTGAGATAAAGGTAATTTTCTCCATAAGGGTATTTTAGTCAATGGGCATCGCTGAAAAGCAGTGACGTATTCCGTATGTTGGTTGTTGAGGATAAGCTTGATGGTAAGAATTACCCATTATGGGCTTATATGATGTGTCATGTATTGGTTGCCAAAGGATTGTGGAATATTGTGCAGGGTGTTGAAAAACGTCCTATTGTGTTGCACCTACTATAGAGAAAATTTGTTGGGATGGGAGGGATGCTCAGGCACATGCATTGATAGCCTTGTCTATCAAATGTGCCATTATTCCTCACATTTGCTCTTGCAAAATAGCCAAGGATGCTTAGGATACCTTATCACATTGTACCACGCTAGGAATGAGGCTCGTGTTGCTTACCTCTGAAAACAATTGGAGAGGGAGCATATGAATGAAGATGATTCCATGGACGGTTTTCTAACAAAGATCAAAGATTTGAAGGAATAGTTAATTTATGATGCAGTCTTGCCTGACAGTGCACTTATGTAGACTATTTTGAGTGGTCTTCCAAATTCATACCAGAGTTTTTGCTCTACTCTTCATTTAATGTTGAAAAGTAATCCAGATTCCTTAACATTTGAGGAGTTAGTCTCTGTTCTATTGCAAGAAGATCAATCTAGGGAAAAAAGGTCCATTATGTGTGTTGAAGATCATGCTTTCCTAGCTAGTGAGAAGGGCAAAGGTGAATGGAGCTCTTCTACTAGTAAGCAAAAATTTGCTAATTATGCACAATCAACGAAGGATGACGGAGATGACAAGAAAAGAGAAAAGAAAAATTGTTTTGCAAGTACTGTAAAGCAAATGATCATGTCATAAAGAATTGTCCTAAACTAGTTGCAAAAGAGGCAAAGAAAAAAGAGGCTAGAATGGTTGTTACAAAGGCCTCTACACCAAAAACACAGTCTGCTTATTGAGTGCAGAATGAAGAATGGGTGTTTACTACCATTTGCAATTTTGACCAATCTTCTCTTGAGCAGTGTATGTGTACAGTAGACTCAGATGTTTGGTACTTTGATAGTGGGGCAACCAAACATATATACCTTGCAGTGCAATTTCTTCACTTCACTCGAGCATGCCCCTATAGGGAATACTATCACATGCACCAACAATGCCTCTTATCCTATCATGGAAGTTGATAAGATCATTCTGACTACTACTGATGGTAGTTATTTTACATTGTTAGGTGCTCTATTTGTGCCACGGATCAAGAAGAATCTGTTTATCAGTTTTAGCTTTAGCCAAGATTGGCTTAGTTGTGAAATTTGTTGATGACAGATGTATAGTTCATGATCTGTCAAATGGAGACGTGATTATTACTTCTAGCATTTTATGTCATGGGCTATATAAGCTCATAGACTATGAAAATTCTGTGAATGATTCAGCATGTGCAGTACATGATTCTTAGGCTATGTCAGATGCAAAGCTTTGGCATGCACGCTTTGTTCATCTAAATTTTTTGCTAGTTTGCTACACTTGTAGAAATCTGAAATGGTGTCCTCTTCACCCAAATTTGAGGCACCCGATAAACATGTTTGTGAAGGCTATATTTTGGGCAAAATTTAGCATTCATCCTTCCCAAAAGATAGTTCAGTTCAAGCTACTCAAAAATTGTAGCTTGTACATAGTGATGTTTGTGGTCCTATGTAGACACCTTCTTTTGGAAACTATCTTCACTTCGTGACTTTCATTGATGATTTTTCGAGGTATGCATGGGTATATCCATTGAAAGAAAATTCTGAAGTGTTTATGTGCTTCAAACAAATTTTGCTTTTGGCTAAAAATCTGTCAGCATGTAAAATGGGCACCCTCTGTTCTGATCAAGGGGGGGAATATATTTCTTTTGACTTTAATGCATTTCTCACTTAACCTAGGATAAAACATCAATGTAAGTCCTATATACACCTCAATAAAATGGAATTGCTCAATGAAAGAATAGGTCACTCATGAAGATGGTGAGGTGTATGGTCAAGAGTCAAGGTTTACCACATAGTTTCTAGCTTGAGGTTGTTATGTGTGCGGCATATGTACTTAATAGATGTCCCACTAAAACATTGTGGTCTATCACTCCATATGAGGCTTGGCATGGTCATAAGCCATCTGTTACTCACCTCTCTGTTTTCGGTTGTCTGGCATATGCATTAGTGCTTGAACAACATTGCAGGAAATTGGATGATAAAGCAGTGAAATATATTTTTGTTAGGTACAGTTCTAAAAGCAAAGGCTATCATCTATATCGTCCATACACTAAACACATTTCCGTTAACCGTGATGTTGTTTTGTGGAAGATGCTATTCAGCTACTACTTTCATGTACTAAGGAGACATTTATTAGCTCCAAAGACATGTATGATACTTTGTTGCCTCTATTTATAGGTGGATAGTCTAGTGTTGTTCCTAATGAGGCAACTTCTCAGCCTTTACATGTTTCATGTGATGGTGTAGATCATTCAGTTTCTGATGCAGATTTGCATGACGCACTTTTTGATGAGAGAGCTAATATTCAGGAGGCAAAAACTATGCCCAAATGGCTCATGCAGACTTTGTGTGACAACAAATTAGATGCACCTCTATCATATCGTACTCGTTCAGGCTCTCATAGTGCCTCTTTTGCATCACATTGCTATGCTATGGCTGCCTCTAGTCTCTATGGTGAGAATGAGTCTGTTTCATTTGATGAAGCACAACATTCTAAAAATTGGATGGCTACTATGCAATCAGAATATGATGCTATCATAAAAAATGGTACTTGTTCTTTATGTGACTTGCCTCCTGACCAAAAGGCCATTGGCACTGAGTGGGTATACAAGCTGAAGTGCAAGTTGATGGAATAGTTGACAAGTATAAGGCTAGGCTTGTTGCAAAGGGTTATGTGTAGGAAAGAGGCATTGATTTTGATGAGACCTTTGCACCTACTTTCCAAATGACCACTATCTATAGCATTTATGCACTTGCAACTCATCATGGTTGGAATGTACATCAGTCAGACATTAAAGTTGCATTCTTGAATCGTGATTTGCATGAAGAAGTGTATACTTTCAGCCCCGTGGCTTTGTGCAAAAATGGCATGAAAACCAGGCATGCAAGTTAAAGAAGGCATTATATGGTTTAAAGCAAGCACCACGTGCTTGGTATGAAAAGATACATGGCTATTTGATTGCACATGTTTTTTCAGAATAGTGCAATTGAAAGCACCTTATATGTTAAGCATGTGTTAAACAGGGGACTTCCGGCATGTCCGCGCTTAATCTCTTTTTGGGTTCTTGGGGATGGTAGGGGTCTGACAATGCTGAGGCCCTTTTTCTAATTTTCTCAATTAACTAATTACCCAAACAGTAATTATACGCTCAGGCTTTACTTTTGTTACACAGTTATAATCTTCCAATTACGGTATCATCACACATTAACTTATCGCACAGTCGTTCAATCATATAATCGAACATATCTATTCATGTTACGACAGTAATACTGTGTAGTATTAGTTTACAGCAATTCAATAAGAACAGACTTAACCATACTCAGATATATGCAAACTCTGCAATACGACGTCTCCGCAAGGTTGCAAATCGCCCAGACAAACAGTCTGGCGATCCCCTCTCCTCTCGCACCGGAGAACCCTGTAATGTCTCTTCATTAATGAATAAAAGGGTTACATCACTTTGCTACACCTTTTCGGTGCATGCGGTATATGAAAATATATAAATTACATTATGCCAATCTGGTGGCCTAACACTGGCACGCACGGTGGACTTGAACCCGCAAAGAAAAAAAAATTAAGGCTCATCTACAATGCCTTGGATATACATGGTTCTTGCTAATTTGAAGGTTCTGGTAATTTTCTGTTTTAACGAATCCAACATCAGTTTTAACGTTTCCGGCTCCACCAGCTATGCGTCAGTGCATACTGAACTCGCGGAAATAACCTGACTGAACAGAGCATCAGTTTGGGTCTGCAAAAATGCTTCTTGTAAATAAAAATCATTAGCTAATGCAACATCTCTTTGCTGCTTCACGTCCGCAATTTATGCATCAATTCAAGACAACCTTTCGGCTTGAGCTCCTAGTTGCTTCTCTCTACGTTCCAATTCCTGAGCTTGATATTTAATTGTCCTATAATATGCATCCCTTTCTCTCATAATCCCTGCTAATTCCTTCTTAAGTTGAATGGTCATACTTGTCTGTGCTTTGAGAGCAGTATTCGCGTGGAAAAGATTGGCAGAGGCTGTCTGTAATTTGGCAGTAGTTTGCTTAGCCAAATTAGCCATTTCTTCTCCTCTCTGCAGGACCTCATCAAGCTGTACTCGAGTTTCTTCTAAAAGGTTACCAAGAGCAATCCGAGCATCCTCTTTATCCTGTACTAACTAAGCTAATTGCTTGATTTGTTCATCACGAGCAGTTAACAAAACATCCTTGGCTTTTAACTCAGCCAATGCTGCATCTCTTTGAGCAATAAGATTATCCTGCTCTATAAGCCGAGCTTGAAGTTGCTGAAGTTGAACCTGCAAAGCATGGTTTTTTGCCTTAACTGCATTTGCTTCTTCCTGTAGTGGGGTAATATCTGCTTCTAAAATATCCACTTTCTGTTGTAATTCATGTCGAATATTATCGGTTGCCTGCTTTATTTGTAGAGGTAACTGCTGAGAAAATTGGATCAAGAGTCAACCCATCGATTCTAATTCATTAAACATTGGAGCCGGAAGAGTAAGAGGAGGAAGTGGCTGGGATGAAGAGGCTGATAATAGATGAGGGGAAGGTGGTGGAGAGTCATTGGGAGAAGACGATGAAGTAGCAGGTGCGTCGGGAACAACAGGCTCGACTGGGATAATGGCTCTACAGTGTTCATGGGTAGAGGAGGTGGAATAATTGGCGTCAAAATGAGACCGGTGGTATTCTGCTTTGATGCGTCAACCTTGTCGATGATGGCGTCAATAATAGCAATGACGTCGTTAAGAATGTCAGCAGCAATATCCTTCACCGAATCTTGATTCTGCAGATGAGAATCCTCCCGAGGCGAAACTACATCAGAGTCTTCGGTGTGGGCATCTTCTTCCTGCTGCTTATTTGGAGAAGAATAGTCAGAAAAATTGACATGAATGGATGTAACGGTGTCATGGAATACTTCTTCTTCATTGCCAGCCTTTGATCCCTGCACCTGGCTCTCAGAAGGACTTATACGTCTGTGTTTCCGGTGAAAAAGTTGAAATAGGTCCTCATCATCATCCTGTGCGTCTTCGAGCACTTGAGTAGATTCTTCATGGAACAAGATGGGAGCGGTTGGAGGCGGTTGTGCAGCTTGGATGACTGGAAAGAGAAAAGTGAGGATATGGGGAAAACGAGAGCGTGGAAGGTCACCCTTATTGACCTGAATGATAACCGCAACACATTCACGATGCATGCACCAGAAATAAAAAGAAGCAAAATTGACAGACTCATGAGAAGCCATGTCTATCATCGAATAGAAGGGGCGCGAGATACCGTAAGTGCATTTCGCAAATTCAAAATAGCAACTAAAAACTACAGAGTAGTGCGCTCTAGTTCGCGTCTACACAAAATGGCGTACTCATTAGATGAGTGTCGGGGAAACAACTCTTTCATGGTGGCTAGAGGAAGGAGTGGAACATTCTCCAATCCTTCCATATGGAGGCGGAAAGCTTCAGCAAACGAAGCTAAAGTGATAAGCATGTGGGATGGGAAACAGGCTATGGGCCAACAGTGATCTGTAGCAGGGGTAGAGGCGATGGTAGCAATAATTTGTGCATAAAATGGCTGACATTCCACTGAATGCCAGGGCAATTCAACGAAATTCAACAAACCGCGAGTGCGCAAGTACTCACTTACTTCAGGAGTGAGTCTTGCATGGAAAGTAGCGACATTCACTAAATCTTCCATGGCGCGCACAAGTGAGCACAAGAATACAAACGACAACGAACATGCACAAGCACACAAACACAGTAACAATTAGCAGTAAAAGAAACAAGGTTAAGTAGACACACGGGCATCATTAAGCGATCGAAAACCCTAATCATCGCGTGGTATTGAAATGATACCCTTCATAATGTCGGCATGCATGTAGAAACAGAAACAGTAACACAGGGCGGCGATTAATCATATTTAGATACCATAATGAGGATATTACGGTCAATGATCAACCAAAATGTGGGAAAAGAAATAAACAAATGACACGCGAAAAAGACAAGGTACACATCATTGGTTATCGGCCGATTGCTGATAGGGGCAAAGCTTAGATCCATTAATCACTTTTGGAAGGGGAACTCCGGTTAAGGTGGCCAACCTAAAAGTAGTCGGTCCCACCTGCTCAATAATTTGGTATGGACCGAACCACTGTAATTTAAATTTTCCAGCAGACCGATTTGCTTTAGCATTGTAGAATAACACCAGTTGGCCCACCGTAAACATAGGGGTCTTGAGGAAATGATCATGGGTACGATCTTGATGAAGCTGAACTTCTTGAAGTACCAGAAAACTTTCCCAGCATTGTTCATCCAATGATCTGAGTGTATCCAACCGGAATGACAAGGATTCTTTCGATAGCAATTTCTAAGCTAAGGCAATGCGTAGACTCAGCACTACTACCTCCATCGATGCAATAGCTTCCAATCCATAAGCAAGCTTGAACGGGGTCATGCCTGTAGCTACCTTGTACGTAGTCCAGTATGCCCATTGAACTGCAGGTAGTAACTAGTCCCAACGTTCCGGACATTCCAAAAGCAATTTACAGAGCATAGTCAACAAAGTCTTATTGGTACTCTTTGCCAAACCATTGGCACGGGGATAATAAGGCGAGCTGAATTTGTGGACAATCTGAAATGTCTCGGTCAATACTTGCATTAAGTGGTTAGCAAAGTGGGTACCTTGGTCCATAACGATTTCCTGAGGCAACCCATGACGAGGAAAAACATCCTTCATCAGGCATTTGGCCACTGAAACAGCTGTGGCGGATCATAATGCCCAAGCCTCCGCCCACCGAGTCGCATAATCGGTACAAGTCAATATGTAGCGATTGTTGGTGAGGGTCGAGGGTGGTGTTATTGGGCCAATAAAATCTAGACCCCACTTCTGAAAGGGTTCCAGAGGTAAGACAGGTTGAAGAGGAAAGATGTGCCCTGGTAATGGCTGTCCAGACCGTTGACAGGTATCACACTGCTGCACAAACTGAGTCACATCTTTGTACATGGTAGGCCACCAAAGCCCACTTTGAAGAATTTTACGGTGAGTAAGATCAGCTGTGAAATATCCACCGGAGGGCAGTGAATGAGCCATGGCAATAACCGATTCGGCTTCATGTGGTGGGATACAGCGAAGTAAAACACCAGTATGATCCATGTAGTACAGTTGACATACAATCAACCGGAATCTGTGACTGTAAACTACAAATTTCCACAGCAGAGCAGGGGGAGTATGAGGAGGAAGACACCCGACAGTTAGAAAGGTTAGTAACGTATCATAGTATGTCAGGGGAACAAGAGGTTCTGTAGATTCTTCAATAGTTGGCTCAGTAGAGTAAATTGCTGGTGTAGTGTCATCAACCCCCACCGGAGCTTCACTGGAATCCAACCGAGAGAGAAAATCTGCCAAGGCATGTGTTGTACAAGGTCGATGAATAACTTCATAGTCAAACTCCTGTAATAATAAAACCCATCGAGCCAAGTGACCACCTGAATGTTGTTGCCGGACCAAATACACAAGTGCGGCATGATCCACGTGGAAGGTGAACTTTCAGCCCAACAAATAATGGTGGAACTTCTTCATAGAGTACACCAACCCGAGACATTCTCTTTCGGTCACTAAATAGTTTCTTTCAGTAGGGGCTAATCGACGACTTGCATAATATACAGGCCGAAACCATTTGTCAACTTGTTGCATGAGTACACTACCAATAGCTATGCCCGATGCATCCACAAAGACATGGAATGGACATTTCCCAATCAGGTGGTTGCAAAATTGGGGCCTACGTCAATAACACCTTTAAACGATCAAATGCATTTCGGCACTCTGGAGTCCATTCGTACTGTCGTGGAGCACTAGTCGTAAGCCGATTGAGCGGTGTTGGTAAATGAGCTAACCACCGTAAATGTCTGCCATGCCACCGGATTTGGCCTAGGAAATGCATAACTTCTTTCGGTGTCGTAGGGACTGGTGCCTCCAACACGGCTGCAACTTTATCCGGATCAACTTGTATCCCTTGTGCAGAGATAATATGTCCGAGTAGTTTGCCACAAGAGACCGCAAAAATAGACTTTGTCGGATTCAAGCATAATCAGTATTCGCGACATTTTTCAAAGCAGCACCGTAAATGATACAGGTGCGCCGCAATCTTCCCAAATAATGAAAGTTGTCCAAATATACTTGCATAAAAGTAGTCAAGTAGGGTGAAAAACTTCTTGCATACATCGTTGAAATGTACTTGGAGCATTCCTTAACCCAAACCACATTACCATACAAGCATAAACACCCCAATTCGTGATAAAAGTTGTTTTAGGTATTTCCTTTTCTGCCATCCTCACCTGGTTATAGCCACTGTAGCCATCCAAAAATGAATACATCTCGTGCCCTGCCACCCTGTCGAGCATTGTGTCCAGAAAGGGGAGAGGAAATGGATCCGGTACAGTGGTCGCATTTAGTTTCCGTTAATCAACACAGATGCGCAGCTGTTTATTTTTGTTCGGAACAATCACTATCGGAGATATCCATTCAGCATGCTCGATTGGTACAATGAATCCCACCTTCAGTAACCGATCGAGTTCTGCTTTGACCTGTGCTGCATAATTGGGGTTCATTCGATAACTGGACTGTTTGATTGGCCTCGCCTCCGGTTTGAGCACTACCCAATGTTGATAGATCCACGGGTCCAGACCTTTCATATCTCGATAGTCCCAAGCAAAAACATCGGAAAACTCACACAGAAGATGTATCAAGTCCTCTTGAAATGTCTCTGACAATCCTGCCTTAATCTTAACGGGTCACGGGTTAACCGCATCACCCAAATTATATGTTACTAACTGATCTTCCGGTACATAAAATTATGGAGGTTTACCAGATCATCAGCTGACTGCAAAAGTTGGTGTAAGGTGGCTCCATCAATAGCGACACTATCATCTGCATCTGCATCTCCGGTCACTGGTACCACCGTGCAAGCAGCCGGACTCCACTTGTCTACGACGGACTGGAGATCTACAGTACCTAATGAGATCAAATCCTTATTGGTCTTCAGGAACGCCTCTTCCTCGTCATCAGATAAGCCATCCAACATGTGGACTGGCTCTGCTACATATGGTCTTGCATGAAGCTCGCAGGGCTGCATGGCATCCAATTTAACTACATATTTACGGTGATTATCTTTGAAAGTTAACTCCTGTGCTGACCAATCCTGTACAACTTTGGCTTGTTTCAACCATGGTCAACCGAAAAGTAGATTGTAGTCGAGGCTAGATTCTGGTAGTTTGAGAATGACAAAAGTCATTTTGAACGTGGTACCCTGCAAAGTAATCGGAATATTCCGTACAAGTCCCACCTGATGGACTCGGGATTGGTCTGCCATGCGTACAAAAAATTATACGGGCTCGATTTGGGTCCAACCCAATTGCTTGCAGAGTGCTGCAGTTGCAATATTCACACCTGAACCACCATCAATTAGCACTTGAGTAATCTTTTGGTTTTTATGCCAGACAGTGATCAATGGGACTGAATGATCCACAGTAGAATCAGCTTCCAATTGTATTGTTGCAGTCGCTGGACTATAGGAAGATCCAGGACTAACCTGCTGTTGGAATTACTGCCTGACTCCTGGAACCAAGGCAAGTAACTGTCCCAAAGGGAGTGTAATTGAAGCCTTAGATAGGATATCCCATACCTGATCTATTTGGATTGTACTTCTCACCGATTCTGATGATGATTCTACGGTTGCTGGGGTAGAATTTTGTTCATTCGATCTTGCCTTAGGTAGGGGAACTTGTATTACCGGAATTGGATCAGGAAACACAGTTGGCTCTTTAGCTATCCATTGACTAGCCTTTGTATACATTCACTGCTACTCACGGATACCAGGCTCGAACACCTCAGCTACGGGTTGCAATTGCCTACCCGATCTGGTCTGAACCACTACTGCTTGTGATTCAACTGGTGAAATATAGACCATGTTGGTCACTGGATTTTGTCGCTCCTTCTTCCTTTTGTCGTACTCTATTGCACCCTTGCAAAATCTACGGATGTGGCCAACCTCGCCGCAAAAATGACATCGAGGTGGTGGAAGATATTGGTGCATTTTACCCAAGCCTACATGCTTGATATGCTTGATATTATCCTCATTTGTAAGTCACATGTGTAGTCATGTGAACACCTCTTGTAAAAGAGTTCATTTTTATCTCTTGTAATTAAAAAAAGAAAAAGGAAAAGGATGGCTTACCTCATCCATGATGTAAAAGCAATCTTGTGGCTCTAACTACCTAAAACCACGAATGTTTGAGCTAACGGAATATCCCCTAACTTTGGGGATCACTTTTAGGTGGAGCCATTCGAATTCGAATTCAAAACTCCCTCCAAGAATAGCTATAAAAAGAGCAAGAAGGAAGAGGCGATTAGCAAGCCTTGTACGTGACCACTTCATGTCATTTTGTAGAGATTGAAGAGCTTAATCCATAGCTCTATCATTCTACTCCCATTGTGCAAAGATTCATTGCCAATGTGGTTGTAATCATATGTGAATCTTTACATTTATCATCATCTACTTCTCTGTTTTGTTCTCTGCTATACTCACTCAGAGTAGTACCTTCAAAAGGTCATATCTCGAGTTCTATGGATCATTTTTCAGTGTTTTAATGTGCGTTAGATAGCTCTCACTGCTTAGTTTTTACATATAAATTTTCATGCTCATTGAATTAATAGGTCGGAAGATATCTGCAATTTACTGCTCACTAGTCTATCTGTGTAGAGCCCCGAGAATGGTGGGCATGTTCCAGAAATTGATAAATCTTCTTCTCAGTGCTCAGTCCATCATTTGAAGTGTTTTAACTTGGATTGTCTTTTTGCTAGGAATGTATCTAATTCCTACCAGGTTGAGAGCACTATTCATTTTTTCTAGCAGGTGTATGTCCAAAAATAGCAAGTTTTGGGAGCTAGTCATTTCGCCACTAGTCTGTCTTGACTTAAACTTTTGGGATACATGCTCCAAAGTAATTGGCTGATATTTTGGTGGATTTAGGAAGCTCAAAGGGTCTACTAATCAACTCTGAAGTCTCAGTTGGCTGGTGTGAAGCTGGTTGTAGCAACACCAACTCATCTTTGGATTGCATCCACCATCTCTCTTCACAGTGGTATTAGAGCATAGTAAAGCAACATGGGAGATGGATTTCCATCAACAATTGACAAATTGGATCGAAACAACTACCGGGCATGGTCTCTAAGGATGGAGGCTTACCTTCAAGGGAGGAATCTATATGGATTCATATCCGGAGATGAAGCAATGCCAACCATGAGGAACAAAGGGCAACCATCACATGAAGAAGTGGAAGGACTTTCAAATTGGTGTTCGAAGGATGCACTTGCAAGGTCCTATATTCTAAACCCAATCTCTGATTTTCTTTAACCTCATGTCAATGGATGCAAGACATCAAGAGAGACCTGGAATTCACTTGCTTCTTTCTTCTCTTCCAACACACGAGCAAGGAAGAACCAATTGTGGATGGAGTTCACAACAATGAAGAAAAGCCCGAAGCAAAATGTGACTGATTATGTCACAAAGATGAAGGAGATTTCCGACCGACTTGGAAGCATTGGAGAGGTAATTGAAGAGCAGAAAATCATTAGACAAATCATAAATGGAATCAAAGCAGACGACAAGTGGAAGTCATTCACAATAGCCATGGATTTATACATGGATATCTATGTACCCGACCTCAACACACTCATGGGCCAACTCTTCACTCATGAAGCAAAGATTAGCAAAGGTTGTGAGTCCTCAAGAGGTAATCAAACTTCTGCCTTATATTCTGATAAAGCTAAGGTCAAGGACAAGTCAAAGAATAGGAAGAATGAAGATGAAGGTAGCCCTTTCCAAGCAAACTTTGCAGGTAGAGGAAGAGCTATAGGAAGAGGCAGAAGTGGAAAGCAAGGCAGGGGGAGATTCCAATCATCTCAACCTTGCAATATATGTGGCTTATCTAATCATACTACTGAAGAATGTTTCAGGAACCCGAGGAACTCAAGAGGAAGAGGATTCAATAGAGGTGGCTATGGATCAAATAGAGGCAGGTACAATGGAGGCTACAACAACTACTACAACAACAATTACAACAACAACAACAACGATCAAAGTGGCCATAGAGGAAGAAGAGACTACAATAACTATGCAGAGGACCAAAGTCAAGAAGATTCACTATTGATTATGAATCTATCAGTGAAGAAGGTAAGGATGATGATCACATATTTTACATTGATTCGGGATGCCCAAACCATGTAGCAGGAAATGTGGCTTTACTTTTTGATTTGGAAGATCCTCATAACAAGCATGAAGTGCAGACAGGAGATGACACAAAGCACTCAGTGGAGAAGATAGGTAATGTAAAGACATCAGATGGGAATATGAACCTCTTAAGCAAAGTCTTTTATGTCCCTACAATTACCAAAAATTTAATAAGTGTTGGATAGATTGTTGAAAAAGGATTGCATGTTAGATTCAACTGATTTGGAGCATATGTTGAAGACCCAAGGCAAGGCTTTCGAAGGATTGCCAAAGGAGAAAAGACAGGAAGGCTTTTCACTTTTGAAGTGGAAGATACAAAGAACATAGCTTTGTTTAGCTATGGATCTCAAAATCTAACAGAGTTGGAGATATGGCACAAAAGGCTTGCTCACATTGGTGAGAGGACACTCAAACAAATTTGCAGGGACCAAAGTGTACTTGGTTTGCCTAATATCACAAGGCAACACATGATTTATAAGTGTAAATCTTGTCAACTCCGAAAGGCTCATAGACAACCTTTCAATAAGAAAGGATATATGTATCAAAATCCTTTGGATCTAGTGCACACGGATGTGTGGGGTCCAAGTAAGGAGCCATCTATATCAGACTCAAGATATTATGTGTCCTTCATAGATGATTGTAGCAGGTGGACCATTCTGTTTTTCATGAAGCACAAGGATGAAGTGTTTAATTGCTTTAAGAAGTATATTGCTCTTGTTGAAAACCAAACAGGTAGGACGTTGAAAAGACTCAGATCAGATGGAGGAGGAGAATACTTCTCTTCTGAATTTGATGCCTTCTTGCATGAAAGAGGCATTAAAAGGGAAGTCACTACAAGGTATACACCTGAACTCAATGGTGTAGCAGAGAGGAGGAACAGAGCTATTGTCGAAGCTGCAAGGTCCATGTTCAACGAAAAGGGATTGCCAAACTACCTATGGGCATAAGCTGTGTCGACAGCCACATATCTCATAAATAGACTTCCATCTAAGTCACTAGATGGAAACACTCCATATGAAGTGTGGAATGGAAGAAGACCTAGTCTAGACCATTGTAAAATCTTTGGATGCGTAGCCTATGCTCACATTCCTTCTCAAGTAAGAGGGAAATTGAATCCCAAGGCAGAGAAGTGTGTATTCAATGGTTATGAACAAAACCAAAAAGGATATAGATTGTACAATAGAGATGTAATTTTTGATGAAAACAAATCATGGTTTGATGACGACAAGAAAGTGAAGCTGCCATATGACTTGGATGAAGATTTTCCATCACTTCAACCAAAGGAGCCAAACCAAATTGAAGAAAGTGATTCGGAGATTGACCTAGAAGACTTGGAAAGACTAAAGCTATGGAAGAACAAAGGTAAAGCAAAGATGCAAGATGCTACATATGGACCCGAGAGCTCACATCAACCACATAGAAGGTCTTCAAGGGAGAAGAAGAAACCAGAGAGGTTTGGTTATGATACTTCTTTGGTCACCAAGCACTCAATCTACATTGCAAAAGATTCAACCAATGAAGAGCCGACCACATTCGAAGAAGCACAAAGCAAGAAAGCTTGGAGAGATGCAATGGATGAAGAAATGGAAGCCCTCAAGGAAAACGACACTTGGGAGCTTGTACCTAACAAGCCATCTATGAAGGTAATTGGATCTCGATGGATATACAAAATCAACAGGAATCCAGATGGAAGTATAAATAGACACAAAGCAAGGTTAGTTGCTAAAGGGTTTGCTCAAACCCATGGTATTGATTATGAGGAGACTTTCTCTCCTGTTGCAAAAATGCCTACAATTAGGGTTCTCATTAGTCTTGCTGCATCTAGAAATTGGAATCTCTATCAACTTGATGTAAAGAATGCTTTCTTGAATGGATGGATTTCTGAGGAAGTGTATATGGCACAACCTCCTGGATATGAGGATGCACATCATCCTAACTATGTATGCAAACTAAAGAAAGCTTTGTATGGATTGAAGCAAGCTTCAAGAGCTTGTAATTTCAGATTGGTGACTTATTTGCAGGACCAAGGATTCAATGCTAGCAAGGCGGATACCTCTTTGTTCATAAAGAGGAATGGATCTGAAGTGATCTATTTATGTGTGTATGTTGATGATATTATTATCACAGGCAATGATCTTGTAGGAATCAAACAGGTAAAGAGTCAAATGAAGGAGGAGTTCAAAATAAGTGACCTCGGACCACTCACTTATTTTCTTGGATTGGAGTTAATCTACACAGATTCAGGTATATACATCACACAAAGGAAGTATGTGCATGACATGCTCGTCAAGTTCAAGATGGAAAATACCAAGTGTGCAGGTACACCTATGGAGAAAAATCATAAGCTTAGTGCTTATGAAGGAGAGCCAATTGAAGACATCACAAGCTATCAAAGATTGGTTGGAAGTTTGAATTATGCAACTCTCGCAAGGGTGAATATATGCTATAATGTTAGCATATTGAGTCAATTTATGCATAAGCCGAGAAGAGCACATATGGAAGCGGCTAAGAGAGTCCTCAAGTACCTAAAGGGGACCATGAATGAAGGTTTGTTCTATTCATATACTTCAGATATTGAGCTAAAGGTCTATTGAGATGCAAATTGGGCCGGATCTAGAGATGATAGAAGAAGCACATCCGGGTATATATCATTTGCAGGTTCAAAAATCATTTCTTGGTCATCGAAGAAGCAACCAACTGTGGCATTATCTTCTGCCGAAGCTGAATATAGAGGTTTGGCTAATGCAACTCAAGAAATCATGTGGTTAAAGTCTTTGTACACAGATCTTGGACTTCATTCTTCAACACCTCACATTTTTGGTGACAACACAAGCTCACTACATCTAGCAGCTAATCCGGTATACCATGCTAGAACCAAGCATATTGAAGTCCACTACCACTATGTAAGGGAGAAGCTAATGAGCAAGGATATTCAACTATCCTATGTCTCTACAGATATGCAATGTGCCGACATGTTGACTAAAGCTCTTGATGGTACAAAGTTAAGTAGATTCAAGTTGATGATTGGCTTGCAGGAAAGCAAGGACAATTGAAGACTTATTTGGAGGCCAAGCATGTTAGGCTTGAGGGGGAGCTGTTGGTGCATTTTACCCAAGCTTACATGCTTGATATGCTTGATATTATCCTCATTTGTAAGTCACATGTGTAGTCATGTGAACACCTCTTGTAAAAGAGTTCATTTTTATCTCTTGTAATTGTAAAAAAAAAAAGGGAAAGGATGGCTTACCTCATCCATGATGTAAAAGCAATTTCGTGGCTCTAACTACCTAAAACCACGAATTTTTGAGCTGAGTGAATATCTCCTAACTTTGGCGATCACTTTTCGGTGGAGCCATTCGAATTCGAATTCAAAACTCCCTCCAAGAATAGCTATAAAAAGAGCAAGAAGGAAGAGGCGATTAGCAAGCCTTGTACATGACCACTTCATGTCATTTTGTAGAGATTGAAGAGCTTACTCCATAGCTCTATCATTCTACTCCCATTGTGCAAAGATTCATTCCCAATGTGGTTGTAATCATATGTGAATCTTTACATTTATCATCATCTACTTCTGTGTTTTGTTCTCTGCTATACTCACTCAGAGCAGTACCTTCAAAAGATCATATCTCGAGTTCTACTGATCCTTTTTCAGTGTTTTAATGTGCGTTGGATAGCTCCCCTTGTGTAGTTTTTACTTAAATATTTTCATGGTCATTGAGTTATTATTTCTGAAGATATCTGCAATTTACTACTCACTGGTCTATCTCTGCAGAGCCCCGAGAATGGTGGGCATGTTCCAGAAATTGATAAATCTTCTTCTCAGTGCTCAGTCCATCATTTGAAGTGTTTTAACTTGGATTGGGAAGCTTGCTAAGTCTATTTGCTATACCCAAAAGGAATATATCTAATTCTTACCAGGTTGAGAGCACTGTTCCTTTTTTCCAGCAGGTGTATGTCCACAAATAGCAAGTTTTGGGAGCTAGTCATTTCGCAACTAGTCTGTCTTGACTTAAACTTTTGGGATACATGTTCCAAAGTACTCTGCTGATATTTTGGTGGATTTAGGAAGCTGAAAGGGTCTACTAATCAACTCTGAAGTCTCAGTCGGCTAGTGTGAAGCTGGTTGTAGCAGCACCAACTCATCTTTGGATTGCATCCACCATCTCTCTTCACAAAAGAGAAGTACCTTCCACTGATGTACCTGCCTGCCATCGATTTAAATTGAAATTGGTATTCCGCTATCCCCGGTAATTCCTATATCCTTGCGACTGATTGGTTTGCATCTGTGGTGGCATGTAATGGGCTGCTGGCTGACGTGGTTCCTCTATGATGGCATTTACCGCTGCTCGCCCCTGCACCTTGGCATTATACGTGCAATTTTTTGTTGAGTGTCTTGTTGTGTTGCAGATGGCACAATACATCTAGTTAAGGGCACATGTAGCACTGGTGTGCCTTGGATTTTTGCACTTGCTGCAATACATATGTTTAGTTGGATCATCCACTACGTTCTTACTGGCCTTCAGTCCAGGTCTTCTGTAAATCCTCCAACTTTATGCTCTAGTTGCAGGGCCATCACAATAACAGCATCCAGTGTCATTGCACTCACACAGCGGATGATCATAATTTGTCTTAACTGTGGGGTCAAACCGTTAATGAACCACTAGGTTATAACATCATCCGGTAGATTAGCATGTGCCGGAGGCAATTGTCTTAGGTGAGTTCTAAACAATGTTGCGTATTCCTGAACAGTCTGGTGCGGCTTCTACCGATTGTTATGTAAATAGTGGAAGATTTCGGCAGGATTCTTCTTCAACCGGAACCTCTGTAAAAACGCATCCCGCACCGCATCATAGCTAACGAAATGATTAATATCATACTCAATCAACCATCTAGCCGCTTCATTAACTAAGGTGGCCTGAAATACGATAGCCTTGTACGTCGGATCGGGGGATGGTTCAGCACTGCATAGCTTATCTCAAAAGTGCGCACATGTGCATCAGGGTCGTCATCCGAAAATCCACCAAATTTTGTGTAAGTCACCCCTGTTGGAACCGATCGCAGTGGGATGATTGGATGTGGCTATTGTTGTTGCTACTGTTGTTGTTCCTGTTGTTGCTGCTAGTGCTGTTGTTGACCACTCATGGTGCTATTATTGGTACTGTTGTTGTTCCTTGAGTTTTGAGGGGGTGTCTCTTGTCCTTCGGAATCCGTATTGTCCGACTACTCATCTTCCGGTTCAAAAAGGGTGTTGAATCTCTTACTTATCTCCAAATCGAATAACCTATCCTCAGCCTTGGTATCGAAACTAGATAGGCTTGCACCGAACAGTGGTGAACGTAACAAGGATCCACCAGGTAGTACTACGGTGTCACCGAAAAACTTCAGACTCCCATTGAATGGCACCGAACTCCCACCGAAACTTATCAAACTTTCACCGCACCAAGTTGTCTTTTCACCAGAAACAGTCTCACTTGGTAACACAACGTTATCACCAAAAATAGTCAAATTCTGACCAGATACTGTCAAACCAATTGCGCACTACGACTCTGTACACTCAGAAGTCACTAGACCTTCTTCAGAAGGTACCGGAATCACACCGGAATCTACCGGAATCTCATAATGTGTCACCAAACTAGTACCGGAATCACTGCGAACTAGTTCTGATCCTTCAACAATTGGGCTTAAATGGCTTGCACTTCTACCGCCTAGGGGTATCCCTAATAGATTTGGAACTGCCCAGGGATGCTCGTCTCTCCTATACTTCAGATAAGACTCGCCGGGCTGAGTAACCGGCATATATCACCTCTGCACAGCTTGCCTTATGCACTGCTCTACCTTTATTGATTATTCTCAATCCATTGTCATCTTCCCACAGACGACGCTAGTGTTAAACAGGGGACTTCCGGCATGTCCGCGTTTAATCTCTTTTCGGGTTCTTGGGGATGGTAGGGGTCTGACAATGTAGAGGCCCTTTTTCTAATTTTCCCAAATAACTAATTACCCAAACAGTAATTATACGCTCAGGCATTACTTTTGTTACACAGTTATAATCTTCCAATTACGATATCATCACACATTAACTTATCGCACAGTCGTTCAATCATATAATCGAACAGATCTATTCATGTTACGACAGTAATACTGTGTAGTATTAGTTTACAGCAATTCAATAAGAACAGACTTAACCATACTTAGATATATGCAAACTCTGCAATACGACGTCTCCGCAAGGTCGCAAATTGCCCAAACAAATAGTCTGGTGATCTCGTCTCCTCTCGCACCGGAGAACCCCGTAATGTCTCTTAATTAATGAATAAAAGGCTTACATCACTTCGCTACGCCCTTTCGATGCGTGCGGTATATGAAAATATATAAATTACATTATGCCAATCTGGCGGCTTAACACATGGTAATGATGTGCTTCTGATAATTGTTGTGTATTGTGATGACATGCTACTCATTGGTCCTCATGAGAAGCATATTGTTGATTTTAAGGCTGACTTGCATGCGTCATTTGAGATTTCTGATTTGGGTCATTTTCATCATTATTTGGGCATTTAGTTTGTGCAAGTTGATGGTAGAATAGCTTTGTGTCAAACAAAAAATATTGACACATTATTGTAGCATTTCAGCCTTGAAGAATACAAACCTATTGCCACTCCTATGGAGGCAGGTTTACGAGTGAGTCTTCATGATCCTAGAGTTGCATCTGATGTCGTTCTCTATCAGCAGGCTATTGGATGCTTGATTTACTTATGCATTACCTGCCGAGATATTCAATTTGCTACCTCATAGATGAGCAGGTTTATGCATTTCCCAGGAGTCAAGCATTGGTAGGCAGTTAAGCACATCTTTCACTACTTGAGTGGTACCGGGCTACTTGGGTCCTTTTATCCCAAAGGGGGATCACTACCGCCAGATTTACATGCTCTTTTAGACTCTCTCTGGGTTGCTTGCTATGACACTCGTGCATCCACTTATGGCTTTTGCTGCATGCTTAGTAGCTCATGTGTATCTTGGTTGAGCAACAAGTAGCCTAGTGTGGCCATTTCTAGTTGTGAGGCTGAGTATAGGGTAGCTTTTAGAGCGACTATTGAGTGTGTGTGGCTTAGATGCCTTATGGCTTATTTGGGTGTTGTTTAGTCTTCTGCCACCACCATCTTTAGTGAAAACAAAGCGCATTGGCAGTTGCGAGGAACCTTGTGTTCCATGCTCACACTAAGCACATTGAGCTGCATTATCAATATGTCAGTGAGAGGTTCTCTACTGGAGAGATCATCTTGGCATATGTCCCCACGCAGGAGAACATTGTAGCACTTTTCATGAAGGCTCTGCCTAGGGAGAAGTTTGAAGCTTTCTGCAAATCTTTGGGCTTACTTTCTTTTGTGGATTGATTCCACATAGGTTGGCACTTCCTTATACATGAGTGCTAGCTCCTTGTTCACTACATCACTCCCAGGGGGGATCTGTTGATATATTTAGGTAATGATGTGTGTGAACACACAAGGTCCACCAGGGCACTTTTTTTCCCTCTTTAGGAGGTTTTTTCTCGGGCTTGTATATATGCCTATTGTCCTAACGAGTTACTTTTCTTTGTACATTCTAGTGGTAATACATTCAGTATTGTGTGTTGTACTCCAAGCTTCTTCTTCTTCCGTGTGTTGTTCGCGTGCTTTCACAGACCTCAAACTCTAACAATTTGAATGTTCAAGGTGGATATGTTTGTGAGACTTGCACCTTCTTGTGAATACAAGAAGAATCCTTAGATATTGTTACCACTTTCTTCAGCACCCGAGTTCGTGATTGATATGAATTGGTGGCCACAAGATCCGAAGGTAACTAGCATTGTTCACCCACTTGAGACTTCTGTGTTCTTGATTTCTTCATTCTTGACTATACTTGTTTAGGTTGTTTTTTGCCTTTGAGCTGATTGATAGGTGATTGTTTTGATGTATGTTTTACTTCAAAGGAAGATTGAAGAAGCTTCAAATTTTGTTTTGGTATCAATCCATGGGCCAAAGAAGAAGTGAAAAGAGGTACAAGAACATCTTTTACCTTTTAGCTTGAATATCATTGTGCCTTTGGCTAGATTACGATCTATACAATTGTCAAAGAGCCAATATTGTCCAAGTATACCTATTCTATTAGATCATCATCCCCATAGAATAAACATTTGACTTGTAGTTTTGCCTTTCCCAGATGCATCAAAAATATGACTTCTCCAATGCATGGGGTTTGTGTTCCTCCGAAGTCTATTAGGTAGGCATGGATTGTTCTTATCTCCGCCTCTAGATTCTATACAATACACAAACTTATGAAATTAGTTGCAACCCTAGTATCTATAAGGAATTTAACCATATATTTAACCTAGTGCCCCGACCCACTAGCCATTTGAGGTCTTATATATTTGATTGCCTATGCATTGTAATGCACTTTACACAGCCATGGCAATAACTTCTGGTTCAATGAATGACTCCCTTGGGAGTTCTCCATGGGTGCTTGAGTGCATGTTCTAATCCACGTGTTTTAACAATAATCTTTTCTTTCATATGCACTTTAAGGCTTCTACTTGAGCATGTACTTTGATTCATTGCCCCTTTTATTTCTTGTTCATAGCCACTTTTAATCATCTTAAGATATCTACAATGAGGGGTCCTTCGTAAAATTTAACTCTACAATCACTATTATAGTTTGGGAAAACATCACGTTCTAGTGTGGCTAATTGTATGGCTGCCCTAGGTGAGCTACAATGTGTCACATGAGGGCAATTTCCTCATTTTTGCAAATGTTTATCTTGTTCTTTCAATGTGTAGACGAGTACAATGTTACCTTCCTATAATTTCTTCCTACTATCAGGCATTAAAAGAGGTTTGAATAGTTCCACAAAGCTTTGGGCTTACTTTCTTATGCAGATTGATTTCTTTCCACATAGGTTTGGGCACTTCCTTATACATGATTTCTAGTTTCTTGTTCACTGCATCACTCTGAGGGGTGATTTGTTGATATATTTTGGTAGGGATGTGTTTGAATACACTTAGGATTGTTGAGGAACTTCTTTCCCTCTTTAAGGGATTTTTTCTCCTCGCATGTATATACGACTATAACCCTAATGATTCATTTATATTTGTGCATTCATTTGGTAATACATTCTCTATTGTGTTTTTCTCCAAGCTCCTTCTTCTTCCTTGTTTTGTTCATGAGTTCTTTTGTAGACCTCGAGATCCAACAACTATTATGCTTCATATAGGGAACCTTTTCCCTTAGGCCTTTATTGCTGGGATAAAAAACGTTGTGCTATCCCATGAAGCATCAAGAACCTTTAGGATTCACTTTATAACTCCTCTGACTTATTTTCCTAAACCACTTAGGATTCCTATAATCCTCAGGTTTTATGAAAGTCGTTTCTCACATCAAATTCCTTTCATATTGTTAATCTTGTGATACGTTACTTTTTTTTCTTGGGGCATAAGGTATGGAGACTTTCCCCTCCCTCGAAAGAGTTTTCATCCATGAAAAATATGCGAGTGCACAATGAAATTAGTGGTGTCACATTTTGAAACAGTTTATCTTTTTCTAATGTACTCATTGAGCCCCTTGGTTAAAAGAACTATGTAGAGCTTTTTAGTTCATTTCTTCCGAGTTTACTAACTATGTATCTATGAGATTAAGGTTTGATTATCCATGAATTTAGTGTCCCATAACATTGAATCCACTTTAGTGGTAGAGTAAGCCTAGATGTCCCATACCATTCAACTTACACTTTGACTCTAGTTCAGATAATTTTAGCTTTAACATTAGGATCAATACTATTGAGTGTATAGTCTAATTGGACATATAAGTTTTAATTCCATTGAAGAATAGTTATGATGCTCATGTAGAAGTGAAATTATAGCTTAAAAAGTCTTATTTGTACTTACAACCTAAAAAGAAATACTCTTAAAGATTGATGTTCAATCATTTCTTTGTTCAAATGTACTTTGAAAGATCTTTGTTAATGTCATATGATGATAGAGCTAGTTTTTGTCTAAAATTAGTTACTATCTTTTAACATAATTAGGTATTTGAGCTCCAAAGGAATATTTGATTTACCAATTGGAATGTTACTATGCAGAAGTTGGCAACACCTATTACCATTTGGAAAATAGTCCTTTTACTTATATGACATAGATAAATGATGTTCAAGGTATCTTACAACTGCCTAGTTTACCTCTTCTTCAAGCCTTCCATTTTCTTGCAAAAGTTTTGTAAAGCTTTGAATAGGTCTTAGTTCTTACAAATAGAGAAATTCCTTAAAGGAAGGAATTGATGATTCAAAAAGATGACATCCGTTCAATTGTTATTAAAAAGAATATTGAACACTAGTTAAATTCTCTTGTTTTCTCCTCATTAGAGATTTGATAAGAACCACTCTAAATTACCACTATTATATTGTGGTTCAAGAAGAGAAACAATTTGACCTATTTCTTTGAAGTTCTTAGCTAAGAGGGACTTTAAGATTAAGTCATTTGTTGTGAGTTCAGGTAGAGTGGGGCTCAATTTGTTTCTCTTTTGTGAGTTCACCACCTAATAAAAAAGGCCTCACAACTTGTTTATGATTCACATAGTAGTAGAAGACAAGAGAGGTGAAGTAGATACAAGACACAAGAAAAGGAAGTAGAATACCAGAAAGATGAGTAGAGAGGAAATCGAGTGTATGCATAGTACAGAATTATGTAGAGAATAGACGAAGTATAGTAGATGCAACAAATGCAAACTAGAGAAGAAGAGACAACTCAACATAGTAATAAGAAGAACAATAAGACAACCTTATGATATTGCCAAATTACAACTCTCAAAGAGAAGCATGAATATATGCTCTCCAATTCTCCCCTTCCTCTCTCACTAGGCCTCTCTCTAACTGATGACCCTTATGATATGCTCCTCAAATGTGGTTGGTTTTCATTCTGTGCCCAAAATGAGTCATTCGTTGCCTTTTTATGCCCAAAAGGACTCCATGCAGGTCTTGATGTGTACTTGTTTTCCTCATTAAAGTTGTACCACGAATTCTCTTTAAGGACTTCAAAAAAGGCTTCTATGACTCCTCCTCTTTCATGTTCAATCACATGTCTAGGACACATGCCCACTACACATATCTTTTAGAAGTGACATTTTACAAGTAATAATTAAATGTGAAAAAGGGTTTGTACAAAAATTTTCAAGGGGGAGTTTCTCATGGAGAATCAAAAGTGACATACATATCCTTCTTGAGCTAATTGGAGAGGGTTCACATGGTCTCCAAAGACATAATAGAAATAAAGAAACTTAGGGGATCTATAGATGCCTACCACTAGAGGGCTCTCCATGTTGGAGAGATAGAAAATACTAATGAGAATATTGCAACAACAAATTGATTTGTTATCACCTTTGCTGTTCCACTTTGAGTCACTAACTCATCATCCATGGCTGCAAGAATTTATTTTTGTTGTGTCTTAGACTTTTATATGCCACCAAAAGTTAGTTGGCTCTAAATTGTTTGCCAAAGCACATAGTGGAAAATACCAGATGGCAATGAAGATAACTTGGATCTTAGTAAAAAATTTGGCAAACTGAAGGTGGCTGCCCATAGTCAATGTGTGGAGTGATGTGTTGGAAATTAGGTAGGCCCCGGTTCCACAGGTCCCATAGGTTCAGGATCTACAACACAGATTCCAGCATCTTCCAAAATTGACAAATATGAACATACAACACTTAATCATACAAATGATGAGAAAAAGATAGAGAGCGATTAGACAACATGTTCAAAGTGTTACGTAAGCCATTGCTTACCCATAGTATCATATATACAAATGTCAATTTACAATGTGGGAGTCAAAATCTCAACCACTCTATGTGAACAAAAATAGATGGAAGAGTGTATGTATAGAATTTAAAAGAATATTCAAATGTAGGGATAGAAATCTGAATATGTATGAGATGTATGACCTAATATGTTGTAGAAGAGTAAATATGAGTGACACAAAGAGGAAAGATCAATTTGAAACTGATATTCAGCAAACCCTAATCTGATTTTAGACTATGGAAGACCCTAACTCAGATGTGTGTGTGAAAGATCACATACTTACAGAATTAGCATAGAATGCTAACATGTTGCTGACTGGAATCCTCATACTCATGTGTAAACACCTAACACCTCATCTGATGCATGTAGCATGCATGTACTCATTCTCCTTTATGGATGCCACTGCCTCCATGTATGCCCAATAGGACTCCTCCAGATATGGATGCCACTACCTCCATAAGCTCCAAGTAGTACCTATGTGCATAAAGAGAATATGTACCTGAATAATTAACATAAGATGCAATCTTATGTTAAGCTCCATCTAATGTCTTTGAAGTATTCCATAATCTTGAAGTAGAATAGAATCTTCAAATACATTATGTAGATGGCTGATCCACACCACCAAACTACTGATAAGTAAGTCTTCTCTATAAGCAAGAGTGTGTGCACACTCTTCTCCAAGAAGAACTCCATGGCTGCTGCTCAACATGCTCCTAGAGTGCACCATGGGTGCCCCATGAGTGCAAGAGCACTACCTCCTCAAAGAAGGACTAAAGTTGGCATTAGCTTTGGTATGGGATGTTCTTAAAAGTGACCTCAATGCTCTCTTATATAGGTTTTAAAGCTCCATACGAAAAACTCACTAAAAAGTGCTTTATTTTAATATCATTGCTTTTTAAATTGCTTTTGCTTTATTTTAATTTAATCGTTAAAAAAGTGCTTTATGGCTTGCTTTTTCACACTTCTGACCACCTGATGAATGATCTGACAACATTTTTATGATCTCTATGCTGAGAGCTATCAAATGAGGTAAAAACCCTAAATCAATAGAAAATTAGGGTTAGGGTTTTCTCCCAAATCTTATCTCTGATGACTCAATGTCATATACCATTGGAAAGCTCTCTTCAAGCTCTACAAGATAGGCTCATAAATATTTTACCCAAATTTTGTGCCAAAAATGACTAAGTACCAAAATTAGGGTTTTTGCCCTAAATGGATTTTGGACTGATGTGACATTGTTTCCCAACAATCCCCCCTGCAATGTCATATTGGTACAAATTGAACTAGATATGCAACTTCATTCATGTGCAAACTGACATAAGCTTGAAGCTTGTCTTTCTGAAGGACCTTCAAAACTTTATCTTCAAAAGTTTTCTTCAAAATTGAATTTGAACTTCTTCAAACTTCAAAAATCTTAATTTGTTGAATATGAACCATGATACCTGAGAAAATATGCAAACTAGATATCCAGTAGTGTTAGCATACAGCAAGCAATCATTGCTTGATAACATATGTAGCATGAATTGACTCTGAATCTGCTATCTCATGTCTTCTCAAACATGTAAGCATACACTAGGATCGACATATTTGTATTTACCTTACGAAAGGTTTCTCATCGTGCTTCTGCTGTGTCATGTAAATATACTAAACAAAATAAAAAACTAAATCCATCCTAGGACTTGTGAGTTGCAAATCACAACTTAGTGTATTATGAACACTAGGTGGTTCATCTCTCACTGTACTCAACTCAACTTATTCAACTCTCATGAGTCTCACCAAAATTTCATATCTATGATGTCATCATGTCTTCATCCTCGTTCTATCTGTAAGTCCTTCATACCTGTTTCCTTCAGAGTCTAGTATAATCATATATGTGTGCACCTCATAAGTAACATACCTCTCTGAAATATCAAGCTTCTCTTCAATAGAACTCTGGAACTTTCTCCCGAATAGGAACACCTAATAGGGACTTTCTCCAGATAGTCTCCTTCTTCCTACTTCTTTCAAAGCTGGAACATAAAGAGAAAGTGACAAAGGAAATATAGGAATATCTGTAGGTATGATTCTGCATCCTTTCACATATGGCTGAAAATAAGTCTTCATGTTTCATCACTCCCCTGGATGTTTTAACACTAGTATCCAAATTCCTTTAAAGTAAATCAGACTTTATGAAATGTGTGACGTCTTCCTTGTTTCAATAGATTTGTTCTTCATTGATCAATACCTGTATCTGAAAACAAAATATTTGAACCCTTTTATTAGCATTGTACACATGCCAATAGCTTTCCCTGCCATTCCTCAGCTTTCCAAAATCTAGAATAAGGTTAGTTGATCCTATCATAACAAAAATCTTTCTAGAAACATTCTAGGATTCATAATCTTCTGCAACATAACAAGTATCTTCTTCTATTTCTATGTAACACTAATTTGATAGAATCTGAATCTTTGACTTACTTCTTCCAATGTTAAGAATTTACAAACAAAGGATAGACATTTGACTCAAAAATACTCAAGATATTCAAGATCATACAAGATCTATCAAGATCTTACAAGATCTCTCCAAAAAGATACCTATGTAGAATCTGCTCTCATCAAACCTTCATGACTGAATGTTTGATTTGCAACCTGAATGTCTCTAAGTATCCATAATTTTTACATAAAGTTGTAAAAATTTTCTTCAACTAGATCCTTTCCAAGAATCTCTAACTTCTATTCGAGCATAACTGGATAAACTCTCACCTTGAGAGCTCCAAAAAACTACAAGTTGATACTTCATATCTTCATATTCTTCCCGGGTGGAATGTGATAGTATCTGCTTGACTTTTTTTTTGGCTAACTCCACTTATCAATCAAGTGATAGGATCTGATGGAACACCTTTTTGAATACAAGCATGCATCCAAAATTCAAGACAATCATAGAAAGTAGATTCTCCATCTAATTGGTACATCACAAAATCTGAATTTTTTTGAATTTTCCTAAAGACACTGAATTTTTTGAATTTTTTGAATTTTCTAAATTTTTTGAAAATACTAAAATTCTGAATTTTTTTTTAGTATATTGAATATGCTAAAATATGAGGTAAGTTTTCCAAACTCAAAAAACCTCACTCCAAGTCTCCAACATCTACTACAAATACTCTTTTACCTCAAGAGTTAGATAAAGAAGAAAGACTTCTCTGTAACTTGTCATATACCAAGTAGCTCTGAATTGACACTCCAAGAATTGTTTGAGGGAACATATAAGCTGCCAGCTCAAAATCTTCAACTAAAACATAACTCATACACATATGAGTCAAAACATATAAGTTGTCTTAGATATATGCTTCTTTTCTTTCTCTCAATGTAATTCTTTGTCAAAACCTACTAAAACATGATCAAGTATAATGCAAAACAAGAAACTGCTTTTTCTTTAAACTATCTTATTCACAAGATGTTCTCGTAGACTTGTCTTTGGATGTAGAGGATAAAAGTAGGAAAAGTATATGGAAAATAAGAGAAAAGGAAGTCTTAGTTTTCATTTGGAATTGTTGGACTTTCTTCTTCTGCATCTTTCTTCCACCTAATGATGTTAACATCTTCAAACTTCTCTTCCATACCTTTTGTTCTCTTCATTTTGAAGTAGCAAGCACTCTTAACTTCAAATGAATTTTTTCTCTTCCTCTAGTGCTAAGAGTAAGAGACAAAACAAACATGATATATAAATGGCAGTGAATATAGAAGATAAAACATGCTTCTACCATCTGAGCTCCATCTCCTCTCATCATATGAGGAATCAACACTCTGCTTCAAATGTGAGAGATATGACTGAATTCACCAACCTTTTCCTTGAGTTGGCTGAATACTGAATTACCTCTCTAGGTACAAAATCTGATCAAAAAACTTCCAACCTTGTATTGGCTAAAAACGAAACTGATCTAATCTCCAAATTTGTCTTCTTAGATGAGCTTTCTTGCCATAAAAGAGATCTATCAAAATTGTCAAGAACAACCTCTAGATACCTATTTTGATGTAGCTAATACTTTTACTTTCAACGTAATGAAAGTATTTAAAAGCACTTCTTGAATCCTTCAAATCTCTTCATAAATGCTCTTCAAAGATATGAACTCCAAATGACAATCTGATAGTAGAAACTAATACCTGTGATTTGATGTTGATTTGGTTCCTTCATCTTCTCCAAACCATTGTTTTTCCTTGAATTTGAACTCACCTTTTCTTCATCAAGTCTTGGTCTTCATGCAATACTTTTGTAAAGTATCTTTACTCTTCAAAAGTATTTGGCTGCTAACAGATCATCAGCTTCATACTCCACACTGATAAATAAACATGTGACTGGATTATCTAATTCTCAAATCCCTAATCATCTAGATTAAGTGTGTATGTCATATGTCAAATGTTAGAAGATGCTCTAAAACCATATGTTGTAAACGTTGGAGCTCTGATACCAAATGTTGGAAATTAGGTAGGCCCATAAGTAATTCCACAGGCCCCACAATTTCAGGATCTACAACACAGATTCCAGCTTCTTCCAAAACATGCAACATACAAATATGAACATACAACACTTAATCATACAAATGATGAGACAAAGGTAGAGAGAGTGTTGTATGACAAATATGAACATACAAAAAACTCACTAAAAACTGCTTTATTTTAATCTCATCGCTTTTTAAATTGCTTTTGCTTTATTTTAATTTAATTGTTAAAAAGTGCTTCTGCCTTGTTTTTTCACACTTTTGACCACATGATGAATGATCAGACAACATTTTTATGATCTCTATGCTGAGAGCTATCAAATGAGGTAAAAATCCTAAATTAGCACAAAATTAGGTTTAGGGTTTTCTCCCAAATCTGATCTATGATGAGTGAATGTCATAGCTACCACAGTGATCATACATGGATAATGCCTTCACGCTCTAAAAGTAAGAGCTCACACACTAGAAAATCTCTCTCTTCTCAAAGAAGTTCCACAACAAAATGAACCTCCAAAAGCAATTAGGATTCTTGTGGTGAAAATATGTTACTTTGTATTTTGTTGTTTCAAGTATGATAACCTCTAAATTTGAAGGTTTGGCTTCAAAAAACTTCAAGAACTTTTATCTCGGCTATGTAATGACATATAGAACACCTCAATCGGAGGTGTTTAGCTCAAGGTATACACAAAACATGCATCTCCTATCAATTTCACCTTCACTTACAACATTGTTACTCTCTATTATGCATTTTGAACAACCTAGCATTGAGAATTCCGATCTATATTCCTCTACAAAATTGTAGGTACTTTTTCAAGCTACACATTGCAAGTTGAATCACCTTAATCTTATCTTTAAAACTCAAGTTACAATCAAAATGTTGTCTAAGTGATTGTATATTCATCTTCTACATGAGTCTAAGTTTTTTGAATTTTTGGCAAACTAAAACTCTGAAGTAGATCTTGTGAAGAGATGGATAGGTATGTGTTGAAGATGAAGAGGTGTTGCAAAATCTTTGCTCTACACCAGCCAAATGAACTCCAGGAGTAGATGGTGGGCCCTTTTAGCTTGCCAATGGATGTATTAGACACCCTATGTACCTTGGAAGATCACTCTCAAAAAGATAGATCAAAACAGATAAGTTGGAGTTAGCTCAGAGGTGAAAACTTGCTATTCTTGGTTGATACACCTGTCCAGTGTTTTACATAATTCTCTGAGCACAGCAGCAATTAGATTAATTCCTCTTGGGGAAGGCTAGGTAGCTTAAAGAGCTAACTTTAGAGAGTAATCTCCTCAAAAATAACAAACCACACACTGAGAATGACTTTTAACAAGTGATGACATCATCCCGATTTTCACGGGCTGCTACAGAAATAGACCAGTGAGTAGAAAAATTAACATAACTCACGATGTAAGAATCCAATGATCATGAAAATTTATATGCTTATACTAGACAGTACGTTGAATCCAACAAGCTTGAAATCACTGAATTGTGATGAGTAAACACTGAGAAATGACTCTGACAAGATGCCTGAAAAAGTCGGGTACCTGACAGAGAAGTGAAGATGAACATACCCTGTTGACTTCAAATGAACATAACTGAAGATTCCAACATCAAAATGACATGAAAATTTGTGAGCATATAGTAGACGTATAGAGCTAACTTTACCAAGTTAAATCACTGAAAATGATGCACCAAGCTCAGAGAAAACATCTCTGCAAGCTGACTGAGAAAACTGAGAGTAATGGCAGTGAGTAGTACACTTCACAAGAACATGGAAAGATGAACTCAAATAATCATGAAAATGAAAGTATATTGCTTGTACAATACAATGACTTACTGATACATATGTGTGCCTTGTAATCACACCTTGATATGGCATAAAGCTCAGCTCTTGGAGGTCTTCACATAGGTCTCTCTAACCACGACTAAAACTGCCATCTATTTATAGTTGAGTTTGGGAGGCTAACTTCCCTCAATCACTCTCCAATCAATCAATGATTGATTTGATTCTCTACCTACCACAAATCACAAATTCGTGGCTCCTCTTTCCATTCTTGATCATGTGGGCTCAACCACTTAAGATTCTCTTACTTTTACATTAAGTAAACTCTTCAAAAGTTACAAGAGGTAGTTCACAAGTGAACTTTACATAGTCTTCATTTTAAGGCTTTGTGAGACTCAAGCCAATACTTAGGCTTGTCATAGACTTGCTCCAACAGCTCCCCCTCAAGCCAAGTATGCTTGAGGTCTTCAATCTTCCAAGATTACCTGCAAACCAATCATAGCCTTGAATTTGCAAAGCTTTGTACCATCCAATGCTTTAGTTAGAATATCTGCACATTGTTGATGAGTGGACACATATGATATTTGAATCTCCTTGCTTAGGATCTTCTCTCGTACATAATGATAATGAACTTCAATATGTTTAGTCCTTGCATGAAAAATAGGATTAGCAGCCAAGTGAATAGAACTCATATTGTCACCAAAAATAGTTGGAGTTCCAAACTCCAATCCAAGATCTTTGAATAATGTCTTCATCCACATAGCTTCCTGAGTAGCTATGGCAAGACCTCTGTATTCAGCTTCAGTAGAAGAGAGAGCAACTGTGGGTTGCTTCTTGGATGACCATGAAATAAGCTTTGAACCTACAAAGGTAAGATAACCTGAAGTGCTCCTTCTATCTTCCTTGGAGCCAGCCCAATCTGCATCAGAAAATAGCTTCAAACCTAAATCAGATACATAAGGATAGTAAAGTCCTTCATTTATGGTTCCTTTGAGATACTTGAGAATCCTTTTGGCAGCATCCATATGTGGTTTCCTTGGTGTGTGCATAAATTGGCTTAGCACACTCACACTGTAACATATATCTACTCTTGTCAATGTGGCATAGTTGAGACTACCCACTAGACTTTGATATGATGTGATGTCCTCTATGAGTTCACCTTCATGTGAGCTCAATTTGTGATTAACCTCCATTGGAGTACCTGCAATCTTACAATCTTGCATCTTGAATTTTGCCAATATGTCCTTAATGTACTTTCTTTGAGTGAGAAACAAACCATGATCTTTGTAGACAACTTCCAAACCTAGGAAGTAGGTAAGTGAACCCAAATCACTTATCTTGAACTCTTCTCTCATCTGATCTTTGATCTTCTTCATACCATCTGCATCATTTCCTGTCAATATAATATCATCTACATATACACATAGGTAGATGACCTCGGAATTACTCTTTTTAATAAAGAGTGAAGGATCTGCTTTGCTTGGTTGAAAGCCTTTGTCTTGCAAGAATGAAACAAGCCTGAAATTCCAAACTCTTGGAGCTTGCTTGAGACCATACAATGCTTTGTTAAGTTTACACACATAATCAGGATAAACTTGATTCTCAAAACCAGGTGGTTGTGCCATATATACCTCTTCTGTTATCCAACCATTCAAGAATGCATTCTTCACATCTAGTTGAAGTATCTTCCAATTCTTGGAAGAGGCAATACTAAGCAAAACCCTAATAGTAGGCATCTTTGCCACAGGAGAGAATGTCTCCTCATAATCAATTCCCTGAGTTTGTGCAAAGCCTTTTGCTACAAGCCTTGCCTTATACCTGTTAATGGAACCATCAGAATTCTTCTTGAGTTTATAGACCCATCTTGAGCCTATTACCTTCATGGATGAAGTCTTGGGCACCAAATCCCAAGTGTTGTTTTCCTCAAGTGCTTCAATCTCTTCCTTCATTGCATGCTTCCATTCTGTTTTTGCTTTGGCCTCTTCAAATGATGATGGCTCCTCTTGGTTTATGTCATGTGCTATGTAGATAGAATGTTTAGTTACTAATGAGGTGTCAAACCCATACCTTTCTGGTTTTTTCTTTTCCCTCATAGATCTTCTTAAGCCATGATTTGATGATTCTGCCTCATGTCCAAGTTCCTGCAATTTTGCTTTACCTTTAGACTTCCATGCTTTGATCTTTTCCATCTGACATTCTTCATCATCCTCTGAGGTGTCTTGTTCTTCAATCTTTGATTGTTCTCTACCAAGCTTTGGAAAATCTTCTTCAAGATCATATGGTAAATTGACCTTCCTGCATGAATCTTCATACCATGAATTGTTCTCATCAAAAACTACATCTCTGCTTACCAAGAATCCTTTGTTGGTAGGGTTGTATAACCTGTAGCCCTTTTGATTGTTGTCATATCCAATAAATACACACCTTTCTGCTTTTGGATCCATCTTGTCTCTAACCTGTGAAGGAACATGAGCAAAAGCAATACATCCAAAAATTTTACAATGATCTAAACTTGGTCTTCTTCCATTCCAAGCCTCATATGGAGTCATCCCATCAAGGGATTTTGAAGGCAACCTGTTAATCAAGTAAGTGGCTGTAGATACAGCCTCAGCCCATAAGTAATTAGGTAAATGCTTTTCATTTAACATAGACCTTGCAGCTTCAACAATTGTCCTATTCCTCCTTTCTGCCACTCCATTTTGCTCAGGAGTGTACCTTGTAGTTACCTCTCTTTTGATTCCTCTTTCTTGAAGAAAAGAATCAAACTCATGGGAGAAGTATTCTCCCCCTCCATCTGACCTTAGCCTTTTTAGTGATTTACCTGTTTGATTCTCCACAAGAGCCAAATATCTTTTGAAACATGAAAAAACTTCATCTTTGTGTTTCATAAAGAATAGGATAGTCCATCTGCTGCAATCATCAATAAAGGAAACATAATACCTTGATCCTGATATTGAAGCTTCCTTGCTTGGTCCCCATACATCTGTATGAACCAACTCCAAGAGATCTCCATGCATATAACCTTTCTTCATGAATGGTAACCTGTGAGACTTTCCAAACTGACATGCACTACACTTATAAATCATATGTTGTTTTGACAAGTTAGGGAGTCCAAGTACACTTTGGTCCCTGCAAATTTGCTTTAATGACCTTTCACCAATATGTGCTAACCTTTTGTGCCATACTTCCAATTCTGTAAGTGTCTGACTACCATAATTAAAGAGAGCAATGTTTCTAGTGTCCTGTAATTCAAATGTGAACAATCTACCTGTCTTTTCACCTTTTGCAATTCTTCTGAATCCTTGACTTGGATCTTCAACAAATGCTCCTGCCTTTGTGAACCTGACTTGCAACCCTTTCTCTACTATCTGCCCAACACTTATCAAATTATTTGTAATGGTAGGGACATAGAGTACCTTACTGAGTAGGTTGATGTTTCCATCAGGTGCTTTGACATTGCCTATTTTCTCCACAGGATGTTTTGTATCATCTCCTGTTTGTACCTCATGCTTATTCCTTGGATCTTCTAAATCTGATAGGAGTGCCACATTTCCTGCCACATGATTTGAACAACCTGAATCTATGTAGAAAATATGCTCATCAGATTTACCTTGTGGCATAGCCATGTTCATGATCAATAATGAATCCTCTTTGTTTGAGTCTTCTGTGTAGTTATTGTAGTCTCTCCTTCCTTTGTAGCCTCCTTGATAGTTTGAATGATTGTAGTTGTTGTAGTTGCCATGGTAGTTGTTGAACCTTCCTCTTGAGTAGCCATAACTTCCTCTATTGTATCCTCTGCCTCTTTGATTCCTGGAATTCCTAAAGCAATTTTCAGTTGTATGATTAGTTAATCCACAAATAGAACATGAGTTGGAGTCTTGGGATCTCCCCCTGCCTTGTCTACCTCCTCTTCCTCTACCTCTGCCATGTCTTCCTCTACCTGCATAGTTAGCTTGATATGTACCTGCTTCATCATCCACTTTCTTTGCCTTTCCTTTGTTATCTTTAGACTTGCTTTTATCCGTGTATAAAGCTGAAGATTGATTACCTTTAGAGCTTTCTCCATTTTTGATAAGCTTTGCCTCTTGAGTAAGTAATTGTCCAATGAGTGTGTTGAAATCAGGTACATGCATGTCCATGTACAAATCCATAGCTGTGGTGAATGCTTCCCACTTGTCATCTGCCTTCAAGCCATTGATGACCTGCCTTACAATTTGCTCTTCATCTATTACCTCTCCAATGCTTCCCAACTGATCTGCTATGTCCTTGAGCTTTGTGACAAAATCAGTCACATTTTGTTTGGGAGCCTTCTTGAGCGTTGTGAAATCCAGCCATAGTTGATGCTTCCTAGCTTTAGTACTTGAAGCAAAGAAAGCTTCAAGTGCATCCCACACTTCCTGAGATGTCTTACAACTTCTAATGTGAGGCAACAAAAAATCTGAGATAGAGTTGAGGAGATAAGACCTTGCAAGTGCATCCTTGGAGCACCATGTGCTCAATCTTTCTTGCTCTTCTTGTGTTGGTTGACTTTTGTTCCTGAAACTTGGCATAACTTCATCTCCAGCCACATAACCATATAAACTTCTACCTTGGAGATAAGCTTCCATTCTTAATGACCAAGCTGAGTAGTTACCTCTGTCCAATTTGTGAATTGATGAAGGAAATCCATCTGCCATGTTGTCCAACCTTGCTCTGATACCACTGTGAAGAGATGGATAGGTATGTGTTGAAGATGAAGAGGTGTTGCAAAATCTTTGCTCTACACCAGCCAAATGAACTCCAGGAGTAGATGGTGGGCCCTTTTAGCTTGCCAATGGATGTATTAGACACCCTATGTACCTTGGAAGATCACTCTCAAAAAGATAGATCAAAACAGATAAGTTGGAGTTAGCTCAGAGGTGAAAACTTGCTATTCTTGGTTGATACACCTGTCCAGTGTTTTACATAATTCTCTGAGCACAGCAGCAATTAGATTAATTCCTCTTGGGGAAGGCTAGGTAGCTTAAAGAGCTAACTTTAGAGAGTAATCTCATCAAAAATAACAAACCACACACTGAGAATGACTTTTAACAAGTGATGACATCATCCCGATTTTCACGGGCTGCTACAGAAATAGACCAGTGAGTAGAAAAATTAACATAACTCAAGATGTAAGAATCCAATGATCATGAAAATGTGTATGCTTATACTAGACAGTACGCTGAATCCAACAAGCTTGAAATCACTGAATTTGGATGAGTAAACACTGAGAAATGACTCTGACAAGATGACTGAAAAAGTCGGGTACCTGACAGAGAAGTGAAGATGAACATACCCTGTTGACTTCAAATGAACATAACTGAAGATTCCAACATCCAAATGACATGAAAATTTGTGAGCATATAGAAGACTTATAGAGCTAACTTTACCAAGTTAAATCACTGAAAATGATGCACCAAGCTCAGAGAAAACATCTCTGCAAGCTGACTGAGAAAACTGAGAGTAATGGCAGTGAGTAGTACACTTCACAAGAACATGGAAAGATGAACTCAAATAATCATGAAAATGAAAGTATATTGCTTGTACAATACAATGACTTACTGATACATATGTGTGCCTTGTAATCACACCTTGATATGGCATAAAGCTCAGCTCTTGGAGGTCTTCACATAGGTCTCTCTAACCACGACTAAAACTGCCATCTATTTATAGTTGAGTTTGGGAGGCTAACTTCCCTCAATCACTCTCCAATCAATCAATGATTGATTTGATTCTCTACCTACCACAAATCACGAATTCATGGCTCCTCTTTCCATTCTTGATCATGTGGGCTCAACCACTTAAGATTCTCTTACTTTTACATTAAGTAAACTCTTCAAAAGTTACAAGAGGTAGTTCACAAGTGAACTTTACATAGTCTTCATTTTAAAGCTTTGTGAGACTCAAGCCAATACTTAGGCTTGTCATAGACTTGCTCCAACAGATCTTGCATTCTTCTGCGAATTGTTGTTCTTTGCCTCTGCTAGGCATAAACCTTTAAGACACATCAATCCGAGCTTCATAGCTTGAGTTATGGCCAAAATACCTAGCAGCTATCAAGAGGTGTCAACTTGCACATTCACCTCTTGTGACCTAAGGTTTTATTGAAGCTTCTTGCACACCAGCCTTCAGCAAGCTCTGATACCAATGAAGGGATTTGGTGTGCTGAACAAGAGGAGCAAGGAGGAGATGGAGGGAGAGAGAGAGGAGAGAAGAGATTCAGAGACATGCATGGGTGAAAGCATGTTAATGGTTACAAAAAAGTGATGTCCGGGACATAGTTAATTAGCTAGAAATGATCCTTCTTAGCTAAACAGCATGCAATGGTTATTGAAAGAGGAGTAAAAGTGAGGTGGTTTTTGGTGCAATTCACAAGCCTACACATTTGGCTTGTAGTTCAACCACATATGGAGAAGCATAGGAACCAATGCTAGTGGTTAATTACCACTTTACCTTTTTGTAAAAAGTCATATTTCACTTGGAATCTTTGTAAACACCTAACAAAAGGAACTCATGCAAAAAGGTAGATTTGATTGATGGAATATCTCCTAGGATATAGGAGCTTGATTATAGGGAGCCAAAAGGTTTGAATTTGAATTCAAATTTTTACTCAATCACTATAAAAGTGATCATCAAAAGGTCGCGGGTAGGACTCATCATTCTCGAGCTTCTCATTACCATTTCTGAGTGTGTGTGTGTGAGGCACATACTCTAGCCCACACCTATCTACACCATTAGGCAATGAGCTTCATGCCTATGGCATTGTATACAAGTGTTCATTAGTACATATATCTACATTGTTCATTTTTGAGTTCTCTGTCATAGTCACTAAAAGTCTGTCAACTTGTGGAGAGCATATCTCACTCATTTCTAGACCAAATTCCAAGATCTATAGCTTGTCCAAACCAACTCAAAGTCATCTACATGCTATCAAAATTTGAACGATTTCTATTCTGCCATTTCAAAGAAAAGTTAGTTGAAGTGATCACTGGTCGAAGTCTGCAACAGTCCTAAAATATCGGGCGTAAAGGTTTACTTGCTAAATTGATTTCTCTGAGCATAGTTAATCTTTTTAAGTGATATCACTTGGAATAGTTAGCTTACCAAGTTAGTTAGATACCCCTGAAAGTAATTTTTCCAATCCCTAATGTGCTGGTCATAGTGAGCAAAAGATACAACAAGTGTCAAGTCAAAAATAGAAGGTTTTCTTGAAGACTTGAAGTTCAAAGTTATATGTTTTGATTCATTTGTTTCATACATCATTTCCAAAGTACATAGACCATTTTATGGTGTCATTGGAAAGCTAAGGAGGTCCACTTATCAACTTTGAATCATCAAGGGGTCGGTACAAAGCAGGATTGGGCAGTACCTACTCATCCTTCTGGAGTATCCATCCATCATTCCCAACAGTGGTATCAGAGCAAGTTAAGGTAAAATGGGAGATGGTTTTCCTTCATTTATTGATAAATTGGATAGGAACAACTATCAGGCATGGTCTCTAAGGATGAAGAAATATCTAAAAGGAAGGAGTCTTTATGGATACATTTTCAGGAGATGAGGAATTGCCCTCATTCAAAACCAGAGGACTACCAACAAAGGAAGAACATGAAAAGCTCAACACATGGTGTGCCAAGGATGCATTAGCAAGGTCTTACTTACTCAACTCCATCTTTGATTTTCGTTTGCCACATATTAGAAACTGTAAGACATCCAAGAAACTTGGGAAACCTTGTCATCCTATTTTTCTTCCAACACAAGGGCTAGAAAAAATCAGTTGTGGATTGAATTCACCACATTAAGGAAGCAACCTAAGCAAGCTATTTTAGTCTTTGTGACTAAGATTAAAGATGTAGAAGATCAGTTAGCAAGCATAGGAGAAGAGATTGAAGAAGATCAGATAGTAAGGCAAGTGATCAATGGGATTAAAGCTAATGACAAATGGGAAAGCTTCACCACTGCCATGGACCTTTACATGGACATGCAAATTCCAAATCTTACAACTCTCATGGGAAAATTGTTCACTCATGAAGCTAAGCTCAACAAGAATGGAGACTCATCCAAAGGTAATAGCTCGTCTGCCCTATACACTGATAAAAGTAAGTCTAAAGATAAAGGCAAGAACAAGAAGATAGAGGATGAAGGCACTACCTCCCAAGCAAACTATGCAGGGAGAGGTAGATTATCGGGAAGGGGCAGAGGAGGTAAGCAAGGTAGGGGGAGATCCTATAACTCCTCACCATGCAACATTTGTGGTTTGTCAAACCATACTACAGATGAGTGTTTCAGGAACTACAAGAATCAGAGAGGAAGAGGATATCAAAGAGGTGGATACTCACAGTCAAGAGGTAGATTCAACCATCATCAAGGATACAACAACAACTATAACAACAACTACAACAACAACTACAATGGCAACTACCAAGGAGGTTTCAAAACCAGAAGGGACTACAACAACTATACAGAAGAGCAAGATGACTCTCTTCTGATCATGAACATGACTTCAAAACCAGGTACAAATGATGACCACCTATTCTACATTGACTCAAGTTGCTCAAATCATATGGCTGGCAATGTAGCTCTACTCTCTGACCTTGAAGAACCAAAAGGTAAGCACCAAGTACAAACAGGTGATGACACCAAGCACTCAATAGTTAAAGTTGGAAATGTTAAGACTTCTGATGGAAATCAGAACTTGTTGAGTAGGGTACTATATGTACCAACCATTACCAAAAATTTGATGAGTGTTGGACAGATTGTGGAAAAAGGCTTGCAGGTCAGATTCGACCAATTTGGAGCATTTGTGGAGGATCCTAAGCAGGGGTTCAAGAGAATTGCTAAAGGAGAAAAATCAAGTAGACTTTTTACTTTTGATCTAGAAGACACAAGGAATATTGCACTCTACAGTTATAAAGATCAAACACTTTCAGAGCTTGAGATTTGGTATAAAAGATTAGGACATGTAGGAGAAAGAAGCTTGAAACAGATATGCAAGGATCAATGTGTAATTGGAATACCCAATGTTTCCAAACAACACATGATATATAAATGTAGTATTTGTCATTTTGGAAAGTCTCACAGGTTACCCTTCTCAAGGAAAGGCTACATACATGAGGACTATCTAGAGCTTGTCCATACAGATGTATGGCGACCAAGCAAAGAGCCCTCAATCTTAGGATCAAGGTACTATGTATCTTTTATTGATGATTATAGTAGATGGACTGTATTGTACTTTATGAAGCACAAAGATGAAGTGTTCAATTGTTTTAAAAAGTATCTTGCACTTGTTGAGAATCAGACAGGGAAAAATCTAAAGAGGCTAAGGTCAGATGGAGGAGGTGAGTACTTCTCCAATGAGTTTGAAGTCTTCTTGCAGGACAGAGGAATCAAGAGAGAAATCACCACAAGGTATACTCTTGAACAGAATGGGGTAGCTGAGAGAAGAATAGGTTAATTGTTGAAACAGCTAGGTCAATGTTGAATGAGAAAAATTTGCCTAACTATTTATCAACAGAGAGTGTATCTATTGCCACTTACCTCATAAATAGGTTACCATCTAAGTCACTTGATGGGATGACCCCTTATGAAGCATGGCATGGGAAGAGACCCTCACTTGATCATTGCAGGATATTTGGATGTGTAGCATATGTACACATTCCTTCTCAGATAAGAGGTAAGCTAGACCCAAAGGCTGAGAAGTGTATCTTTATTGGATATGATCTAAATCAGAAAGGGTACAAGTTCTACAACCCTTCAAATAAGGGATTCATGGTTAGTAGAGATGTTTTCTTTGATGAAAATGATTCTTGCTATGAGAATGAATGCAGGAAGTTTAAACTACCTTATGACTTGGAGGAGGAGTTTCCAAGTCTTCTTAAGGAGGAACCGACTCAAAATGAAGACACCACTTCAGATGATGAAGATATTATCAACCTTGAAGAATTCAAGGTTCATTCTTCATTCTTCATGTATATCCTGCAAACCAATCATTGATTTGAACCTGCAAAGTTTAGTTCCATCCAAAGCTTTAGTTAACAAATTTGCACACTGCATGTTGGTTGATACATAAGTGAGTTGAATGTCTTTGCTTAATAGCTTCTCTCTCACATAATGGTAATGGACCTCTATATGCTTGGTCCTAGCATGATAGATAGGATTAGCTGCAAGGTGAAGTGATCTTGTATTATCTCCAAATATCAATGATGATCTAGTATATAAACCCAATTCTGTATACAATAACTTGATCCATACAGCTTCTTGAGTGGCATTTGCCAATCCTCTATACTCTGCTTCTGTAGAAGACAAAGAAATAGTAGGTTGCTTCTTTGAAGACCATGATATTGGTTTATTACCTGCAAATGAAATGTATCCAGAAGTGCTCCTCCTATCATCCTTGCATCCTGCCCAATCTGCATCTGAATAAATCTTTATGTCAAGGTCTGAAGTATAAGGGAAATACAAACCATGATGTTGAGTACCCTTGAGGTACTTTAGAATTCTCTTGGCAGCTTCTAAGTGAGGTACCCTTGGCTTGTGCATAAATTGACTTAGCACACTAACTCCATATGTAATATCTATCCTTGTTAAGGTAGCATAGTTCAAGATTCCTACTATGCTTTGATAACGTGTAATATCATCAAGTTCATCACCTTCATGGGCACTTAGTTTTAGGTTTACCTCCATTGGAATACTTGCAACTTTGGCATCCTGCAAGTGAAACTTCTTCAACATATCCTATATGTACTTTCTCTGAGTAATGTAGATTCTAGAGTTAGTATAGACTAACTCAAGTCCAAGAAAGTATTTTAGTAGACCAAGATCATTGATCTTGAACTCCTTCATCATCTCGTTCTTGATTTGTCTGATTCCATTGACATCATTACCTGTAAGTATGATATCATCAACATATACACATAGGTATATTACCTCTGAATTACTTCTCTTGATGAATAGAGAAGTGTCTGCCTTGCTCATAACAAATCCTTGGTCTTGAAGATTTGTGGTCAACCTGTGATTCCATGCCCTCGGTGCCTACTTCAATCCATAAAGAGCTTTAATCAACTTGCATACATATGTTATCTTGTTAGGATCCTCATAGCCAAAAGGTTGTGACATATATACCTCCTCTAAAATCCATCCATTCAAGAAGGCATTTTTTACATCCAATTGATACATGTTCCAATTTTTTGATGCAGCCACACTTACCAACACCCTGATGGTTGGCATCTTGGCCACATGTGAGAATGTTTCTTCATAGTCAATGCCTTGGGTTTGTGCAAAACCGTTCGCCACCAATCTGGCTTTGTACGTGCTTATTGACCCATCAGAATTTCTTTTGATTTTATAGATCCATCTCGATCCAATTACCTTCATGGATTATTTCTTTGGTACTAGTTGCCATGTGTCACTCTCTTTGAGTGCTTCAATCTCCTCATCCATAGCTTCGTTCCATTCTGTCTTCGTCATGGCTTCTTCATATGATCTTGGTTCTTCAATCGACAAGTCTTTGGCAAGATAAACAGAATGTTTAGTAACAAGAGAGGTATCATACCCATATCTGATAGGTTTTTTGCTCTCCCTTTTTGATCTTCTGATTAACTGATTTGAAGATTCAAGTATGTCTTCAAGCTTCTTCATCTTGACTTTGCCTTTGGACTTGTTCACTAAAATCCCACGAACCCATTGTGCAATTCTCACTACTCATGCACCACCATCTAACTACTAACTCATTAACTCTGGTATGAGTGAATACAAAATACTTTCATAGACATATGTGTCCATTAGGTGCACCTTCTCCTCAATCAATTACAAAATCAAGGGCATGTTCTCCTCTTAATTAAGTATCGTAGTCATTGGTACTGTATTTGGCTTATAGATCATTTTAATTCTCCATAGCTCTAATCTAATCTACCATTGTTCATGGAGACTCCATTGTTTGAAACTATGTGTCCCAAGATTTTGTCTTGTTGTACCATGAACACACAGTTCTTTGGGTTTAAACAAACTCTATATTATAAGGGCATATAAAAAGTTATGTACAATTTAGAGATGTGTAGATTCCATTGTTTGGAGTGCCTACATAGGTCATCTACATACACTTCCATGCTCTTCGTCAGGAACTTCTTAAACTTGTGATCCATAGAACACTGGAAAGTGACAAGGAAATTCCTTAAGCCAAATGGCATAACCGTGATTTCATATTCACCATTCCACAACAAAATTAGTTTTATGCTAATCTTCAAGGGCAATTGCCATCTCATCCTATCTTAAAACTCCATTAAGGAAGTTATAAACTTCCTTGCCGGCTAATATCTCCAATACATGGTCAATTAGTAGAGGATATCTATTTTCTTCCTTGTCCTCATCTCCTTCTTTGGGTGGGATTTTCTATCATGGGTACTCTTATATTATAAAGATGGGTCTCTGATCTAAAATGGTAGAAAAAAAAGTGGTTTCTACTTCTCACAAGTATGCATCTTTTGAATCTGATTCGAACTCCACTATAATTGATTCTACTTCTCACTCACTTTCTTCTATGCATACTCACACTCTTTTGAAATCGTTACCATGAATAAATAAAGATCAAACTCATCTTCTTCCACACACTCTATCATGGTTACAACTTGGTTGTTTATGCGAATATGAATTATAATAAGAATTTCCATTCATCCAAGTGGTTGAAAACTTTCATCATTGAAAATTTACAAAATATAGGCAAGTTCTGCCACTAGTCTATTTTTCTAAAGAATATTGGCTTCTCATTTTTCCATATTGCAAACTTTGTTTATCTAATGGACTCTCTCCCATAAGACCAAGCCAAAATGTTTGGCTTGAGGGGGAGCTGTTGGTGCAATTCACAAGCCTACACATTTGGCTTGTAGTTCAACCACATATGGAGAAGCATAGGAACCAATGCTAGTGGTTAATTACCACTTTACCTTTTTGTAAAAAGTCATATTTGACTTGGAACCTTCGTAAACACCTACCAAAAGGAAATCATGGAAAAAGGTAGATTTGATTGATGGAATATCTCCTAGGATATAGGAGCTTGATTATAGGGAACCAAACGGTTTGAATTTGAATTCAAATTTTTACTCAATGCCTTTAAAAGTGATCATCAAAAAGTCGTGGGTAGGACTCATCATTCCCGAGCTTCTCATTACCATTTCTGAGTGTGTGTGTGAGGCACATACTCTAGCCCACACCTATCTACACCATTAGGCAATGATCTTCATGCCTATGGCATTGTATACAAGTGTTCATTAATACATATATCTACATTATTCATTTCTGAGTTCTCTGTCATAGTCACTAAAAGTCTTTCAACTTGTGGAGAGCATATCTCACTCAGTTATTCACCTAATTCCAAGATCTATAGCTTGTTGGAATCAGCTCAAAGTCATCTACTTGCTATCAAAATTTGAAGGATTTCTATTCAGCCATTTCAGAGAAAAGTCAATCGAAGTGATCACTAGTCAAAGTGTGCAACAGTCCTAAAATATCGGAGGTAAAGGTTTATTTGCTAAATTGATTTCTTTGAGCATAGTTAATCTTTTTAAGTGATATCACTTGGAATAGTTAGCTTACTAAGCGATACCCCTAAAAGGAATTTTTCCAATTCCTACTGTGCTGGTCATATTGAGCAAAAGATACAGCAGAAGTCAAGTCAAAAATAGAAGGTTTTCTTGAAGACTTGAAGTTCAAAGTTGTTTGTTTTGATTCATTTGTTTCATACATCATTTTGAAAGTACATAGGCCATTTTATGGTGTCATTGGAAAGCTAAGGAGGTCCACTTATCAACTCTGAATCATCAAGGGGCTGGTACAAAGCAGGATTTGGCAGTACCTACTCATCCTTCTGGAGTATCCATCCATCATTCCCAAGAGTGGTGGGGTGAGAGTAGGTGGCAGTACACGTGCTAGAGCATGGATCGTTCATGATGTGGGTTTTTGTGCTTGCTGCAAGTTGGAGAGTCTGCCATAGTACCTCATCTCGCTTGGGAGTTTTTTTTGCATAGCTGATTGTTGTCTTTGGTAGCCATACATTTGTTATGGAGTGTGCAAGATAGAAGTTTTCTTGGCTACTGTTTTGTTGATCATGTGTTGTTGTAATGAGTCACGACTGAATCTTTCAACAATTGTCTTGATGGGTGATGGAAGACGTACGTGTGAAACACAAAATCGGAGGATTTAATCAACTCTACAGAATCGGTTCTCATATTTGCTTCTACTCATTGCACTTCAGGTTCCCTAACTTTCACACTGCCAAGAATAGGGTCGAACCAGAAGCTCCCTATTGGATATTATTAGCCCAAGTTGAAGTGGAAAATCAAATCTGTTAAGAGCCAGAAACAGACTTTGGAAGCCACCACTAGCATGTATCCTTGGGACGAAAAAGACATTACAAAGCTTGATGCAATTTCTATGGGTTGGAGAGTAGGAATGCTTTTCCAACTCCCTACGTGGAGCGTTCATGATGTGGGTTTTTTCGTGTGTTGCATGTTGGAGAGTATGCCACATTACCTCATCTCGCCTCGGAGTTTTTCTGTGTGCTGCACATTGAGTGGGGAACAGTGAGAGGGACTCCATCACTATAGGCATTTTTTCTGCACGCTGTGTCCTAAGTGGGGAATATTGATAACTATTTTTCAGCGTGTTGTTGGAGAGTATGCCGAAGTACATCTTCTTGCTTGTGAGTTTTTCTACATGTTGCATGTTGAGTGGGAACAGTAAGAGGGACTCCATCACTATACGTATTTTTTCTATGTGCTGCATCTTGAGTCTGTATAGATAACTATTTTTGTGCATATCACATATTTTGGTTTGGAGATCATTCCTAAAAAGGTAATCCACTTCTTCATATTTGATGACAAGAAGCATGACACCTTTTCTGTGCAACAACGTTTCCAATTACATTGGCAATGGCTCAGAGAGCTAAACCTTGACTTAAGCCCACATTGGGTATGGTCAGATGGTGCAGCTTCTTGTTGTAAATACTGATGACATTGATTTTATGGTGATGTATGGGCTCTTGGCCCCTGCACATTTTGTACAATTCCCTCATTAATCTACTTTTTTCTTGTTCTCTAAATAAAAGGAAGTTATATATGAGTAACATCTCAGATTTTGGATGATTGTTGCAGGTTTAAAAGTATGCCTAACAATGTCCATTTAGTTTCATATTGTTCATTCATTGTATCTAACATCTGAGGTTTTGGATGATTGTTGTAGGTTTAAAAGTGGTATAATACGTAAGTGATGGAGCACATAATGATATCAGGGCAATCTCGGACAAGCAAACTGATGGAAGTTAATACAATACCAGTAGTGGATAATGATCAGCAAGCATTAAGATGTTACTGGAAGGAAAAGAAAAGAAAATATAGAGACACAATAACATCAAGGTCGGGCACTAATGTGGAGGGTATTGCTAATTGCAATTCAAGCAACTTGGATGGCATTGTGGATAAGATCACCAAGTATTTAAAAATCAAACAAGACACTTATGTTGTGAAGATAAAATTGAGGCACTAAATAGGATTTTGCAGAGTCCATGTATTGGGCAACTTTTTGATGCAATGGGTAGTAACAAAGATCAGGTAACATGTGGCCTTTTCATCAATCTTCGGAATACGCTGCAAAGTATGAGAAAGAATTATGATGACATTATATTGAAGAGATCAACATTGATGATGGCTCTAAATAGTGATGCATATTCATCAACAAATCAGATAAATATTTCAAGACGTTCTAGGGTATTGGGAGTAAGCAGGAAAGTCGTCTATGATACAATTAGATGGTTAAGTACAGTTGATTCTGATCATAGTTTTTTGAAGGCAACTAGTAGGGCAACACGTATCACATGTATCATACAAGAGGTCAAGCATCTGATTATCATGTTTTGGACAACAAAGAGCAAGGTGTCACCAAATAAGAAGGATATAAGCAGGACCCGACTTGGCAAAAATCAATATTTGGAGCATCCTGTTCACCTTAATGATGTAGGTAATCTTATTTTCAATCATCAGTTCATGATTTTAGCTAATTATACAAGAACCAGTAACAAGTAAATTATAGTAACAATCTAATAGTAATAGCTAACTAGTAACAAGATAATAGTAATAGCTAACTAGTAACAAGCTATTTAGAAATAGCTTATTACAAACAACTAACCAAGAAACTGGCTCTTAAGTAATAGCCCATTAGTAACAAGCTAATTAGTAATAGCTAATTACTAATAACCATCCAAGAACCAACTACTTAGTACTAGCTAATTGCTAACAAGATAATTAGTAATAACTAATTACTAACAACTAACCAAGAAGTAGCTACTTAATAATAATAAACTCTTGACAAGCTAAACAATAATAGCTAATTACTAACAACTAAGAACTAGCTACTTAGTAATAGGTAACTAGTAACAAGCTAATTAGTAATAGCGAATTACAAACAACTAACCAAGAACCAGCTACTTAGTAATAGCTAATTAGTAGAAGCTAATAAGTAATAGCTAATTATCAACAGCTAACCAAGAACTAGCTGCTTAGTAATATTTAATTACTAACAAGCTAATTAATAGTAGATCATTACTAATGACTAACTAAGAACTAGCTACTTAGTAATAGCTAATTGGTAACAAGCTAATTAGTAATATATTATTAGTAATAATTAATTACAAACAATTAACCAACAACTAGCTACTTAATAATAACTAAATATTAACAAGCTAAATAGTAGTCGCTAATTACTGAGAACTAACTAAGAACTAGCTACTTAGTAATAGGTTACCAGTAGCAAGCTAATTAGTAATAGCTAATTACAAACGACTATCCAAGAACCAGATACTTAGTAATAGCTAATTAGTAACAAGCTACTTAGTAATAGCTAATTAGTAACAAGCTAATTAGCAAAAGCTAATTACAAACAGCTAATCAAGAACCAGCTACTTAGTAATAGCTAATTACTAACAAGCCAATTAATAATAGCTAATTACAAACAACCAACCAATAACCAGCTACTTAGTAATAGCTAATTACTAACAAGCTAATTAGTAACAAGCTACTTAGTAAAAGCTAATTAGTAATAGCTAATTACAAACAGCTAATTGAGAACCAACTACTTAGTAATAGCTAATTACAAACAAGCTAATTGGTAACAAGCTAATTGGTAACAAGCTAATTGGTAACAAGCTAATGAGTAATAAGTTAATCAGTAACAAGCTAATTTGTAACAAGCTAATTAGTAATAGCTAATTACAAACAGCTAACCAAGAACCAACTACTTAGTAATAGCTAATTACTAACAAGCTAATTAGTAATAGCTAATTTGTAACAAGCTAATGAGTAACAAGCTAGTTAGTAACAAGCTAATTAGTAACAAGCTAATTAGTAATATCTAATTAGTAACAAGCTAGTTAGTAGCAAGCTAATTAGTAACAAGCTAATTAGTAATAGCTAATTAGTAACAAGCTAATTAGTAATAGCTAATTACAAACAACTAACCAAGAACAAGCTACTTAGTAATAGCTAATTACTAACAAGCTAATTAGTAATAGCTAATTAGTAACAAGCTAATTAGTAATAGCTAATTAGTAACAAGCTAATTAGTAACAAGCTAATTAGTAATTGCTAATTAGTAACAAGCCAATGAGCAATAAGGTAGTTAGTAACAAGCTAATTAGTAATATCTAGTTAGTAACAAGCTAATTAGTAATAGCTAGTTACAAACAACTAATCAAGAACAAGCCTAATTACTAACAAGGTAATTAGTAATAGCTAATTAGTAACAAGATAATGAGTAATAAGCTAATTAGTAACAAACTAATTAATAACAAGCTAATTAGTAACAAGCTAATTAGTAATAGGTAATTACAAATAGCTAACCAAGAACCAGCTACTTAGTATAGCTAATTAGTAACAAGCTAATTAGTAATAGCTAATTATTAACAAGTTAATTAGTAACAAGCTAATTAGTAACAAGCTAATTAGTAATAGCTAATTACAAACAACTAACCAAGAACCAGCTACTTAGTAATATCTGATTAGTAACAAGCTAATTAGTAATAGCTAATTACAAACAACTAACCAAGAACCAGCTACTTAGTAATAGCTAATTGCTAACAAGCTAATTGTTCTCTGTAAGAGCTAATTACTGAGAAATAACTAAGAACGAGCTACTTAGTGATAGCTAATTACAAATAGCTAACCAAGAAACAGCTACTTAATAATAGCTAATTACTAACAAGCTAATTAGTAATACCTAGTTATTGAGAACTAACTAGTAACAATCTAACACCTTGTAACAACTAACCACCAACTACTTAGTAATAGCAAACTGATAACTAGCTAATTAATGAATACTAATAACCACTTGTTTGTGTAATGTAGATGGATCTATTTATACGCTTTGCATCCAATGATAAATATCCAGCTTGGAAAGTTTGAATCATTGAAGCCATATTTTGTTAAGAGATTGAAAGACAGATTCACATGTTGCTGCATTTATCACATTCAAATGGCATACCTTAAGGATGCAATCAATCTCATATGTCAATCAAGCTCGGTCGTGCATAGTTGTCTTTGTAAATGTGATTGTTCTATTTGTCAAGTGGGGACGACATCAAGGTGCAATGCTTTAGCAACTACATTTCGATCGATTAGCAACATTATAGAGAGTATTCTATGTCCACGTCAAAATGATACCACATTCTACCAGTACAAATGTGTGATGGGTGAGTGCTCTAATTGCAGACTATGACATTTTAAGTTGTGTCCGAGAGAGACTAGCATTGAGGAATATCATATTCCTGTAAAGATCTTTGAAGATGTCGAGTCAATTTATGAAGGACAAGTTCATAAAAGGAAAGAATTGATAAAGAGGGAGATGAGTCCTAAAGTTGTAACAAGATTATTTGAGAAAACTCGAAAGAAGTTTATCAAGCACAATTTCATTTATTTACGGCAAGCGAACCAGTTTAAGATGTGTGTCTCTGAATTCCCAGGCGATGTTGTGGTTTAAGTGGTTGATTTTGCGAAAATTATACATTCCGTGAGCAAAATGAAATACAATCTATGCATTGGTGATCTGTACAGGTAACTATTTTTGTGCATATCACATATTCACATAGGTCTTCTAGGAAGTGAAGATTGTCAAAGTGAATAGGGAGAAGGCTTGGGATTGTAAGGGGATATCTCAAGTTTGATCCTTGCATTCAATTCGTGTCTATTCAAGGTTAGGTGGACATTGCATTGGTGTCAGAAAACTAACATGTTATTGCTTTCATTGTATCCCTAGTCAGTGGAAAAGATGCATCAACAAATATCATGTTCAAAATTGGGTGTACCATACTTTGACTCCTATCACTGAGTCAGATGAAGTAGAAGACTCATCCTTTTCCAATTTTACATTTGAAGGTGACAGAAACTACATATCAGATGCATTAGCAATGGATGACAACTTTGCAGTAAAATGCAAAAGAGGACAATGACGAAGGTGCAGATTTCTATTTATTAAAGTGCACACATAGAAAACAATTCAGTCCGAAGAATGTAATGGATGCGTGGAACAACCTAATAGCTTCAGGAACATATTATGTGGTGGGTTTATTTTATGAGATACTAGAAAAAAATGTATGCAAGCTATTAGAAACAAGACCACTAGCTTATATGTATTCCCATCTTGTAAGATGCATTAAAATACCCATGTCACCAGTCCACGATTGTACAGACATGTTTACCATAAATGGTGATGTGTATGAGGCCATTTATAATAGTATGCCTTGGAATTTGTAATACCCATGTGATGTTGGACAACTTTTTTCTGGCACGATGTAGTACATGATTTGACTAGATAATCATAAACTAGTTTCTTCAGTAACCATTTCTGTGCTGAGAAGTTCAATCAAGTGGAGCATCTATTGGCTCCCTAATAAAGCTGCTAAATGGATAGCTAGATCCATGATTCTTCTTACATATGGGCTAACCTCATAAAAAGAAACACTAAACATTTTTATATAGAAAACTATAAATCCTGCCAAGATCATTCTTTATGGGATATTATTGTGTCTCCTCACTCTTTTGTTGTTGTAGGTAGTTCCCTTGTTGTAGATTATGGAAGTCTTGGATGGAGGTTAAAAAGGCATGTTGCCCTAGTGAGAAGTACTTTACTCATTCTGACTTTTTTCTTCAGGAAAGCATCTGGATTGGATGGCTATCTCTGTGGAACAATTGCAAAATGGGAATCAAAGAGCACAAGTGTTACAAGAAGGGATACTCTAGCTGGGATGACCTCACTATCAATGGTGGGGTCATTCGGGACTCTACTATAATGGATATCACTAACTTATCTCCTGCTTGTCTTTAGGTATTGCTGCTGCAAAAAAAGTTGTTGCAGGAGAGGCTTCTTCAATGCACTTCCCACAGGCCTTTTCACATTAGGGAAAAAAGTGAGCCCTGCATGGGCCTTGTAAGGATTCCTAATTTTAAGGAATTAAAATGGCTAATCAAGGTGATTAAGAGATTTGGAATTACCACTAGTGGTATTGTCAGTTAAAATAAAGAATAAAAAAGAACCCTCTTTCAACAAAAAATTCGTGTGCATTTTAAGCCATTAGATTGGTTTATTGTATGGCCATGATCAAATGGGAAAAGAAAGGCACTAGAAGACAAAATAAGACCACAGTCTCTGTCAAAAAAAGACAAAATAGCAAACTCCCACGCGAAGAGAGAGAACAAAAAATCGCGAAATCGCCTATTAACAGCCGTCCGATTGCATTTGATTTTGAGGGTGGAGATTGAGAGCCAATCTAGTGTCACTAAAAGACAAAATAGCTCCAATGGACTGTCACTAAAAGACAAAACTACGAAAATTCGTGGGAAGAGAGAGAAAGATTTCGGGGTCCGCGTAGCTTTTTGACCATTAGATGTGAGAGAGGATGGATGGTTGGGATTGAATAGGATGTGATCCATGTAAGGATCAAATCTCATCCATTCCTTTTTCTCAAAATCCAATGGCCCAAATTCAAGGCGCCTTTTTTCCTTTTGGGAGCAACCACATCCATTAGATCTAAGCAACATCTAAGGGCTATAATTTAAAGTAGCCCATTTCTTAAGAACTAATCTTAGCCATTGAATCTTGAAGGGCATCCAAGGGTTGAGTTTGAATCCCATGACTTTCAAAAACTACCTAAGGAACAAAACCACGAATTTTAGCTTGTTTATGTGGTTTTAACTAGCCCAAACCAAGGGAAGCCTATACCTAGCCTAGGTGATTAAGGGACTAGACTGTGTCCACCACCCTCTTCTCATTGGTCCATCACTAATCACTCCTTAAGCTAAAAGGCCCATGCAGGGTTCACTTTTTTTCCTAATGACCTTGCTTATGTTTCCAGATACATGTTGCAGAAATTCAAGAGCTATAGAGGGTTCAAAGACATTGCATTGAGGTGTCTTCTTGCTATCAAGACAGCCCCTCCTAAGGACTTTCAACTGTCTAAACATCTCTATAACACCTCCCCCAATGAGTGGAGAGATTCATTACTTAAGTTGTACTCTAGTTCCAGATTTGACATGATTTTCTCATGTACATGAGCTTATGTATCAGGAACCTTTGTATCTCTCTGACTTGTATCCTGCCCAGATGTATGTCCCCTGCTCGAGTAGTATTTGCTGAGTATTTATTGTAATATGGGATCCTTGTGTGGGATCTTGCCCTCTGTACACTTACACATACCATCATTAATCTAATATTCTTGTTGTCTTAAAAAAAAGGGTGGAATGCTTATCTGTATTTGGTGAGGGTTTTCCGCTAGCACAGTTTGTAACTCTTCTATATTAATATTTATTTTTTTTGTTCTCTCAAAAAAAGAGCATGGATCAGTTCAGTTAGATTGGCTCTTTGCCTCTTGAGGCGGGGGCGGGGTTCAATCCCTGGCTACAGCAAGACACTATGTAAATCATTTTACCCTTGCATTGTGGGATATGGGGGGTCGATGGGTACTATGCATGTTCACTTGTATAGTTGCAATTTCAAAATTAAAGTCCAGGGGAGTAGGCTTAGGCAGAACCTCCATTTCAAAAGGAAAAAAGAAAAGCATGGCAGCTTACCCCCTTGAGAACAAAACATGCACCCCTGAAACATATGAATTGATGTGCAGGTGGAAGCATGATTTTGGAAGGAAATGCCATTTATGTTCCATCGGAATAGTTTGAATCCACCCATAGACTTAAAAGTTTTCTTTTTATGGAAAACAGAGATTAAATTAAATTTTGGAAATATTGTACAACTATGCAGGGGGCAAGCCCTCTTGGGACAATACATCTTAGAGAGAGTGACTCTCCACTGTTGGTATCTAACATTACATGTGATTTTTGAATACATAGGAGCATCAGAGATACTAGAAAGGTAGGCATGTCCAGCAAACTTCATTTCTTTCCAACAATTGTAAATTTGATTCCTACTACCATCTCCAAAGCATCTTTTATTTCTTCCAATCCAGATGTTCCATAATATTTGTGCTCTCCATGTGTGCTCTCCATAATATTTGTAGTGGTTGCACTTCTCTGTGGCTTTCAAGAGGAGCTCCCTCTGATCCACAAGCACATGTTTACAACCAAGAGATAAATCAGCAATGTCATTAATGAAGAAAGGATCCACAATATCATGCCCAGACATAAGGCTATTCCATGAGTTAAAGCCTTTTTTCCTGCACCTATTCATCTTAACAGACAAAGGAGAAGCTTCTTCAGCATTCACCCATCCAGTCCATAATGATTCCTGTGACAAAAACCAAAGATTAGAAGCAAACACTGGATTTAAGGTATAACCCTCTTTAACTTTCATCTAGGCATAGAAATACCTCTAGTAATTCCTTGTTTAATTTTATCTTTGACTAACAATCCTAGAGCATCACTAGAAATAGCAAACAGAAGAGGATCAAGGGGACAACCCTGTCTGATAGATCTATAAAGATTGAAGGGTTCAAAAACAGAACCATTCATAGCCACCCTAGAGTTGGCATTACTCGGTGTTTTTGTTTGTAATATCGATTATGTATGTAATCCGGATTATGGTCTCGATGAATTCCATGATATATAGACAAACTCTCTTCATCAAGAGGAACTAATATGGAAATAATATTTGCATACTCAATACGATTTGGCACTATTAACCATTTCCAAAGTTGATCACAAAGAATTCCTGACAGATAGTTAAGTCTTTCACTTATTGTCATCTTTGGTAACGTTAGACAACATCTTCTAATGTTGTAAAATAGCTTGTAAGTAGTAGTATCAATTATCAATGTATTGTCAGGCCCATACTCCACATTCTTGCCCCAGAAATGAGCCAGTTTCTTGAAATGGATCGAAAAATTCCAAAAACATTGATCCCTCCTCCAAATATCCATAACTTTCCTCCTGAACATCGGGAAGACCTCCTCTAGATCATAAGCACTCCAAATCCAGACATTGAAATGTTCAAGGCACCATTGAAGAAAAGCATTTACTGTCAGGAAAGGCCTGCTTACTTCGGATATTCATAAATACTTCAACTTCCAGAATTAGAGCCCTAGGTTGTAAAGCCTTGTGAATAGGTTTCAATTTGTGTACCTCCTCCTCTGTCAAGCCACATTGAATCTTTGGAGGGTCCCTTTCTATCTCAATAAATTTTGGTTCCATTATCACATGATCCAACCTCTTTCGTTTTTTTAACTTGCCTAGTATTTGTTTAGGCTCTTGATTGCCTTTTGGTGTAAACACTAGTACAGGATTAGTTTCAGTTGAAACTGATACTTTTTGTCAATTGTTGTTGCAATAAGATCAGTTTGAGTTGAAATACGACATGTTTGAGTTGAAACAGGATCAATTTGAGTTGAAACTAATTCTTTATTTAGTTTTTTTTTCTTTCCGGGCATCTTTGTGCTCAACTTCTATTGCAGCCTGACATTGACTTGCTGAGGATGTAAGATTGTCTTTTGCTGCAGCTGTGGATGGAACTTTGTTCTTTATCTGACCTATAAGCCAAACATCATTATAACTTACAATCAATGACACTGTTAGTCTATCGAAAATTGTACAGAATAGGATAAATACAATCAATAACATCATTACAAAATAGGCTAAATACAAAATCCCATGAGAGCGAATCGATTTGGACAATGTCATATGTGGATAATAACCATTACAAAGAGGTGCTGTAAGAAGGTAAACAATAGAACTAAATAGTGAAATGAGTTTCCTCACATTGAAACTATTTACTAATATCCAAATCATATCATTGTGAAAAGGCATCATGAGAGGAACGATTGTAAAATTCATACAAATGGGTTTATGATGGCATTAAGACTTCAAATTATTTCAAATTGGTGCTTAAGTTATGGACAAATGCCCTTTTGCCCATATAATACCAAAAGAAGAATTGTTTACATCATTACAATCAATGACACATTTGAGCTATCAAATATGTATAGGGTATATAATACGAGGCAGAGACAATAAAATATTTTAATAACATTGATAGAAAATAGGCTGATCACAAACTGTGATGATAGCTAATAGATTTGGATGATGCCACACGTGCGGATAGTAACCATTACAAAGGAAGATGACGTAAGAGGGTGAACATTGGTACTATTCTTTCAAAAGATCCTCTATATCAGGTACATCACCTCCGTTCAAGTGTGACCGAGTAGTCTGCCACCTTGTAATTGGGTGCAAATGGCTTGGCTTCTTCTGTTGTTTCACAGTTACATGCAAATTTCTTTTTGCATTTTCCATAAACTACGCTAGAGTGGCATCCTCTTGTACATGAACACCTATAGCCTTTGTTGGGGATCCACACATGTCAGAAACTGAGGCTGGGTTACAATAGTTTTACTTCGAGGAGGTTCCATTTGTAGCATTCATTTGAAGAACATCTCTATTTGGAGTCTGATTAGGATCAAAAGTTGTATTCTATAGATGACCTTTGTTTGAACAAACAATGGGCTCATTATCTACAAAGTTGTGACTAGCTAGATGAATATCTAAGCTGCTAACTGGATCAAGAACATTCTCAATCATTCCCTCTAGACCATTATGAAATTCAATGCATGTGGACTCTGCATCATGCATGCTGTCAATTGGACAAGGATCCACACTAGCATCCATTGCAGACAGTGTTTGGAGGAAGGATGGAAGATTTTCTTTCTCTTTCGATGATGAAGATTGGGCATAAGTCTTACTTTCCGCAAATGGCATACGTCCAACATTCTCACTTGTCCCAAGAATGCCTTGAAATTTTGGTACCATAAAATAAACTTCAAGTTGTTTCCAACAAGCCAAAGATTATGTAAAATGGTTGAGTATTCACTGAGATATGACGAGAAGAAGTTGACTATTCAGAGTAGTCATAGCAGAGAAGTAGACAGAGATGTTCAATGAACTATATGTATTATAGAACATGATTGTACAAAGTCATTGGCATTGTAATGATGCTCAATGATGACGAACTGAGTGATCTATGGTGTGAGCTACTCAAGCTCTACAAATGATCAAGGAATGAGCGCAGAATGAGGCGCACTGCCCCTCGAGATTTTACAAGGTCTTTTATAAGTATTTCTTCTAAGTTTGAATTTTGAATTCAAACTTGGCTCCAATCAAAAAGTAACTCCAATAATTTAGGAGATATTCCTTCAATTTGGAGTCATAGCTAATATTCTTCCTAACTCCATGAGATATAAGCTTTTACAAGATTCTCCAAGGAGTTAATCTTTTACAATGGTAAATGATCAAGTAGTTACAGGCTATAGCTCACATGAATGATCAAGTGCTAGTTCCACACATTGTCTTCCATCCTAAGCCAAATGTGTAGGCTTGATCATTTGCACCAACAGCTCCCCCTCAAGCCAAACATCTTGGCTTGCATTGCTTCATCAATCTTCTTGAATATCGTGTAATTCAATCATGGTTTTAAACCTGTAAAGTTTAGTACCATCAAGTGCTTTGGTTAACAAATTAGCACATTGCATATCTGTAGATACATATGCTAGTTGAATCTCTTTGCTCGAGTTTCTCTCTAACATAGTGATAGTGCACTTCTATATGCTTAGTTCTTGCATGATAAATAGGGTTGACTGCAAGATGCAAAGAAGTAGTGTTATCACCAAAGATCATTGGTGAATGAGTGTGAAGTCCCAAATATGAGTAGAGCAACCTAATCCAAATAGCTTCTTGTGTAGCATTTGCTAATCCCCTATATTCAACCTCTATTGAAGATAGAGCAATAGTTGGTTGCTTCTTAGAAGACCATGAGATGGGTTTATCACCTACAAAAGATAAATAGCTAGAATTACTTCTTCTATCATCCTTATATCCTACCCAATCTGCATCTAAGTACAACTTTATGTCCAAATCTGATGTGTATGGGAAGTAAAGACCTTGATTTTGAGTACCTTTGAGGTACTTCAAAACTCTTTTAGCAGCTTCCAAATGAGATGCTCTAGGTTTATGCATGAATTGGCTCAGAACACTTACTCCATAACATATGTCAATCCTTGTTAATGTTGCATAGGTTAGACTCCCAACTATGCTTTGGTAACTTGCAATGTCTTCAAGCAAATCACCTTCATGAGCACTCAATTTATGATTTACCTCCATAGGGGTGCTAGTGTGAGCTGCTAGAATGTAATTCTAAAAAGTGGCATGCATACCAAAAGGGCGTATCGCAACAGTTGTAACTTGTTGATTCATGAAAAGAAGCGTGCGTGAGACAGAAGGGTAGGTCACCAGATTGTGGTCTGGGAAAATACCTGAAGTGGAGTGCAGTGCACATTGCGGATATCCTGTGTAATCTGAGTGTCTCTGTCTCTCTGTAATTAAGTTCAGTAATGTATTAACTTTGATGAAGTATTAAGTTAAGCGACAGTTCGGTAAAGTGATGAAGTGCGCCTTAGGCATATTGCGGTTAAGAACATTGTAATGTGCAGAACAGATACGTATTTGAAGGATAGTTAATTCGGAGTGATAAGCTAGTGTATTAGTATATAACTGAATCTGTAGATTTGGGAAAATACAAACAGGGCCTTTGTTTTACAGACCCCTAACCATCCCAAGAACCCAAATTTGATAAACAGATTAAACAATAGTTTAACATTGACATCATCTGTGGGAAATGGAGTAGCCAGTTGAAGAATAGGTTAAAGACCCACGAAGAATCCTTTGATATATGCCAGTAACAGGCTCCCGTGAATCTTATCCTAAATATCAAAGTGATCCACATCCTTGGGCAGTTCCAAATCTGTTAGGAACACCCTCTGGTGGTAGAAGCGAAGAACAATCAAGTTCAGTTGCAGAAGGTCCAATCCAGCAAGCCAGTGACAATTTCGGTGGCAGTTTGATGCGGTGTAGAAGCAGTTCGATAGAGTGCGATGATAATCCAATGTATTCTAGTGATAGTCCGATACATTCTGAAGATAGTACATTAGTTTTTTGTTGTACTTCGATGTTATCCGATGATAGTTCAGTGCTACCCGCTGACAATTCAATGACCTTCGATGATAGTTTGGTATTGTTCGATGAAAATTGGGTGATCTCCGGTGACAATTCGGTGATTTTCGGTGATAGTGCGCTATTGTTCGGCAGGAATTTGCTGCATTCACCATTTTTAGGTGCAACTTTAGCCAATTTCAACACTAAGGTTGAGAAAGGGCTGTTAGATTTTTAGCTAAGTAATCAGCTCAGAGACATTTTTGGACCAGAAAGTTGGCAAAGTAACCATACGGTCCAAGAACATCAAGAAATCCATCCCCAAAATTCAAGCAACATGAGTAGTTCACAGCAACAACAACAACAACAGCAACAACAACAACAACAATAGCAACAACAACAACAACAACAATGACAATAGATTATTCCACCGCGTCGGGTGCCAACCGGAGTCACGTACACAAAATTTGGAGGTTTTTTGGGAGATGATCCCGATGCGCATGTGTGGACATTTGAAATTAATTATGCAGTTTTGAATTACCCAGCAGACCCTGCTTATAAAGCCATCATGTTCGAGTCAACTTTGGTTAATGAAGCTACTCGCTGGTTAGCCGAATATGACTTGAATCATTTCTGGCTATATGATGATGTGAAGGATGCATTCCTGCAACGATTTTGGTTAAAGAAAAACCCAGCAGAAATTTTTGATTACCTGCAGAATAACAGGTAGAAGCCATACCAGAATGTACAAGACTATGCCAATCTATTTCGGACTCATTTATGGTAGCTACTACCAGCGCATGCCAATTTACCAGATGACATCATTACTTAGTGGTTCATAAACAAATGAAATCCCCAATTGAAACAGATCATGATCATAAGATGTGTGGGATGAATGACCTTAGATGCCATAATCGCTATGGCTTTACAATTAGAAAATAAAGTGGGTGGATTCACTGAAGATCTAGAGTGGTTGAAGGCGTCCAAACATTCCCATGAGGATCCTCTAAAACAAATTTATTGTACTAAATGTAAAAATACAAGACATAGCAGCTCAGCATGCGCTTTGAATCAGATGTACTGTGTTATTTGCCACAGAGTGGACCATACTATAGAGACTTGTCCTTATAACACAAAGGTACAGAGTAGAGCAGCTATCAATGCTATCATTCAGGAACAAGGGAAACCGGCCAGTCATTACGTACCACCTCAAATGAGGAATACTCCTTACCAAGGATACAAGAACTATCGAGGAGTATGGTCAACAAACTTTGGAAAAACGTGGTGGAATGTGGGTCCATCAGGTGAAGGTTGTTAAGGGCACATTGTATCACTTTGTATCTTGCTACCCTTTGGGTTATTCTAGAGTTGAGATTATATTTGTAAGGTTCATTTGGAGGGTTGAGAGAAAGTTGAGTGTGAAGAGCCTTTATGGCCACACAAAATTGTATAAATATGGCTATTTCTAATCAAGAACTCCTCTTTATTTGTGTCGCCAAGAATGGCCTTCGATGTTTTTCTTTAGATTAGTTTTGTTCAGCTCTTGCTTTCTTGTTCTTGAATGAAGCACCTAGGAATGCGTGCGACTCTTTTCTTCTGTTTGTTACGAGTTCAGCTACATCATTTCTCTCGCGTATGAACCTCATTGCGTGAGGACCTTGACAGCATGCAGGTCGCAGAACGGCGCTTTCTTGCATTTCTGGTTTCCTTCTTGTTTACAGTTCTACTTTGCTTTTCTTTCCTCTGCGGAGTTTGCATTCCTTGTTTGGTCTTGATAAGGCTCGCTCTGTCTTTCTTGCACGAGTAAATATGGCGACGACGCTCTTCTTCTCTCTCTCTCTCTTTTCCCTGTTGCAGGGAGGCACAACACTCTCTTTTAACATTGGCAACCACAACGGAGCCGAACATCCACACCAGTCGGATGGAGTTTCATTCTTGTTTGTTTCACCAGTGCACTCCCAGAGATGGGGACCAACCTCGCAGAGCATGTCCAGGAAGACCACCAAGCATGGCTGCATAACCAGAAAAGGATCATGGAGGAACTGGTGTTGGCGCTACGCTCGGATGTCGATGACGATAAGGCGAGGTTGAAGCAGGCGGTCGACAAGGCAGTGCAGCACACATGCAGGTATTATGAGTTTCAAACGACAAACTTTCTCCACAACCAAGCTATAGGAAGTGAGCGTGCAAACAGAGCGTTCATGTGGTTGGGCAAGGCGAGACCATCCATGGAATTCCAGTTGTTGTATGCGCTGATGGGTCACAAGGTCGAAGAGGAACTGGAGCAGTTGCTACGCCGCCTTGTCTGCTTTGCGTACTCAGCTGAATGACCTGCACACCGAGACTCTGAAGGAGGAAGACCGCATCGACTTCGAGATCGCGAAGCTGCAGCAGACCTTGGCGGAGTTCATCTACCCCAAGGTTCTGCCATTGCAGTCTACCAACAAGATCTTAACAGCCCACGCTGTAGCTGCGGCCAGCTCTACCCACGCAGCTGATACCGGCATTGTGCTCCATGGGAACTTGCAAAATCTTGTCAGAGAAAAACTCGATGCCATGCAAGAGCTTTCTTACCAATCCGATCACCTCAGGCTGAAGACATTCGATCACCTTGTCGGTGTCCTCAAATCATCGTACCAGAAAGCACAGTACCTGTTGGCCGCCGCTAAGCTGCACATAGCTCTCAGAGTCGCATGCTATCCTTCGGCACAACAAGATCATGGAGTTGGACTATTCTATTCCAAGAATGATGCTACCACTTTAGCATTATGAAAATGTATATGGAGATTATATATGGGTTGGGTTCTTATTTTTAGACTTTGTTTGGATATGTTTTGGCCTTGATGAGAAGGCTTGGCTTGATGTATTTGATCTTGGTGAGTGTGATGGAACCGGTGTCCTCGGGCATGAGTGATGTGGAGGCTCGCGGATTGAAACACTCTTCAAGATTAGGTGTATGATATGATGTATAGAGGTTCCCATCCTATAAATGGTTTCCATGTAATTTTCACCTTGTTGAGGGGGGGTATCACTTATCAAGGGATGTAGTAGTTCAAGTCCATCGTGCGTGCCAGTGTTAAGCGCACATTGTATCACTTTGTATCTTGCTACCCTTTGGGCTATTCTAGAGTTGAGATTATATTTGTAAGGTTCATTTGGAGGGTTGAGAGAAAGTTGAGTGTGAAGAGCCTTTATGGCCACACAAAATTGTATAAATATGGCTATTTCTAATCAAGAACTCCTCTTTATTTGCGTCGCCAAGAATGGTCTTCGACGTTTTTCTTTAGATTAGTTTTGTTCAGTTCCTGCTTTCTTGTTCTTGAATGAAGCGCCTAGGAATGCGTGCGACTCATTTCTTCTGTTTGTTACGAGTTCAGCTACATCATTTCTCTCGCGTATGAACCTCATTGTGTGAGGACCTTGACAGCCTGCAGGTCGCAGAACGGCGCTTTCTTGCATTTCTGGTTTCCTTCTTGTTTACAGTTCTGCTTTGCTTTTCTTTCCTCTGCGGAGTTTGCACTCCTTGCTTGGTCTTGATAAGGCTCGCTCTGTCTTTCTTGCACGAGTAAATATGGCGACGACGCTCTTCTTCTCTCTCTGTCTTTTCCCTGTTGCAGGGAGACGCAGTACTCTCTGTTAACAAGGTGCATCTCCTCTATCACCTAAATGTCATTCTTGCGGTGAAATAGGGCATATCCATAGGTACTGTAAAGATGTGGCTGAGTACGACAAAAAGAAAAAGGAACGACAACACCCGATGGCGAACATGGTGTACATTTCAGCAGCCGACACTCAAACAGCAGTAGTGCAAACACGCTCGGGAAAGCAATTACAGCCAACGGCGGAGATTTTTGAACCTGGAATTCGTGAAGAGCAGAAGGTGTTTACTAAAGCAAGCAAGTGGGCAACCCAGGAACAAACTATTTTTTCTAACCCAGTTTTAGTGACGCAGCAAAGTATACCGCAGGCAATACCGGAAGGAAGAAATCGGACCCAAACAATACTGGAGTCCCCACTGGACACCGTACTGAAAACAACAAAATTTGATCGAGTGTGTGATGTCTTATCCAAGGCGTCCATCACACTACCATTAGGAAAATTATTGTCTTTGGTTCCTGGTGTGTGCCAATAGTTCCAGCAATAGGTCAGTCCAGGACCTTCATGTGCTCCTTCGCAGCAATAATCTAGCACGAACTTGATCCAATGGTGGATCATATGGTGCCCTTGATTACGGTCTGGTATAAGAATCATAAAATCACTGAAGTATTAATTGATGGCAGTTCTGGTGTAAACATTGCAACAACAGCACTTTGTCAACGGATGGGATGGACACAAATCGAACCTGTCCAATTTTTTGTCCGAATGGCTGATCAATCACAAGTTCATCCGGTGGGATTGGTGCGAGATATTCCTATTACTCTTCAAGGAGTTGTCTTTAAAATGGCCTTTGTTGTTCTTGAATTACCCGAATTCAGCCTTGACTATAACTTGCTCTTTGGACGACCATGGTTAAAGCAAGCTAACGTAGTTCAGGATTGGTCAGCACATGAATTGATTTTTAAGAATAACCACCGAAAATATGTCGTTCCATTAGACGACATGAAGCCTTGCGACTTGCATGCAGGACCATATGTAGCCGAACCTATACACATGTTGGATGGTCTTTCAGATGATGAAGAGGAAGCTTTTCTTAAAGCCAACAAGGATCTGATGGCACTCAGAACTGTGGACTTATAAATGGTTGCAGATAACTAGAGTCCGGCCGCCTGTATGGTCGTACCACTGATCGGAGTGCCTGAACAAAGTGGACAAACCTTGGATGATATGACGCTCCAACAATTGCTTCAGCCAGTTGATGATTTGACCATGGCCCGATAGTTCTACGTATCGGAAGACCAATGGGTTACCTGCAACTTAGGTGATGAAACTAATCCACGGCCAGTGAAGATTAAGGCGGGACTATCACCTTCCAAGATAACTTACTACAGTTACTACGTGAATTCTCTGATGTGCTTGCATGGGATTATCCAGATATGAAGGGGTTGGACCCGCGTATCTATCAACACAGAGTTATGCTGAGACCGGATGCTCGGCCTATTAAACAACCCAGCTATAGGATGAATCTTCACTTTGCGGCCCAGGTCAAAGCAGCATTGGATCGATTGCTTAAGGTTGGGTTTATTGTCCCTATTGAGCACACGGAGTGGATTTCCCCCATTGTCATAGTCCCTAAGAAGAATAAGCAATTACGGATATGTGTCGACTACCGGAAATTAAATGCAGCAACAGTACCTAATCCATTCCCTCTGCCGTTTTTGCACACAATGTTAGATGATGTGGCAGGTCGAGAGATGTACTCCTTTTTGGACAGATATAGTGGTTATAACCAAGTACGAATGGCGGAGCAAGACATTCCAAAGATAGCATTTATAACCAATTGGGGCGTTTATGCGTGTACGGTGATGTGGTTTGGTTTGCGAAATGCTCCAAGTATGTTTTAGTGCTATATGCAGGAAGTTTTTTCTCCTTATCTAACCACATTCATGAGAGTTTACTTGGATGACTTTTCCTTATCCGATGATACTTCGACGCATCTGTACCATTTACGGTGTTGTTTTTTTAAATGTTGAGAATATTGTTTGTGCTTAAACCCCAATAAATCTGTACTCTTAGTATCTTGAGGCAAGTTGCTAGGGCACATTATCTCAAAACAGGGGATTCAAGGTGATCCAGATAAGGTGAAGGTAGTACTAGAGGCACTTGCTCCCAAGACACCCAAAGAAGTGATGTGCTTCTTGGGACAAATCCGGTGGCATGGAAGACATTTGCGGTGGCTTGCTCATCTGGCCACGCCACTCAATCGACTCATAATTGTGAAGAGATGGATAGGTATGTGCTTGAAGATGAAGAGGTGTTGCGAAATCCTTGATCTACACCAACCAAATGAACTCCAAAAGTATGTGGTGGACCCTTTTAGCTTGCCAATGGATGTATTAGACACCCTATATACCTTGGAAGATCACTCTCAAAAAGATAGATCAAAATAGATAAGTTGGAGTTAGCTCAGAGGTGAAAAACTTGCTATTTTGGTTCATACACATGTCCAGTGTTTTGCATAACTCTCTGAGCACAGCAACAATTAGCTTAATTCCTTTTGGGGAAGTCTAGTTAACTTAAAGAGCTAACTTTCAAGATTAATCTCATCAAAAATAATGAACCACACACTGAGAATGATGTTTAACAACTGATGACATCATCTCGATTTTCACGGGCTGCTACAGTACTGAGACCAGTGAGTAGAAAAATGAACATAACTCAAGATTTAAGATTCCAATGATTATGAACATTTGTATGCTTATACTAGACAGTAAGTTGAATCCAACAAGCTTTAAATAGTTGAATTTGAATAAGTACACACTGAGAAATAGCTCTAACAAGATGAGTAGAAAAGTCGGGTACCTGACAGAGAAGTGAAAATGAACAGATAGGCTTGACTTCAAGTGAACATAACTGAAGATTGCAATACCCAAATGAACTGAAAGTTGGTGAGCATACTTTACCAAGCTCAGAGTTAAATCAAGTGTGCTCACCAAGTTAAATCACTGAAAATGATGCACCAAGCTCAGAGAAACCATCTCTGCAAGCTTACTGAGAAAACTGAGAGATATGGCAGTGAGTAGTACACTTCACAAGAACATGGAAATATGAACTCAAATGATCATGAAAATGAAAGTATATTGGTTGTAAAATACAATGGACTTACTGATACATATGTGTGCCTTGTAATCACACCTTGATATGGCATAAAGCTTAGCTCTTGGAGGTCTTCACATAGGTCTCTCTAACCACGACTATAACTGCCACCTATTTATAGTTGAGTTTGGGAGGCTAACTTCCCTCAATCACTCTCCAATCAATCAGTGATTGATTTGATTCTCTATCTACCACAAATCACGAATTTGTGGCTCCTCTTTCCCTTTTTGATCAAGTGGACTCAACCACTTAAGATTCTCTCATTTTTACATTAAGTAAACTCTTCAAAAGTTACAAGAGGTAGTTCACAAGTGAACTTTACATATTCTTCATTTTAAAGCTTCTTCTATGACTTTGTGGGACTCAATCCAATACTTAGGCTTGTCATAGACTTGCTCCAACAGCTCCCCCTCAAGCCAAGTATGCTTGAGGTCTTCAATCTTCCAAAATTACCTGTAAACCAATCATAGCCTTGAATTTGCAAAGCTTTGTACCATCCAATGCTTTGGTTAGAATATCTGCACATTGTTGATGAGTGGACACATATGATATTTGAATGTCTTTGCTTAGAACCTTCTCTCGTACATAGTGATAATGAACTTCAATATTTTTAGTCCTTGCATGAAAAATAGGATTAGCGGCCAAATGAATAGAACTCATATTGTCACCATAAATTGTTGGAGTTCCAAACTCCAATCCAAGATCTTTTAATAATATCTTCATCCACATAGCTTCTTATGTAGCTATGGCAAGACCTCTATATTCAGCTTCAGTAGAAGAGAGATCAACTATGGGTTGCTTCTTGGATGACCATGAAATAAGCTTTGAACCTGCAAAGGTAAGATAACCTGAAGTGCTCCTTCTATCTTCCTTGGAGCCCGCTCAATCTGCATCAGAAAATAGCTTCAAACCTAAATTAGATACATAAGGATAATAAAGTCCATCATTTATGGTTCCTTTGAGATACTTGAGAATCCTTTTGGTGGCATCCATGTGTGGTTTCCTTGGTGTGTGCATAAATTGACTTAGCACACTCACACTGTAACATATATCTACTCTTGTCAATGTGGCATAGTTGAGACTACCCACTAGACTTGATATGATGTGATGTCCTCTATGAGTTCACCTTCATGTGAGCTCAATTTGTGATTGACCTCCATTGGAGTACCTGCAATCTTGCAATCTTGCATCTTGAATTTTGCCAACATGTCTTTAATGTACTTTTTTTGAGTGAGAAACAAACCATGATCTTTGTAGACAACTTCCAAGCCTAGGAAGTAGGTAAGTGAACCCAAATCACTTATCTTGAACTCTTCTCTCATCTGATCTTTGATCTTCTTCATACCATCTGCATCATTTCCTGTCAATATAATATCATCTTCATATACACATAAGTAGATGACCTCAGAATTACTCTTTTTGATAAAGAGTGAAGGATCTGCCTTGCTTGGTTGAAAGCCTTTGTCCTGCAAGAATGAAACAAGCCTGAAATTCCAAGCTCTTGGAGCTTCCTTGAGACCATACAATGCTTTGTTAAGTTTACACACATAATCATGATAAACTTGATTCTCAAAACCAGGTGGTTGTGCCATATATACCTCTTCTGTTATTCAACCATTCAAGAATGCATTCTTTACATCTAGTTGAAGTATCTTCCAATTCTTGGAAGAGGCAATACTAAGAAAAACCCTAATAGTAGGCATCTTTGCCACAAGAGAGAAGGTCTCCTCATAATCAATTCCCTGAGTTTGTGCAAAGCCTTTTGCTACAAGCCTTGCCTTATACCTGTTAATGGAACCATCAGAATTCTTCTTGAGTTTATAGACCCATCTTGAGCCTATTACTTCATGGATAAAGTCTTGGGCACCAAATCCCAAGTGTTGTTTTCCTCAAATGCTTCAATCTCTTCCTTCATTGCATGCTTCCATTCTGATTTTGCTTTGGCCTCTTCAAAGGATGATGGCTCCTCTTGATTTATGTCATGTGCTATGTAGATAGAATGTTTAGTTACTAATGAGGTGTCAAACCCATACCTTTCTGGTTTTTTCTTTTCCCTCATAGATCTTCTTAGGCCATGATGTGATGATTCTGCCTCATGACCAAGTTCCTGCAATTTTGCTTTACCTTTAGACTTCCATGCTTTGATCTTTTCCATCTGAGATTCTTCATCATCCTTTGAGGTGTCTTGTTCTTCAATCTTTGGTTGTTCTCTACCAAGCTTTGGAAAATCTTCTTCAAGATCATATGGTAAATTGACCTTCCTGCATGAATCTTCATACCATGAATTGTTTTCATCAAAAACTACATCTCTGCTTACCAAGAATCCTTTGTTGGTAGGGTTGTATAACCTGTAACCCTTTTGATTGTTGTCATATCCAATAAATACACACGTTTCTCCCTTTGGATCCATCTTGCCTCTAACCTGTGAAGGAACATGAGCAAAAGCAATACATCCAAAAATTTTACAATGATCTAAGCTTGGTTTTCTTCCATTCCAAGCCTCATATGGAGTCATCCCATCAAGGGATTTTGAAGGCAACCTGTTAATCAAGTAAGTGGCTGTAGATACAGCCTCAGCCCATAGATAATTAGGTAAATGCTTTTCATTTAACATGGACCTTGCAGCTTCAACAATTGTCTTATTCCTCCTTTCTGCCACTCCATTTTTCTCAGGAGTGTACCTTGTAGTTACCTCTCTTTTGATTCCTCTTTCTTGAAGAAAAGAATCAAACTCATGGGAGAAGTATTCTCCCCCTCCATCTGACCTTAGCCTTTTTAGTGATTTACCTATTTGATTCTCCACAAGAGCCATATCTTTTGAAACATGAAAAAACTTCATCTTTGTGTTTCATAAAGAATAGGATAGTAGAGTAGCCATAACTTCCTCTATTGTATCCTCTGCCTCTTTGATTCCTGGAATTCCTAAAGCAATTTTCAGTTGTATGATTAGTTAATCCACAAATAGAACATGAGTTGGAGTCTTGGGATCTCCCCCTGCTTTGTCTACCTCCTCTTCCTCTACCTTTGCCATGTCCTCTACCTGCATAGTTAGCTTGATATGTACCTCCTTCATCATCCACTTTCTTTGCCTTTCCTTTGTTATCTTTGGACTTGCTTTTATCAGTGTATAAAGCTGAAGATTGATGCTTTCTCCATTTTTGATAAGCTTTGCCTCTTGAGTAAGTAGTTGTCCAATGAGTGTATTGAAATCAGGTACATGCATGTCCATGTACAAATCCATAGTTGTGGTGAATGCTTCCCACTTGTCATCTGCCTTAAAGCCATTGATGACCTGCCTTACAATTTTCTCGTCATCTATTACCTCTCCAATGCTTCCCAACTGATCTGCTATGTCCTTCAGCTTTGTGACAAAATCAGTCACATTTTGTTTGGGAGCCTTCTTGAGAGTTGTGAAATCTAGCCATAGTTGATGCTTCCTAGCTTTAATACTTGAAGAGAAGAAGGCTTCAAGTGCGTCCCACACTTCCTGAGATGTCTTACAACTTCTAATGTGAGGCAAAGAAAAATCTGAGATAGATTTGAGGAGATAAGACCTTGCAAGTGCATCCTTGGAGCACCATGTGCTCAATCTTTCTTGCTCTTCTTGTGTTGGTTGACTTTTGTTCCTGAAACTCGGCATAACTTCATCTCCAGCCACATAACCATATAAACTTCTACCTTGGAGATAAGCTTCCATCATTAATGACCAAGCTGAGTAGTTACCTCTGTCCAATTTGTCAATTGATGAAGGAAATCCATCTGCCATGTTGTCCAACCTTGCTCTGATACCACTATGAAGAGATGGATAGGTATGTGCTTGAAGATGAAGAGGTGTTGCAAAATCCTTGATCTACACCAGCCAAATGAACTCCAGGAGTATGTGGTGGACCCTTTTATCTTGCCAATGGATGTATTAGACACCCTATGTACCTTGGAAGATCACTCTCAAATAGATAGATCAAAATAGATAAGTTGGAGTTAGCTCAGAGGTGAAAAACTTGCTATTTTGGTTCATACACATCTCCAATGTTTTGCATAATTCTCTGAGCACAGCAGCAATTAGCTTAATTCCTTTTGGGGAAGTCTAGTTAATGTAAAGAGCTAACTTTCAAGACTAATCTCATCAAAAATAATGAACCACACACTGAGATTGATGTTTAACAATTGATGACATCATCCCGATTTTCACGGGCTGCTATAGTAATGAGACCAGTGAGCAAAAAAATGAACATAACTCACGATTTAAGAGTTAAATGATTATTCAAATTTTTGTGCTTATACTAGACAATAAGATAAATCCAACAAGCTTTAAATCGTTGAATTTGAGTATGTACACACTAAGAAACAGCTCTGACAAGATGAGTAAAAAAGTTGGGTACCTGACAGAGAAGTGAAAATGAACAGATAGGGTTGACTTCAACTCAACATTACTGAATATTGCAATACCAAAATGAAATGAAAATTGGTGAGCATATATTAGACTTATAGAGCTAACTTTACCAAGTTAAATCACTGAAAATGAGGCACCAAGCATAGAGAAACCATCTTTGCAATCTACTGAGAAAACTGAGAGATATGGCAGTGAGTAGTACACTTCACAAGAACATGGAAATATGAACTCAAATGATCATGAAAATGAAAGTATATTGATTGTAAAATACAATGGACTTACTGATACATATGTGTGCCTTGTAATCACACCTTGATATGGCATAAAGCTCAGCTCTTGGAGGTCTTCACATAGGTCTCTCTAACCATGACTAAACCTGCCATCTATTTATAGTTGAGTTTGGGAGGCTAATTTCCCTCAATCACTCTCCAATCAATCAATGATTGATTTGATTCTCTATCTACCACAAATCATGAATTCATGGCTCCTCTTTCCCTTTTTGATCAAGTGGACTCAACCACTTAAGATTCTCTCACTTTTACATTAAGTAAACTCTTCAAAAGTTACAAGAGGTAGTTCACAAGTGAACTTTACATAGCCTTCATTTTAAAGCTTCTTCTATGACTTTGTGGGACTCAAGCCAATACTTAGGCTTTTCATAGACTTGCTCCAACAATAATCAGTACTCATTGTCAGTTTGAATGGACTGAGGCATGTCAAATCTCTTTCGATCGGTTGAAATCACTGTTAATGCAAGCTCCTATTTTACAAGCGCCAAATTGGGAACCACCATTTCATGTCTTTGTGGATGCGTCCGACATTGCAATTGGTAGCGTGATGATGCAGCAAACGAGTAAATGGTTCCGTCCAGTGTATTATGTGAGTCGCAGATTAGCTCCGGCAGAGCACAATTATTCAGTCACCGAATGTGAATGTCTCGGATTAGTGTATTCGGTGAAGAAATTTTGGCATGATTTACTGGGACGTCGCTTCACCTTCCATGTCAATCATGCAGCCTTGGTGTACCTTGTTTGCTAGTAGCATCTGGGAGGACGATTAGCAAGATGGGTATTATTGCTCCAACAGTTTGATTATTCAGTAGTACATCGACCAGGGTCCGCACACGCCCTTGTTGATTTTCTATCTCAGTTGGATTCCGTTGAACTTCCAAAAGGAGTTGATGATACTATACCTGCTATCTATGCAATTGAGACCGTACATGATGATTAGCTAGAATTACCAGTAAAATCCTCCTATTATGACACTTTGATGCTTTTCTTGACCAGTGGATGTCCTCTCGGCATGACCCCTCCTACTACTCGACGGAAACTGTCCATGTATAGTCGATGCTTCCGGCTAATTGTCGGGAAATTATATTACATGGATCACTCGAGAGTGTTGCTAAGATGTGTTCCACCACACGAAATTGCTTCAGTAATCACAATGGCTCATTCTTCCCCAGCTGGTGGTCATTTTGTGGTGGACTTGACCCACCGGAAGATTCTGCAGAGTGGCTTATGGTGGCCTACTATGTATCGTGATGTCACCAAGTATGTGTGACAGTGCGAGTGTCAGTGTTTGGGTCAACCTTTACACTGACATTACTTTCTGCTCCAACCATTTTTGCCTCTCAAACCCTTTCAAAAATGGGGTTTGGATTTTATCAAGCCAATTACACCTCGTGCGACACTTACCAGTAACAGATATATTCTTACCTGCACGGATTCTGCGACTCGGTGGGCGGAAGCTTGGGCTCTACGGTCAGTCACAGCGGTTGCGGTCGCTAACTGTTTGATGAAAGATATTTTTCCACGCTATGGGTTACCCTTGGAGATTGTGACTGATCAAGGTACGCACTTTGCAAACACATTAATGCAAGTGCTTACTAACACCTTCCAGATTGTCCATAAGTTCAGTTCCCAATACTATCCACGAGCAAATGGCCTCACCGAGAGCACAAACAAATCTCTGTTGAACATCTTAAAGAAGCTGGTATTGGATTGCCCAAAGAGATGGGGCCAATTCCTACCTTTCGTATTATGGGCTTACCGTACAACATATAAAGTGGCCACCGGAACAACTCCCTTCAAGTTGGCCTATGGTTTGGAGGCGATTCTTCCTATGGAACTGGTGGTTCCTAGTCTACGAGTGGCATTAGAGCAAAAATTACTACCGGAAGAATCATTCCCTTTCCGATTGGATGTTTTACGGTCTCCAGATGAACAGCGCCTTGAGAGTCTTCTGGTGCTGTAGGAAGTTCAACTCAAACAAGCAAGAACTCATGATCTTTTTCTTAAAACCCCGTGTTTACCATCAACCAATTAGTGCTCTTTTATAATGCTAAACCTAACCAATCCGCCGAAAAGTTTAAATTGTGCTAGTTCGGTCCCTATCGCATTGTGGAACAAGTGGGACCAGCAACTTTTCAATTATCCACCTTAATTGGTACCCTTCTTCCTAAGGCGATCAATGGATTGAAGCTTCATCCCTATTATCCACCGCCTTCATCCTCATGATGCGTGATCGGTATTTTTACTCCTTTTTTTCTTTCTCACTGTTCTACCTCGACGTTCCTGTCCTTTTTACATAATTTTGGTTGACCAATTGACCGTAATCTTTTAGTTTTCTTACCTAACCATGATTAGTAGCCGCCTTCTGTGTCTCCAATTCTGTTAATGCATGCATGTCGCCATTATATCTGTATATTTCCACCATTGCGTGATGATTATGTTTCTTTTCGTATGATTCTTCCAATGTTTCTACTTAATCATGTTCTTCACGCTGTTATTCACTATTGCATCCTTGTGTGCTTGCGACCTCTGTACTACATGTGCTCTTGTGTGTTCTGATTGTGCCATGGAAGCTCTAGCGAACATCATTACCTTCCATGCTAGTCTCTCTCCGAACGTGAGCGAGTTCCTGCGTGCTCGAGGTCTCTTGGCCTTCGCTGAATTGCCTTGGCATTCACTGGAGTGTCATCCATTATGTGCACAGATAATCTCTGCCATTGCGGCTATGCCTGCTACATAACAATGCTAGCCGTTGGCATGTTTGAACCCCCGCGTCGTTGTTACACTGAGCACAGTCACTGAGGAATTCCGTCTCCCTCAAGAGGGTCTAGTTGATGGACCTCTCCTTCCGATGGCGACAATGAAGGAACTCTTCCTCAGGCACTCGTCTAACGAGTTTGCCATTTTATGTCATCCCAAACCACAGCGCACCATACTTCAATTCCTAGTAGCTGCCCTAAATCTCCAAAAATGCACTTACGGCATCTCTCGCCCATTTTACTCCATGATTGATACTGCAGCACGAGAGGCTATTAATTTCACTTCTTTCTTTTTCTGACGCATTCATCACAAATGCCAAGCTGTTTCAAAGCAATTAGCCAAGAATGAGATCCCTAGGACTCGTTTGTTGCATCTCATCATGTTCCTCCTTCTGACAATTCAGGCCGCACAACCTCCTCCTTTACCTACAATTCTATTACATGAGGAGTCTACACAAATGGTGGAGGACGATGATGATGAAGATCATCTCCACTTCTTCCAGTGCAAGCGCAGATGCATCAGTCCATCCCAAAGTCAAGTGCAGGAATCAATCGTTGTACAAGAGTTTGAAGTCTTCCATGATATAGCAACGTCATTACAGGTAGCATCTACTCAATCTTCCCCTATTAAGCAGCAGGATCAAAATATTAGCATGGAAGATGTAGCTGAAACTTCATAGCGGGATGAAGCACAATGCCTGGATGATACGGCTGTGAAGGATACAGTGGATGATCGCGCTGTCATTGCTTGTCATCCATCATCCCCACCATTAGTAGATGATCAAGCAGGCATGACAAAGCCACAGCCAAGCACTGAGGAGGCAGTTATCGAAATTGCCGTTGTTTCATCTTTGCTTCAAAATGGGACAAGCATTGTCCTTGTTCAGACACCTCTCCTTCCTCTTCCCCCTCCAACCACACTTCCTATCACTGCTGCTGCTTCTCCCTCCTTGCCTCCAGCCGCAATCCGTGAGGCCATGCCCAAAGTTCCTTCTTCTCCCAACTACTCTCCACCTTCGTCTCCACACCTGCTTTTTTCCCAACCATAGCAGCCTACAGCCTACACCTTCTATTCCCACCCTAGTTATGTTCATCGAATTGGCGTCCATGTGCCAGTTTTTAATACACTTATCCCAGCAATTACCCCTTCAATTGCAAATGGCACAACAAACCATTCATCAGGAGTTGCAAACTCAAGTAGAAATCTTGGAAGCCGATATAGCACCTCTCCAAGAAGAACTCCTTGAGGTGAAAACCGATATTCACTCCCTACAAACCCAAATTCAGTGATTGCAGGAATAGTTGATAGAAAAAGATTCTATTATTGCTAATCAGGATGCAAAAATTAAGGGATTGAAGCAAGAAGTTGGAGATAAACAAGATGCCATGACTGCGTTAGGTAATGAACTTCATGATACAAGGGATAAGCTCAGTATATTAGAAGAAGCTTCTCATACGCTAGCTACGAATGTCATAAACACTGAGAGAGAACTCACGTAGGTCACCGAAGAGCTTCTCAACAAAAGTCATTCTCTGGAAGAAGAGATTGGCTGGAACATTAAATTGAAGGAGGAGATTGAAGCAACTCAAAAGGAAAGAGAAGATTTTTACAAGACAATGCAGTTTCAATCTAAAGAACTCGAATGCAGGGAAAAGCAATTAGGCATTCAAGCTGACAGATTATCCAGAATCGATGTTGACATTGCAGAAATGAAGTTGCGCAGAGATGCTTCTCTTGCCAACAATTTCTACTTACAAGAAGTATTTTTGCAGACTCAAGCTGAGTCCTTAATAAGTCAGGTAGTCGTTGCCAGTTTGGTTAGAACTGATGTGCAACTTATTGAACCCGATATTTTGCGGAATATGTTAGAGTCTTTGAAACAGAAAATTGCATGTACCTTTAAGTTAGCCTGCTCCATGTACATGCAGGGCCTTATAGATGAATCCTGAACTTTGTATTCACCATTTTTGGGTTCGAGTCCACCATGCATGCTAGTGTGAGTAGTCGGAATGTAATTCTAAAAAGTTGCATGCATACCAAAAGGGCGTAGCGCAACAGTTGTAACTTTTTGATTAATGAAAAGAAGCATGCGTGAGACAGAAGGGTAGGTTGCCGAACTGTGGTCTGGGTGAATGCGTGAAGTAGAGTGCAGCGCACATTGCGGATATCCTATGTACTCTGAGTGTTTTTGTCTCTCTATAATTAAGTTCAGTAATGTATTAAGATTGATGAAGTATTAAGTTAAGCGACATTTTGATAAAGTGATGAAGTGCGCATTAGGCATATTGCAGTGAAGAACATTGTAATGTGCATAACAGATACGTATTTGAAGGATAGTTAATTCGGAGCAATAAGTTGGTGTATTAGTATATAACTGAATCTGTACATTTGGGAAAATACAAACAGGGCCTGTGTTTTACAGACCCCTAACCATCCCAAGAGCCTAGATTTGATAAACAGATTAAACAATAGTTTAACACTAGCTACTTTTGCATCCTCCAAGTGGAACTCCCTAGGTCACTGATCTTAGACTCCTACATCATCTAGTTTTTTATTTGTTTGATGCCATTGGCATCACTACTTGTAAGAATGATGTCATCCACATATACACATAATTATATCATTTTTGAATTACTCCTCTTGACAAACAAAGAAGAATATGTCTTGCTCATCATGAAACCATAAAGAGCTTTTTTTATTTTGCATAGATGATTTACCTTGCTTGGATCTTCATAGCCTAGAGGTTGAGCCATGTAAACCTCCTCCAAAATCCACCAGTGAGAAAAGCATTTTTCACATCTAGTTGCTACATATTCCAATTTCTAGATGCAGCTACACTTACTAATACTCTGATGGTTGGCATCTTAGCCACTAGTGAAAGGTTTCTTCATAGTCTACTCCATGGGTTTGTGCAAAACCCTTAGCCACAAGCCTATCTTTATACATGTTTATTGATCCATCTGAGTTCCTTTTGATTTTGTAAACCCACCTAGAACCAATTACCTTCATTGATGCTTTCTTGGGTACTAGCTCCCAAGTGTCATTCTCTTGGAGTGCTTCTATTTCTTCATCCATGGCCTCCTTCCATTCTGCTTTGGTACTTTCTTCTTCATATGAAGAAGTTTCTTCAAGTGATGAATCCTTAGCAAGATAAATAGAGTGCTTAGTGACTAATGAAGTATCATACCCATATCTGATTGGCTTCTTACTCTCTCTTTGTGATCTCCTTACTGCTTGGTTGGATGACTCAAGTATGTCCTCAAACCTCTTCATCTTGACCTTGCCTTTTGATTTCCATGCTCTAAACTCTTCCAAGTTGATAGTGTCCTCATCATTTGATTTGATGTCTTCAATTGTGTTTGGCTCCTCCTTGGTGAGGCTTGGAAATTCTTCTTCCAAGTCATATGGCAATTTGACCTTCCTACATTCACTTTCAAACCAAGAGTCATTCTCATTAAACACAACATCTCTACTAACCATAAATCCTTTGTTGGATGGATTATAAAACATGTATCCCTTTTTATTTATATCATACCCTTGCATTTCTCTGTCTTAGGGTCTTGCTTACCTCTGATTTGAGATGGAACATGCATATAAGCAACACAACCAAATATTCTACAATGTTCAAGAGATGGTCTCCTACCATTCCATGCCTAATAGGGGGTCATCCCATCAAGGGACTTAGAAGGTAACCTGTTAATAAGATAAGTGGCAGTAGAAACAACCTCTGCCCACAAGTAATTAGGCAACTTCTTTTCATTTAGCATAGATCTAGCTGTTTCCACAATCAATCTGTTCCTCCTCTTTGCTACTCCATTTTGCTTAGGAGCATATCTCTTTGTGATCTCTCTCTTGATACCTCTCTCCTACAAAAATGCATCAAACTCATTGGAGAAGTACTCACCTCCTCCATCTGACCTTATCCTCTTTAAACTCTTTCCTATTTGATTTTCCACAAGTGCAAGATACTTTTTGAAACAACTGAACTCTTCATCCTTATGTTTCATAAAATACAAGATGGTCCACCTACTGAAATCATCAATAAATGACACATAGTACCTTGATCGTGAAATTGAAGGGTTCTTGCTTGGTCCCCACACATATGTGTGGACAAGTTCCAAATAATCCTCATGCATATAGCCTTTCTTTGTAAAGGGTAACCTGTGTGATTTACCAAACTGACATACGCAACATTTATAGATCATATGTTGCTTGGATACATTAGGTATCCCAAGTACACATTGATCTCTACATATCTGCTTCAATGTTCTCTCACCAATGTGTCCTAGTCTTTTGTGCCATATCTCTAACTTAAATAGGGTTTGATCCTTATAATTATAAAGTGCAATGTTTCTAGTGTCCTCAAGCTCAAATGTAAACAATCTACCTGTTTTCTCTCCCTTTGCAATTCTCCTAATTCCATGTTGGGGGTCCTCCACAAAGGCTCCAAATTTATTGAGCCTGACCTACAAACCCTTTTCCATTATGTGTCCAACACTCATCAAATTTTTTGTGATAGTAAGTACATAAAGAAATCTGCTCAACAAATTCCTATTACCATCAGAAGTTTTGACATTTCCTACCGTCAAGATCAGAAAGGACAGCTATATTTCCTGCTACATGGTTTGAACAACTTGAGTCAATATAGAAGAGGTGCTCATCATTGATACCTTGTTTTGAAGTCATGTTCATAATGAGAAGAGAATCCTCTTGATCCTATGTATAATTGTTGAAGTCTTTTCTTGATTTGTATCCTCCTTGATAATTGTTGTATTGTTGTTGTAGCCATGGTTGTAACCTTGATTATGATTGAATCTTCATCTTGATTTTGAGTAGCCACCCCTTTGGAATCCTCTTCCTCTCTGGTTCTTGAAGTTCCTATAGCACTCATCTATTGTGTGTTTTGACAGTCCACATATATTGCATGGGGAAGAGTTGAAAGGTCTCCCCCTACCTCTTGCTTACCTCCTCTTCTCCTTCCTCGTGAATTCCTACTTCTTCCTGCATAGGTAGCTTGAGAAGTAGCACCTTCATCTTCAACCTTCTTGCTCCTTCCTTTATCCTTAGACTTTCCTTTATCTGTATAGAGGGCATAAGAATTGTTACCTCTTGATGGTTCACCATTTTTGTTGAGCTTGGCCTCATGGGTGAAGAGTTGCCCCATGAGAGTGGTTAGATTAGGGATTTGCATATCCATATAAAGATACATTGTAGTTGTGAAGGATTCCCACTTATCACATGCCTTGATGCCATTGATTATCTATCTCACTATTTTCTCCTCTTCAATCTCATCTCCTATGCTTGCCAACTGATCAGCCACATCCTTTACCTTGGTCACATACTTTGAAATATTATGTTTATGTTGCTTCTTGTGAGTAGTAAACTCCATCCACGATTGATTTTTCCTAGCTCTTGTATAGGAATAAAAGTATGAAGATAGAGTATCCCAAGTCCCTTGGGAAGTTTTGCAATTCCTGATATGAGGACAAAGTCAGAGATAGAGTTAAGTAGATATGACCTCGCTCAAGCATCTTTGGCACACCATGAGTTGAGTCTTTCTTGCTCCTCTCTTGTAGGTTGATCTTTGCTTCTAAACTTCTTGCTTGTAAATAGGTCTCCAGAGCATGCTAGATAATCACTCGTGTCCAATTTATCAATGAAAGAAGGGAAACCATCTCCCATTTTACCTCAACTTGCTCGGATACCACTATTGGGAGAGATGGATGGATACCTCAAGGAAGTGAAGTGGTATTGCTAAGACCTGCTTTGTACCATCCCTGATACACTTCAGAGTTATAAATTAGGCTCTTTTACCTTGCAAATGACACCAAGAAAGTACCTATGTACTTTGGAATTGATGCTTGAAACAATTAATCCAAAACAGACTAGTTCAAGAATAGCTAGTGTTGAAAACTTGCTATTTTAGTCCATACACCTACTAGCTTTTTTACTCAAAGTGCACAATGCAGTAACAATTGAAAAAATTCCTTTTGAGGTAATTCAATTAGCTTAGATAGCTAATGATTGCAAGTGGAATCATTTAAAATGATCAACAATGCTCTGAGGAATAACTTTAGCAAATTAGATCTTACCCCTGACTTTTTAGGGAACAACTAATAGATGACCAGTGAGCACTTCAAAGAGGATTTCTCCTAGATGCCTGAACCCAATGCCTTGAAATTTTGAGAGCATAAAGTAGAATTCAAGTTGCTTCTAAGAAGCCAAAGATTATGTAAAATGGTTCACTGAGATATGACCAAAAGAAGTTGATTGTTCTAAGTAGTCATAGTAGAGAAGTAGACAGAGATGCTCAGTGAGCTATATGTATTATAGAACATGATTGTATAACGCCATCGGCATTGTACTGATGCTCAATGATGTTGAAATGAGTGATCTATGGTGTGAGCTACTCAAGCTCTACAAATGATCAAGGAATGAGCTCAAAATGAGGCACACTGCCCCGCGAGATTTGACAAGGTCTTTTATAAGTATTTCTTCTAAGTTTGAATTTTGAATTCAAACTTGGCTCCAATCAAAAATTAGCTCCACTAATTTAGGAGATATTCCTTCAATTTGGAGTCATAGCTAATATGCTTCCTAACTCCATGAGATATAAGATTTTACAAGATTCTCCAAGGATTTAATCTTTTACAATGGTAAATGATCAAGTAGTTACAAGCTATAGTTCACATGAATCATCAAGTGCTAGGTCCACACATTGTCTTCCATGCTAAGCCAAATGTGTAGGCTTGATCTTTTGCACCAACTAACATTGTGGTCTATCACTCCATATGAACCTTGGCATGGTCGCAAGCCATCTGTTGCTCACCTATGTGTCTTTGGTTGTCTGGCATATGCATTAGTGTTTAAACAACAATGTAGGACTTTTGGATGATAAAGCATTGAAATGCATTTTTGTTGGGTATAGTTCAAAAGCAAAGGCTATCATCTATATCATTCATAGACTAAAGGCATTTTTTTTAGCCATGATGTTGTTTTTATGGAAGATTCTATTTATCCATTACTTTCATGTACTAAGGAGACATCAATTAGCTCCAAAGATGTGTCTGGAACTTTGCTTCCTCTTTTTACAAGTGGATTGTCTAGTGTTGGTCCAAATGAGGCAATTTCTCAATCATTTTAGGTTTCACATGATGCTGTAGATCATTCCATTTCTGATATAGATTTACATGATGCACTTATTGATGAGAGAATTGATATAGAGGAGGCAAAAACTATGCCTAAATGACTGGTGCAGACTTTGCAAGATAGAAAATTAATTGCACCTCTCCCATATCATACGCATTCAGGCTCTCATAGTGCTTCTTTTGCATCCAATTGCTATGCTATGGCTGTCTCTAGTCTTTGTGATGAGAATGAGCCTATTTCCTTTGATGAAGCACAGAATTCTAAAAGTTGGATGGCTATTATGCAAACATAATATGATGCTATCGTGAAAAATGGTACCTGGCCTTCATGTGACTTGCCTCCTCCAAAGAAGGCCATTGGCACTAAGTGGGTATACAAGCTTAAGTGTAAGCCTGATGGAACAGTTAGCAAGTATAAGTCTAGGCTTGTTGCAAGGGGCAGTTGGACATTAAAATTGCATTTTTGAATGGTGACTTGCATGAAGGACTATATGTTTTTCAGCACTGTGGTATTGTGTGGAAAGGGCATGAAAAGAAAGTTTGTAGGTTGAAACACGTTCTACGGTTTGAAACAAGCATCATGTGCTTGGTATGAAATGATACATGCCTACCTTATTGAGCATGGTTTTGAGAATAGTCCAACTAATAGAACCTTATATGTTAAGCATACAAATTACGTTCTTCTGATCATTGTTGTCTATGTTGATGACATGCTGCTCACTAGTCCTAATGAGAAGCATATTGCTTATTTTAAGGTTGATTTGCATGCCTCATTTGAGATGTCAAATTTGGGGCGTTTGTATCATTATTTGGTCATTCAGTTTATGCAAGTTGATGGTGGACTAGCTTTGTGCCAAACAAAATATATTGACACATTATTGCGGCATCTTGGCCTTGAAGAAAACAAACCTATTGCCAGTCTTATGGAGACAGGTTTATCCTATGGAGATAGGTTTATAGTTAAGTCTTCATGATGTCTAAGATGCATTTGATGTTGTTCTCTATTATCATGTTGTTGGATGCTTGATTTACTTATGCATTACTCAACCAGATATTCAGTTTGCTATCTCACAAATAAGAAGATTTATGCATTACCCAAGTTTCAAGCATTGGTAGGCAGTTAAGTGCATCTTTTGCTACCTAAGTGGTACTCGGTTACTTTGATTGTTTTATCCCAAGGGGGGATCACTACCACCAGATTTACATGCTTTTTTTTACTCATATTGGGTTGGTTGCTATGAAACTTGTGTGTCCACCAGTGGTTTTTGCTTCATGCTTGGTAGCTCATGCATATCTTGCTTGAGCAAGAAGTAGCCTACTATGGCCACTTCTAGTTGAGAGGTTGAGTATAGGGAAGCTTTCATAGAAATTGTTGACTATGTGTGGCTGAGACGCCTTATGCCTCATTTGGGTATTGGTCGGCCTTCTACCACCACCATCTTCACTTACAGTCAAAGCGCATTGACAGTTACAAGGAACCCTGTGTTCCATTCTCTCACTAAGCACATTGACATGCACTATCATTAAGTCAGGGAGAGGTTCTCTGCTAGAGAGATCATTTTGGCATATGTGCCCACAGAGGAGAACATTGCAGACCTTTTCACAAAGGCTCTAGCTAGGGAGAAGTTTGAAGCTTTTTACAAAGCTTTGGGCTTATTTCCTTTTGTGAATTGATTCCACATAGCTTGGCATCTTCTTATACATGAGTGCCAGCTCCTTGTTCATGGCATCACTCCCAAGGGGGATTTGTTGATATATTTAGGTAATGATGTTTGTGAACACACTAGGACTGTTGGGACACTTTTTCCCTCTTAACAAGGAGGTTTTTTTCCCCAGCTTCTATATACGCATATAACCCCAGTGGGTCATTTATCTTTCTAAATTCTTTTGGATATACATTCAGTATTGTGTGTTGTGCTTCAAGCTTCTTCTTCTTCCTTGTGTTGTTTGTGTGCTTCAACAAAACTCAAAATCCAACAAGGTCACATATTGCCTTGTACTTGGAAGATGGGCAAGAGCCGAGTGAAGCATGGATTCCACCTGCACTACATTTCCATGATCGGATATGCACCTTCCTTATGTTTTTTGCCTTGTAGATGAGGGAGCCATCTAAAGACCACACTCACCTTGCGAAAGATGCAGTGTGACTTGGGGAGTTCTAGGAGGTTCCCGTTCTGTTGCGAACATTTGTTTTATCTAGGGTACAAGTTTCAAATTATGTAAATACCTTTGGGAAGTCTCCAAATACTTCAAGAAGGCTCATATTATTCATAAAATGTAGCCAAAATACCACATGAGTTCTAGAACATGGTGAGTCAAATTAGTGAGTCATAAGGGAGCTGCAGTGGTGTCCTAGTGGAAGGTCTATGTGGCTAGTTCTCAAAGTCCATCAATACTTTGCTTATTTGAGCACTTGAGTCATGTAATACCTCCACCCAAGTGTCTAACATGAATTTAGATGTATTAGGAAGGTTTTAGATTAGTTCCCCATGCTATAAAAAGAGAAGAGAAGTCGTGATCTTGTGGGATGTCCAAAAGAGTCATATGTGTATCTCTACGCTGCTGTAGTTTTGTGTGCACAGATTGAAAAGCTTGTATCTCCCTCATTATATATCCAAATTACATGTTTGATATCTCATTTGAAAGCTTTTACTGTCTACTTTCATACTCTAAATTTTCCTAATCATACGATTTCTGAGATGAGAGTAGTACTCTCTGCAAGTAGTATGTGTTCTCGGGTTTCACCCTTGCTGAAGGTCTCCATTAAACCTCAAACTTGCAGAGGTCATATCACCTTGTGTATTTATCCAAATTGAGTGTTCTTTGGCTCATTGGAAATCTCTTGGTCGCTAGTATATATGGTTAAAACAGTTTCAAAAAAGCCTAAGCCAGTAGAGAACAGTAAGCTCTGCAAGCATGACTGGTTTTCTATGATGGAGTTTGCGAGCAGGTCAACTTGTTCCTAGGGGGTTCCACCTACTTCCAGCTATATTTTGGAGGTCAATAAAATCCAACATTGGTATCAGAGCAAGGAATTGAAGCTTGGAGAAGGTTATAATACCTTGATGAAGAATTTGAAGCTATTGGAGTAGCGGTTCATCATCGACACTACACAAAGGTAGAAGGAGATAGCAAGGAAACATCTCAAGCAACATCCAAGCAAAGAAAGGTGCATAGACTTTATTACAAAGATAAATCTCATACTTCTTCTTATCATATATATCCAAAAGGAGGGTTAAAGAAGGAAGTTTAGGATTTACACAATGGGCGATCAACATGCACAAATAGAGAAGCTTGATAAGAATAACTATCAAGCATGGCGATTTAGAATCATAGCATACTTGCAAGGTAGAGGCTTGTATGGTTTGATTGATGGAATGGATATCAAACCTATATTACTAGAGGATCCAAATCACCAACAATTGAGGGAGTTTAGACTTTGGAATGAAAGAGACAAAAGGGTTATATTCACTTTATCACAAAATATTCAAGATTCAATGGTAGGACACATACAAGATCTAGACACAAGTAGAGATGTTTGGCTTGCATTGGAAAGGTTGTATGCTACAGGTACAAGAGCAAGGAAGATTCAACTCAAAAATGAGTTGAATAACATAAAGAAAGATACAAGGACATTGGTCAATGATTACTTGTTGAAGTTAAAGAGATTGCAGATCAACTAGGATCAATTCAAGCTCATGTGGAGGACGACGACTTGGTTGCACATACTCTCAACGGACTCAAGGATGATGAGAGATGGAAACCATTCATTACTTCAGTTTATGTTAGAAGAGAATTACCATACTTTGATCAGCTTGTTGCTCTTATGGTCACGGAGGAGATGAATCTAAATGGCTCTACTTCAAATCAAAAAGGTTCTCAAGGACAAGCTCTTTATGTAGCATCATCAAGAGGTGGAAACAGAGGTAGAAGAGGTTCAAATAGAGGTCGACGAAGAAGGAGTGATGATCAAGGGACTTCAAGTGGCTTCTTCAACACAAGAGGAAGAGGAAGATCAAGCGCTAGAGGTACGAGAGGCTACGACAACTACAATCAAAGACAAAGGAGTGAAGATAACAACAATTGCTATATATGTGGAAGGTATGGACACTATGCCAAAGATTGTTATCAAAATGAAAATAATCAAGGTGGTAATCAAAGAGGAGGCTATTCAAGAAGAGGTAAACAACAAGGAAATTATGCAGTTGAAGGTAAAAGTGAAGATTATGATTCTCTTCTTATGATGAATGTAGAAACTAAGATGAATTGCAATATTGATGTATGGTATGTAGATAGTGGTTGTTCTAACCATATGTCACATGATGCTTCATGGTTTTCTAATATGCATAATCCTTCATGTAAAGGTCATGTTGAAACAGGAGATGATACAACACATAAGATTATGCAGGTTGGAGATGTTGTCATGCAGGATAAGAGCAAGACAAATTGCTTGAAGGATGTACTTTATGTGCCAACGATCACTAAGAATTTGATATCAATTGGTCAAATGGTAGAAAAAGGTTTGCAAATAAGATTTAATCATGCAGGTTGCTTCATTGAGGATCCAAAACAAAGGAGGTTAATTGCTAGAGGTCAAAAACAAGGTAAATTGTTTACATTCAAGGTAAACCCAAATCATACAAACTATTTCTCTTATGGTATGCATCAAATAGCAAAGCTTGATCTATGGCACAAAAGGATTGGACACATGAATGTACACAGGTTAAAGGAGCTATCCAAGAAGAGGATTGTTGAAGGATTACCTGATCTTACTAAGCAACATATGGTGCATCTCTGTGAAGCATGTCAAATGGGTAAGCAGAGTAGACCGCCTTTAAAGCATTCAAGCTATGTAAGCAGTGGATTGCTAGACCTCATACACACGGACATATGGGGTCCTACTAAAGAGGCATCCTTGGCTGGTAATAAGTACTATGTATCATTCATTGATGATCATAGTAGAATGGCATTTGTGTATTTCATTAAACAAAAGAGTGAAGTCTTTGATTGTTTCAAAAATTTTAAATCATTTGTCGAGAAGCAAACAGGAAGATATGTTAAGAAGCTAAGATCCGATGGAGGGGGAGAGTATTTCTCTCAAGCTTTTACTGATTTTTTGTATGATGAAGGTATCAAAAGAGAAGTTACATGCAGGTATACTCCACAACAAAATGAGTCGCAGAAAGAAGAAACAGAATCATAGCAGAAGCGTCTAGAAGCATGCTAAATGATATGTGTTTGCCTAATTCTTTTTGGGTTGAAGCTCTTAGCACAAGTGTGTACATTATGAATAGAGTACCTACTGCTAGAGTTCATCATTTGACACCATATGAGGTATGGCATGGAAGGAAACCAAGTGTAAGTCATTTGAAAGTATTTGGTTGTGTATGTTATGTACATGTACCTAGTGAAGTGAGATCAAAACTTGATGTGAAATCAGAAAAGTGTATATTTATTGGTTATGTAGATACTCAAAGAGGATATAGATGTTATAATCCTCATACCAATAAGGTGGTTGTTTCAAGAGATGTAAATTTTGATGAATCACTTTCATGGTATGTAGATAAGAAAAGTTTGCAGGTCATAAATGGAGATGAAGAAGATATAGGTGAAGGAGATGAGTGCTTACCTCAGCCCACAAGAAGTTTAAGTGATGAGAAAAGTGGTTTGGATGAAGAAAGAGAGCTACCTTTCAATGGAAGATTGAAGCAAGAGTCACCTCCAAGTGTTAAAAGTAAAGGTAAACTCAAACTTGTTGAAGTAAACGATGAACGAGAGGAAATTAGCGATGTATACGAGTATGGAGAATCATCAAATGTTCCTAATAAGAAAGGAAGAGCATCTACATTGGAGGTAAGAAGAACGTCAAGAGTGAGTAAGCAACCTCAAAGGAATACTTATGAATCTTTCATGAATACTCATTATGCTTTTATGACAAAAGTTGAGCAGGAAATAGAACCCACATGTTATGATGAGGCAAAAGTAGATGAAAAGTGGGAAAAAGCAATGAGAGAAGAAATGGAAGCACTACAGGATAACAAGACTTGGAATTTAGCTCCAAAGACACCAAAACAAAAGGTAATTGGTTGCAAGTGGGTTTTTAAGATTAAAAGAAATAGTGATGGTAGTGTGTCAAGATATAAAACTAGACTTGTAGCAAAAGGATATAATCAAACTCAAGGATTGGACTATGACGAAACATTTAGTCCAGTAGCAAACATGGCAACGGTGAGAACTTTGTTGGCTTTAGCTGCAAGTAAAAGGTGGAATATATATCAACTTGATATAAAGAATGCCTTTCTTAATGGTGAGTTAAATGAAGAAGTGTATATGTCACAACCAGATGGTTATGTGGATGCAAAATGTCCTAATCATGTATGCAGGTTAAAGAAGGCATTGTATGGTCTTAAACAGGCACCAAGGGCATGGAATGCAAGGTTGGTAAAGTATCTTATGCTGCAAGGATACACGGCGAGTGATGCTGATCCTTCACTTTATGTAAAACATGTAGATGACATGTGTGTCTATGTATGCATTTATGTGGATGCTTGTTGATTACAAGGAATGATGCAAAAGCAATTGAAGAGATAAAAGGTAATTTGGGAAAGGAATTTAAAATTTCAGATCTTGGTTTGCTTAGATACTTTCTTGGGATTGAAATTGTGTATGGCGATGAAGGTATGTGGTTGATACAGAAAAAGTATATATGTGATATGCTGAAAAGGTTTGGTATGCAGGAATGTAAATTTGTTTCTACTCCAATGGAATGTAATGTAAAGTTGAGTGCAAAGGAAGGTGATGAGTTGCACGATATGAATGCATATAGATCCATGGTAGGATCTTTGATTTATGCAACAAAGCTAGACCTGATATATGCTATGCAGTGGGAGTATTGTGACAGTTTATGCATGAACCTAGAGTACCTCATATGCATGCAGCGAAAAGAGTGCTTAGGTATTTGAAAGGTACCATGAACGAAGGATTATTTTATAGTCATGATGCTGATCTAACTCTTAAAGTCTTTGGTGATGCAGATTGGGCTGGAAACAAAGATGCTAGAAGATCCACAAATGGATATGTGGTAATAGCAGGAAACAAGACATTAACATGGAGTTTAAAGAAATAGCCTACAGTTGCTTTATCTTCTACAGAGGCTGAGTATAGAGGTTTAGCATTGGCTACTACTAAGGTTATGTGGTTTAAAAAGTTGTTTCATGACTTGAATGTGCAGGTTGATGTACCACTGATATATGGGGATAACTTGAGCAGCATTCATATGACCTCAAATCCTATTTTTCATGCTAGAACAAAGCACATAGAGGTTCACTATCATTATGTTCGAGAGAAGGCCATAAACAATGAAGTACAAGTTTCTTTTGTGGGAACAAAGGATCAAGTTGCAGATATCTTCACCAAATCCTTGGATGGACCAAAGCTTCAAAGATTCAACTATATTCTTGGCATGAAGGAAATACCCTTTGAAACTTGAGGGGGAGAATGTTGCGAACATTTGTTTTATGTAGGGTATAAGTTTCAAATCATGTAAATACCTTTGGGAAGTCTCCAAATACTTCAAGAAGGCTCATATTATTCATAAAACGTAGCCAAAATACCACGTGAGTTCTAGAACATGGTGAGTCGAATTAGTGAGTCACAAGGGAGCTGCAGTGGTGTCCTAGTGGAAGGTCGATGTGGCTAGTTCTCAAAGTCCATCAATACTTTGCTTATTTGAGCACTTGAGTCATGTAATACCTCCACCCAAGTGTCTACCACGAATTTAGATGTATTAGGAAGGTTTTAGATTAGTTCCCCATGCTATAAAAAGAGAAGAGAAGTTGTGATCTTGTGGGATGTCCAAGAGAGTCATGTGTATCTCTACGCTGCTGTAGTTTTGTATGCAGAGATTGCAGAGATTGCAGAGCTTGTATCTCCCTCATTATATATCCAAATTACATGTTTGATATCTCATTTGAAATCTTTTACTGTCTACTTTCATACTATAAGTTTTCATAATCATTGGATTTGTGAGCTGAGAGCAGTACTCTCTGCAAGTAGTATGTGTTCTCGGGTTTCACCCCTGCTGAAGGTCTCCATTAAACCTCAAACTTGCAGAGGCCATATCGCCTTGTGTATTTATCGAGATTGAGTGTTCTTTGGCTCATTGGAAAGCTCTTGGTCTCTAGTATATATGGTTAGAATAGTTTTAAAAAACTCTAAGCCAGTAGAGAACAGTAAGCTCTACAAGTATGACTGGTTTTCTATGATGGAGTTTACGAGAAGGTCAACTTGTTCCTAGGGGGTTCCACCTACTTCTAGCTATATTTTGGAGGTCAATAAAATCCAACACATTCGCCACTAAAATGATGAAGGGTAAGACTTGCCACATCTCACCCAAGACCACGTTGCCAAAAAAGAGATAGGCTATAGCTATTTTGATCCTCGAGCTGGAGTTTCTCACATACCCAACCCATAATTGCAAAACCTATGGTCACCATTTTGCCAAGCTTTGTGATCCAGGTTCCATCACACCATCATAGACATCCTCAAGAAGAAGGCTCTAATACCAAGTCTTATGAAGGGACGTGGATGTTTCCTTAGTCAATCTCATGAGAAGGAAAGCAAAAGTAAGCCCTTTTTGAGATATGGGGAGCCTGAAAGGAGATCTAGGATTGATCCATGGCTCCTCTTGAGATGTGTTTGAGATACCAATCAAAAAGCAATCCAAATTGTAGCCCCCATGGAGTGCTACTAGATTCATTGTTTTTTATCATTTTAGGTGATAGGTCCCATTCTCATGGAGAGGAGTCCATATAAGACCTCTAAGAAATCATGCAGAGATTAGTTAAGCACTCCCGTTACCGGGCATCTACTTCAATCAAGGAGCCAACATTGAATTCAAGGAAAATAGGCTCAACACATATGCTTCATAGTGGATTGTCACTACACAGTCATGAGGACTTACATGCATGTCTGGGACATGGCAAAAGCTCAAGATCGGGCTATGGAGGAAGAATCTCCATTTTGGCCATCACCCCTAGAGGTGCTCACCCATGGAGCACAACAAAGTGAGGCAATTGCAAGCAACACATGAGGGAGTGAATCCAAAGATATAGGGAGATATTCTAGAGAGAAACGATGACAATGACATAGAGAGAGAAGGATATAAAGCATAGAGAGTAGAGAGAATGAGAGTACAATGAGGGACAAAGAGATATGGTGAGAGAGAAAAAGAAGAGAGAAGGTGAGAGAGAAAGAAAAGAGAGAGATATATAGATAGAATGAGGAGAGACAAAGAGAGAGAGATACATGGAGGGGAGAGAGAGAGAGAGAGAGAGAAAGAGAAAATGAAAAAGACAAAGAGAGGAGAGAGAAATAGAGATATGGTGAGAGAGAGAAAGAGAGGAGAGGGAGAAAGAAAGTGAGAGAGATATGGGTAAAAAGAGAGAGGTAAGAGAAAGAGCAATTATTTTCTCATTTTTGAATTTTTTGCATTCAAAAATAAATAAATGGCAAAACTCAAAAAGCTTTGGATATTTCTTTCATGAGCCCAATTCGAACTAAAAATAAGTGAATTCTATGGGATTTGATATTTTATATTAATGGAATGGTTAGATTTTCTCAGTTCCTAGTGAAAAATATGATTTTGTGGATAGTAGCTAATTGGCAAGCTATGAGACTCTCCTTTTCAGTAGCATCTAGGAGATGCTCCCCTTATAACTCCTCCTTGTACTCATCTACTACATTGATGGTATGTGTTATGCCTCTCCAAGGATCTAGGCCATCTTCCAAACATAATTACCCAAATGAGGTCCTAGACCCAATCATGGATGACATGTGCACCATGGCCTACCTAATAATGAAGGGAACCCTTCTCGATCTTGGGGAAGATTCAAAACTTCAAAAGCACAAATTCTAAGATGAAGTGGTTATCTTTTATCTCCATATATACCTTTTCCATTAATACCACTTGTTTTACTTCTTTGATATGCATGAATGACAATAAAAAAGGCTTCCTTTGTAGGTGATAGACCAAGCTTTGCCATAGTGTATTGTGTGAGGGCATTTGTTCCTTCTTTTTCACTATCAAAGCTTCTATCTCCTTCATCAATTCGTTGAGATCATTGTTATTAGGGTCTACCTACCAATTAGAGAGAGGGTTGGAGCTCAAATTAGAGTCTTGGCCAAATCCTCCCAATTGAGCCCTAGTTTGCTCAGTCCTTGTAGCTGTTGGAGCAAAATCATCTAAGGTGGCTTATAAACACCCTTAACTTGCATTGTGTTGATAGGGGTTATTGGCTTTTGTACCCATTTTTTGACAAAGAAATCCCTTGGGGCATTTGGAAGCTTTGCAATAATTGCTCTTCTTTCATAAGAAGCTCTAGAAAACCTTGTCTTGTTTTGAGGCTAAGAGTTTCAAGCTCATCTAAGGTTCTTTCTACTATATTCCCTAGTCTAGAACTATCCATGAAGTCATCATAAGAGTCCATGTGCAAAGTGCCCATTAGCTAATTCATTGAACCACTTATCAATGAATCCCTCCAAGGTGTCTAGGAAGGGGAGCATGAAGGCATTCTCTCTACCTTCAATCTCACAGACCTTACACAAAGCCACAAATATTCTGACATCATGGTCATCATTATAAGCACCCTTGAAAATTGGCAAGTTGATATGTACACATGATAATAGTGTTTGTAAGCCTACTTGAGCCATCTTGCTAGAGGAACTTGTTGAGTTGTTGGGACTAGGTGTCATATCTTGCTTAGTTCTTCTCCTTGTATTTTTAATTTTTATGGGTTGGAATAGTGAGTGGGTTGCAAACATGATCAGTTTATATCCTCATGACTATTTTTCTTGAATGTATTGCACCCTAGATGCCCTCTGACAAAAAATGTAGTTTGAGCACACTTACAAAGTGTTATTAGAAGTAGGTGTGGATATTCAAGACTTGATGTAGTCTTAAAAGTTAATAAGGATGTTTGAAATTATAAGGATGTCTTAAAAGTTAATAAGAATGTTTGAGATTCTAGTGTTTTTGATGGTTTTGTACCTTAGAGGAGCTTCAAACATCCACAAGTTCCATTAGGCATGCCAGATTTTATTGTGAGTTTAGTTCGAGTGGGACTCAATGTGCTCCTCTTTTTTGAATTCATCTCCTAATTGATAAGGCCTCATAGCTTGCTGAGGATTCACACAGTATTGGAACACAAGAGAGATGAAGTAGACATAGAGACAAGTCAAGGAGTTCGAACACCAAAAAGATGAGTAAAGAGAAATTTGCGTTTATGCATAATAGAAAATGATGAAGGGAACAGAATAAGTATAGTAGATGAGACAAATGTAAGTTAGAGAAGCAGAGATAACAACACAAATTAATGAGAAAAAGAAGAAGACAACTTTCTGATCGATCGAAATCATAAATCTCATAGAGAAGCATGAAGATATGATCTCCAAATTCTCTCTCCTCCCTCTCTCACTAGACCTCTCTCTAAATGATGACCCTATGATATGCTGCTCAAATGCAGTTGGTGTTGATTGTGTTAGATATGCTCAATACTCCACCCTCATGTGACCACAAATGATCCATGGTGTTCTACGTTGTAAGGGCTCCATTATGAGGAGAAGCCATTATGACAGCCCGGACATTTGTGGAACCCTAACTTCCAAGTTAGATGAGGTCTATGTGTGACTGTTGATGGTTGTAGATGATCTTTGTCAGCCTAGCCGTTAGGTTAGGTAGGGCATAAACTTCGAGGCCATTGGGTTGCCATTTAAGGTGAAAATAAAGACCCTGCGGCATCACGCGGTTTCCCCATAGAAACTTAATGGGGGGAGTGCAGAGGGGGGCTTGCCCCCTTCTAATCGTGGAGATATTGTCAGATCATATATTTTACCCACTATTTTGTACCTCCCGACTATGTTTATCTATACCAAACCGCCTTGTGAAAGCTATATAAGCATGGCCCAGGTTGAGCTTTACATAGCATTGCGCACTAGTAAGCCTTTCATCTAGAGTCTGTCTAGATTGCCATCTAAGCTCCACAGTGGGAGCACACGGGTGGATAGCAGCATCATTGTAACTACATTACGCTTGGCAATCTGAGAATTTGAGTTCTCTATCTCTCAATCTCCATCTATCTTTGTCTGCGTTCTCAACTCTGTCTACAGGTCTATTCCACTGTGCTGTTATTTTCTTACATGGTATCAGAGCTCAGGAGGCTCTGAGTGGTGCAGAAGTAGAAATGTAGAGGTTGTAGCGGTTTGAAGAACAAAAGAGAGAAAATGTCAAGCGATGCATCATCATCTACGACTGGGGTCCAAGGTGGTTCATCAACAGGAGTAGGCAGCGCACAAGTAGGAGAAGCAATGATGCCGGTCATCCCAACGTTGCCGATACGGCCACCAGCCTTCCCAGAAGGTAAACTTGATGGTACGAACTACACCATGTGGAAGTTCAAAATCACTTCTATTCTTGATTCGTATGAGCTTTTGGAGACTGTTCTTGGGACTGATCATGAGCCCCAAGAAAGACCTGATCCAAATAATCCTGGTCGAATGATTCCTCCTGATGCTGACCTTCTACGTGCTTGGAAACGTAGAAATGCCGATGCACTATGTGCTCTTGTTACAAGTACTTCTGATAGTGTTCTGACTCGCATTGTGCATACCACGAAGGCATGTGAAGCATGGAACATATTGAGAAATCAATATGAAACTTGTAATCAAACACGGATTCAGAACTTGGAGAATCAACTTGCAGTAGAACGGTTTGCTGATGGGGAGACTGCAGAGGTGTTTATCACTCGCATAAAGAATCTACGAGATCAAATGGCAGGAGCAGGTGTTCAAAAGTTAAGTGAGGAGCTAGCTCGATGTTTTCTTTGAATCTGTCCACCTAAGTTTGATGGTTTGGTAACTGCCCTTAACACTCAAATCAGACCTCAACCACTAACTTTTGAAGAATTCAGTGCCTTACTCATGGAGGAGGAGCTGCGGCTCAAGGCAAGGAGTGGTGGTAGCAAAGGAGATGCTGCATTCATAGAAAATGCCAAAGGGGGCAAAACAAACTCTTCAAAAGATGGAGACAAAAAGAAGAACGATAAAAAGAAGCTCAAGGGAGAGTGTTTCCACTGCAAGAAGAAGGGACACAGAATCCAAGACTCTCGCATCAAGAAGGCAGAAGAGAAAAGTGGATCTTCAAAAGGTGGCAAGGGCAAGGATTCTGCCAACACAACAGAAATAGAGCTTGAGTTATTTGTTACGATAGAGGAGGTGTGCTCCTTGGCTGAAGATTCAGGAACAGATGACTCCTGGGTGTTTGACAGTGGTGCATCTCATCACATGACGAGTAGAAAAGACCTTTAGAGTTCCTTACAGCCTCTAAAGGAACCCATCACAGTAAAGGTAGGGAACAATGCAAGATGTTGTGCAGAGGGCGAAGGTACGGTTTCTTTCATTAACTCTAATGGTGATATCAGAAAGCTTTCAAATGTGTTGTATGTTCCACAAATAAAATGAAATCTACTTTCAGTAGCTTCTATAACTGATCAAGGTCACCAAGTATCTTTCAGTAAGACAGGAGCTAAGATTATGGACAGTAACAACAACATCGTTGGGACTGCCATAAGGAGGAACAACATGTATGAGTTGTGTGCTCTTACAGCCACTACAAACGTGGGCACAAGTAAGCTATGGCATGAGATATTTGGCCACATTGGATACCCTGTACTGAAGGAGATGCATCGTAGAGGTATGGTTGCACACCTACCATCGATTGCAGAAATGAAGGAACCATGTGAAGCTTGCATGATGGGCAAGCAACAGAGAAAGGCGTTTCCACAAGAAAGCAATAACAGGGCAAGCTATCCTCTAGAGTTGGTGCATGCTGACTTGTGCGGAAAAATGCCTACACAGGCCTTGGGCAGATCTTCCAACTTCGTGTTACTTGTCGACGACTATAGCAGGAAGATGTGGGTGTACTTCCTTCGCGATAAGGCTCAAGCTTTTGGTAAGTTTAAAGAATGGCTTCAGCTTGTTGAAACTAAAACAGGGAAGAAGATGAAGAAATTCAGGACAGACGGTGGTGGTGAGTTCACATCAACAGAGTTTGAAGATTTCTCCAAGAGTAAGGGAATCAAGCATCAACTCACAGTGGCACATAGTCCTCAACAGAACGGTGTTGCAGAACGTCGGAATCAAACCATAATGGAGATGGCAAGGTGCATGTTGAAAGGAAAGGGTCTGCCTAATCAGTTTTGGGCAGAGGCTGTCAACACTACTGTCTACATCTTGAATTGAAGCTACACCAAGGCACTTGATGGAAAGACTCCACAAGAAGCCTACAGTGGTAAAAAGCCTTCTGTTTCCCATTTCAAAGTATTTGGAAGTGAATGTTATGTACATGTTCCAGATAGAGAGAGAAACAAGCTTCAACCAAAGAGCATCAAATGTATCTTCCTAGGGTACAGTGAAGATAAGAAGGCTTATAAGCTTTATGACCCTGAGGCGGAGTCCTTGAGCTTGATGAGTATTAGAACTATCATCCTACCAATTTTCATAATTTTTTGATTCCATTTGAGCCCCCAAATAAGCCCTAGAACCTAATTTTTAACTATGCCGGATACTAGGTCTGGACAGGGCCAAAACCACTCAAAAAAATATAAAAAGGGATGGAGAGCTCATTTTTGAAGTTAGCTTGTTGTAGATTTCAGCTTTATAAGAGATACCCCTTGTAATCGAAGATCTTCCATTGTTCCACTCTTTGCTCTTACCTTGTGTGTGTGTGTGTGTGTGTATGTGTGTGCATGTTTGTGTGCTTTCACTCATGCACTTGTGCCATCACTTGCTCACGGTCTTCATACCAGTCCTCACATCTCCACGGATTGACATTTATGAGGTGAAGCTCCTCATGTTGGTACTTGCCATTGTGCTAGAGTGACACCAAATTTGGTGCCGTTGCCGGGGAGAGAGCTTGGAGGATGAGCATGTGATGGTAAGACGTAGAGTAGCGATGTTGGAAGGTAAAAAAATCACCATTTTCAGTTCAGTTTTTAAGCTTTTCTTCTCCTTCATCTTCATCATCATCACCATCTCCACCCACCTTCAGCTTCTCAATTTTTTCCATTTTTTAGAGTACATTCACCTCATTTCATTTGTGGCTATGAGTAAGAAGCTTAGAGGGGGCGCAGAGCTGAAATGCTGGAGAAATAGTACCTAAATACCCAAAAATTTGAGTGATTAGTCTCGGACGTGACAAGACCTGTGCCAAATGTCATGAGTGTGATATCACGGGTTTGAAGAGAGATTTTGCATCTACAGACACATAGGAGTGACAAGGAGGACACAAGGTACTCATATTTGCAAAAATTTTTGAATTTGGACTCCAAAAATCCAGATGTCACGATTTCCCGTGGTTGAGTGTCGTGACATTTAGGTGTCGTGATTTCCCGCAATTGAGTGTCGCGATATTTACCCTTGTCGAATATCGTGTTTTGTCTGGCGACATTTGACAAGTGTCGAGTATTGTGGTTGCACTGTGACATTCAACAAGTGTCGAGTATCGTGGTTGCATCGCAACATTCAACAAGTGTTGAGTATCATGGTTGCATCGCGACATTCAACGAGTGTCGAATATCGTGATTGTCTTGCGACATTCAAGAAGTGTTGAGTATCGTGGTTGCATCGCGACATTCAAAAAGTGTCAAATATCGTGATTGTCTCGCGACATTTCACAAGTGTCGAGTGACGTGGACGGCCAAGTGTCGCGACATCTGCCAAGTGCCTTGTGTCGTGGTTGTCAGGTGTCGTGTCGTGGACATCAAGTGTCACGGGATCTGCAAGCTGTTGAGTGTCGTGTGGCCAAGTGCCGCGACATTCCTCAGGTGTCGAGTGTCGTGCTTAGGGCCAAGTTTTGCGATATCTGACGGTGTCGTGTGTCGTGATTGATCAAGTGTCGAGTGTCGCCTACTCCAAGTGTCGCGATACTAAGTGTCGTGTATCGCTTGTTCTGAAGTAATCCTAGAGAGGTCCCGTTTCCCTGTTTTAACCCCCAGAACCCTGAACTGGCATAACTTTCTCATAAGAAATCTGCGTGCAGTGATTTTGGGTTCGTTGGAAAGCTCAGGTGGACTAAGAAACCAAGGAGTTCCAAAGGATTTTGAGCAATACAAGGGGAAATTTTGGACTTGTAGACAAAGCTTATGAACCTAAGATCTGGAAGAAACTTAGGCAAGGATAGGCAAAGCATTAGATCATCTGAGGCTAGTGTCAACCATATAGCTAAGTCTTGGGCACAACAACTAAGTGGTTATCCCTACATGTTAAGTTCCGAAACAAGTGACTCAGAAATGTCCTTCAACATGGAAAGACCCACATGCAGCTCAGGTACTTCCTACTTATAGACACCAGAAGGTCCCTATAAGACACAATTGGAATATATCAGGACCAACCAATTAGGTGCATGCATCTATGAGGATGGCATGAGACGATCAGTGGTCCAACTCAAAAATCCTGATCAACCCTTTGGACTTGAACACCCAGTGGTCAAGTTCGAAGAGGGGTCATACGTTGATAAGGAAGGAACCATGTATGTGGTAACCAACCTCCCAAACAGGACAAATGAGTTTGGAAATATCATTCCTGAGAATAAGATAGGAGACCTAGAGCAAGGGAACCTAGAGCAAGGGGACCTAGGAGGAGAACCCAAGACTCCTAGAGGTAAGTCAATCTTGACTAGAGTAATCACTACAGATTGGATCCCTCAAGACAAAAAAAAGCATAAAACTATTCTTAAATAGAGAAACAGAGGAAGCCTTTGGAGATTCAGGCCAAATCAATCTAGCCCCGTAGTCACCATCTATGAGTTCAAGGATCCGGAGACACCAGGGAAAGTTTTCTATCTAGATCACACATTTGAGAAAATGGTCTTGGTAACATAGCAAGATAGGCATGCATACACTTGGCAAGTGTTGGAAGTAGCCAGAGGCACAGACGCCACGGAAGCATGTAAAGAAGGAGTAGGGAGCCAGGCGGATCAACCAGGCGGATCAATTTTTCAAACAAATATATTTCTTATTAATTCTCCAAACATTTAAACAGTGATTATTATCACTAATTGTAACATATGTATCATAGAAAACCACATTTTGTAATCCATAGCTCCATTTTGTGCAAGCCGAGGAGTCCTCGAGCTTGAGGAGCTTAGGTAGAATGCTCGTACCAATTTTCGTTATTTTTAGACATCGTTTACCCTTCCAAATAGCCTCTAGGACCTATTTTTTAACTAGGCCGGTCACTAGATGTGAAACCGGTCAAAACTAGTCTAGAAACTATAAAAAGAGCTAGAGAGCTCATTTTTGAGGTTGGTTCATTTTGGTTAGTGTGAGCATAGAGCTAGTTTGAGCTTGTAAGAGTATTCTTGAGTAATAGAGTTAATTTCCCACCTTCCATGGTGTCTTGCTTGTCTCTTCATTGTGTGTGTGTATGTGTGTGTGCATCTTTGTGCTTCTCACCTTCACTCTCACATCATCTCACGTTCACGATCTTCATATCACTCCTACCTCTCCCACGGATTGACATTAAGGAGGTGAAGCTTCTTAACGTGGTACTTACCATTGTGCTAGAGCAACACCAAATTTTGGCGCCGTTGCCGGGGATCGAGTCTAGGACGAATGTGTGATGGTAAGAGTATAGCAAGAAGTGGCGTTGGAAGGTAAAAATTTCAGTTTTTGTTGTTGATTTTACTTAGTTTTTAGTGTTTTTCACCTTCCCCACACTCCATCTTCATCATCGCATCATCATCTTCATCTCCAAAAAAATCAGAAAATTCACCATATCCACCCATTCACCTCATTTCCCCTCATTTGTGCATGCGAGAGAGCGAGAGAGAGTTTTTGCGATTGTATGTGCTTGCTTTTTCTTGAGTTTTCTTGCAGGTACAGAGCTTCAGAGCATCAGGAAAGCTTCCAACAGGTAAAAAATGTACTTTCTGTCAGAGATTTCCGAGTGTGGCGGACCATCGCGATGGTCTGCAATTTTCGGTTTTTGAGGTAGGCGACCACACCACTAGATAGGCGATACTTGCGCATTCACGGAACCACAATTACATTTTGAAAATTCGTTGTTTGGTGGACCATCGCGATTGGCTCGGACCATCGCGATTGTGTCACACCATCGCGATAGGCTCACGCCATCGCGACGGCTCGGCCGGACCATCGCGACGGTTCGCTTTTTCGGACCATCGCGACGGTTCACTTGAGCCATCGCGACGGTCCACTCGGACCATCGCGACTGTCCAGCTGACCCCGCACCATCGCGATTGGCTCATGCCATCGCCACGATAGTGCCACGTGTCTCGATAGACCATCGCGACGGTTCAATTTTTCGGACCATCGCGACAGCCCAAAATCGGACCATCGCGATTGGCTCAAGCCATCGCATCGCGGACCATCGCGACGGTTCACTTCGGACCATCGCGATTGTCCACCGTTGACCGTTGACCGCGCCATCGCGATTGTCCGCCTGATCACGCCATCGCGACGGTTCATTTTTCGGACCATCGCGACGGTCCATTTCCACGCCATCGCGACGGTTCACCTTTTCGGGCCATCGCGACGGTTCGACCTCACGCCATCGCGATCGTTCATTTTGAGCCATCGCGACGGTTCGCCATTTCGGGCCATCGCGACGGTTCACTCGGACCATCGCGACGGTCCCAGACCATCGCGATTGTCCACCCCCATCGCAAATTTTGGACTTCAATTTTTGACCAAATTTGAGGGTATTTTTGAAAAAATTTTGGACCATTAGACTCATAGGAGACCCCTTAGCCTATATTAGAAGAAAAATTGGATTGTCAGTTTTTACCCCCCAGGGCCTGAACGCGTATAACTTCTTCATCCGAAGTCCGTTTTTTGAGCTTAATAGCTCGTTAGAAAGCTCGTGACGAGTACTACGTGACCTCAACTGTTTTTTTCATAAAGAATACATCTAATTTTAGATAAGCTATTTTGAGGTTCACCTAGTTTGGGACTAGGAAGCCAGGGGGCAAGTATTGAAATTTTGGGCAAAAGGGAAGGGACTAAAAAAATGTGTATGCTCAAGTGCTTGATCATTCAATTGTGAATTGGTCTAATATTGGAATTTTCCAGGTTTAGCAAGGGCAATCAAGGGCAAGCAAGCAAGGCAGTGAGGACAGCAGAGCTTGGGAAGCACGGCTTCTTGGGCAACAGGGCATCAGAGCAACCAGAAAAGCCGACTCGAGGTTGGAAGATTACTCAACCCCCTCAGTCAATTCTTAGCTTAGGCTAAACGGTAGTTGTGGATTCACGCCGATAGGAACGCCTCAAGTTTAAGATACCTAATTCTTTCAAGTTTAAGACTTAAAGTAAAGGTGTGTGTGACGAAAACCTAAAGAAAAGAACATAAGTCTGACGGAACGAGAACTCAAAACTATAACGGAAAGTCGAATTCCTGACGCATATATTAAGACAAGAATCCAAAGAAAAATTAAAAAGAATCAAGAATTAATCACAAAGAACCATTGACGATCTAAGTGTGTAATTGAGTGAGCAAGGAAGGAAATTAATGAACCTTAGATCGGGCAAACATATAGGTAAGTCGGACAGAAGAAGCCTTAGATCATCGGAGGCTAGTGTGAGAACTACCGCTCGATCTTGGGCTCAGCAATTGAATAGCAATTATCCCTACGAGAGCTCAGAGACAAGTGAATCAGAGATGGCGTTTAGCGTAGACAGACAAGAAGGAGGGTCCCATGTAGCATACCTAGAAAAACCCGAAGGACCCTATAGAACGCAATTAGAGTTTCTCCGAACCAACCGATTAGGTGCTCGCATCTATGAGGATGGTTTCTTTGTGTCTTTGGTTATTTTGCATGTGCATTAGTGCCTGAACAATAACACAAAAAATTGGATGATAAAGCAATGAAATGTATTGTTGTTGGGTACAATTTTGAAAGCAAAGGCTATGCTTTGTATCACCCCAAAAATAAACACATTTTGGTTTGTTGTGATGTTGTTTTTTGTGGAGGATGCAATTCAACCATTACTTTCATGTACTAAGCAAATATGAATTAGCTCCAAAGATGTGTATGGCACTTTGTTGCCTCTTTTTACAGGTGGACAATCAAGTGCTAGTCCAAATGAGGTGATTTCTTAGCCTTTACGAGTTCCACATGATGATGCAAATCTTTCCATTTTTTATGTAGATTTACATGATGCACTTGTTGATGAGACAGCTGATATAGAGGAGGCAAAAGCTATGCCAAAACGAGTGGTGCAGACATTGTGAGATAGCCAATTAGATGAACCTCTATCACATCATACTCATTTAAGATCTCATAGTGCTTCTTTTGCATCAGATTGCTATCCAATGGCTGCATCTAGTCTTTGTGATTGAATTCCTAGAAGTGATCAAAACTAAAATAAATGAGACCTTCTTGGGATCATCTTTAGTGATAAAAATCACTATTTTTATAGGGATTTCTTCCGAAAATTTGATATGTGCTTCTTGGAGCTCCCTACATGCTCCTTCTTCTTGTGTGTCCACTTCCTTGATGCACTTCCAAGCTTTGTCCTTGACCTTGAGCTTCAACAGCAAGGATGATTGCCCCAAATCACATGAGGAAAAGGAATTCATGACCAAAATTCCTTATCGGTCTGCTGTTGGTAGTCTCATGTATGCCATGGTAGCTACAGGACTAGACATTACATTTGTAGTGGGAGTTGTGAGCAGATATATGTCTAATCTAGAAAGAAACATTGGGAGGTGATCAAGATGATTTTGAGATATCTGAGTGGGACTCACGATAAGTGTCTATGCTTAGGTAGATGGAAAGCATCCATCATTGGTTACACAGATTATGACTATGCTGCTTGTGCAGACAATCGTAAGTCTACATTAGGGTAGATTTTTCATTTTGCTGGAGGTGCTATCTCTTGGAGATCTCTTCTTCAAAAATGTATATCTATTTCCACCATAGAAGCAGAGTATGTTGCAACAAGTGAGGCATGTAAGGAAGAATTGTGGCTTTCTCATCTTACTTGTGATATGGGTCTACCTCAACATGTACCTTGTTTGTTGAGTGATAGTCAAAGTGCCATTGCTTTGGCTAAGAATCCAGTCTATCATGCAAAGACCAAGCACATTGAGGTGAGGTATCACTTCATTAGAGACTGCTTAGCCATTGAGCGCATTATTCTTGAGAAGTTTTATACTCGAGATAATGATGCAGATGCTTTGACTAAAGCTCTACCAAAGGATAGCATTCGACACTGTTGTCACTTGATGGGGGTTACTTGATTCATGATCTTACATGATGACTTGTATACTATGAAACATTCCCATCAGGTGGGAGTTATAGCTTGTATACTTACACTCAGGTATTCTTTATCATTTTTTATTTTTTCTCCCATAGTTACTTTGTCCATATTGGCCTTTAGTGGGAGATTGTTACCGTTAGTGTCCATGTGAAAGTCCAAATGGCCACCGAAAACTTGTTTGTATATGTTCTTTAATAAAACATATAGTGGCTTGGTCAGCCATAGATTGTAAGTTCGACCACATTTGTAACACCTAAGAAGTCTGTGTTCGTGCTCCCTACATACTGTGTTTTCCGTGTATTCTGTCGATTCTGTGTGGAGTACCGTGTGTTGTGCTTGGAGCTTAGTTTTATACTCTGAGGATATCATTGTGGAGCTCTAGAGAAGGAGAGCACACTGTGGTGCATCACAATCGAATTACTTCACCAGCTCCTTGTTCACTACATCACTCCTAGGGGAGATTTGTTGATATATTTTGGCAATGATGTGTGAAAACACAATTTGGACCATCAGGGCACTTTTTTCCCTCTATAGGAGATTTTTTTCCCTCGGCTTGTATATACGCCTATAACCCAGATGGGTTACTTATCTTTGTAAATTCACTTGGTAAATATTTTTTATTGTGTGTCGTGCAAAAATTCACTTGGTAAATATTCTTATTCTTCCTTGTGCTATTTTCTTGCTTCCACAAAACTCAAACTCCAACAAAATCAGAGGATTGCAAAGAGTAAAGGACATCCACCAACTTCATTGTCATCAATGATGTGTTAAAAAATGAAGCTATTTTGGAGCATAGAGAATGAGATAGAGCTCAATCTTTTGAGGATATGCAAAGGGATTTCGAGAAAATTAGGAGTTCAAAACAACATTGTTTTATGGCATCGGAATTTATGAGCTTGTTTCAACCTCCAATTGCACTATCACAATGAGTATGCAGGAAGTTTTTTCCTTATATGCCAAAGATATATACATGTTTCCATTTTCCACTACAAGTGCCTCAAAGTCTACTTCAAGTCTAGCAGAGCCCAATAGGTTTTTTCTGGTCAACATCTTGAGATACAATCATTCTTTTCCACCATGGTATTTATACACTAGCCATGGCTGAAAGCAATGATGTATTTTGTGTGTTGGTTGTTGAGGATAAGTTAGATGGTATTAATTAATCGTTGTGGGCATATATGATGTGTCATGTATTGGTAGCAAGAGGGTTGTTGAATATTGTGCACGGTGTTGAAAAACATCTTACCACACTTGGAAATATAGCTATTGAAGGTGATGGAGATGGCAACAAAGATGATGATCTTCAAATTCCTATTTGTGTTGTGGTTGTTGTTGCAACTATTGTAGAGAAACTTTCTTATGATGGTAGAGGTGCTCATGCACATGCATTGATAGCTTTGTCTATTAAACATGCCTTTATCTATCACATTCGCTCTTATAAAACAACAAAGGATGCTTGGGATACACTTAAATATTTCTAGTAGGCATGAAATGAGGCTCATGTTGCTTACCTCCAAAAATAGTTAAAGAGTGAGCATATGAATGAAGGTGATTCTATGGATAGTTTTTTTTTACAAAGATCAAAAATTTTAAGCAGTAGTTGATTCTACTGATCAAGTTTTTTCTTGATAGTTCACTTGTGCATATTGTCCTTAATGGTCTTCTAGATTCATATCAAAATTCTACTTATATTCTTTGGTTGATGATGAAAGGCAATGCAAATGCCTTAATGTTTGAGGAGTTAGTTGTGCTTTGTTGCAATAAGATCAATCTAGATAGAACATGTCAATTGTGCATGTTGTAGATCAAACTTTCTCAGCTAATAAGAAGGGCAAAGGAGAATAGAGATCATCTACTAGTAGGCACAAATATAGTAATGCTGCATAGTTGAAGATGGATGAAAAAGATCAGAAGAAAATAGAAAATTAAAAAGATGTTTGCAAATAATCTAAGGAAAATGATCATTTCATAAAGACTTGTTGTGAACTAGCTACAAAAAAGACAAAGAAGAAAGAGTTTGGAGTGATTTTTGTAGTGGCCTCTACACCTAACACATAGTCTGCAAATCTTTTTCAAAATGAAGCATGGGCATTTACTATTGTTTGCAGCTACACCCATCTTCACAGAGTAGTTTCTTCAGTTCACTTGATCCTATCCCCATAGGGAATACTGTCATATGTGCTAACAACTCCCCTTATCATGTAATATTATTCTGACTACTAGTGATGGCAGTTCTTTCACAATATTAATTCATAGAGTAGTTTCTTCAGTTCACTTGAGCCTATCCCTATAGGAAGTATTGTTATATGTGCTAAAAAATCCCCTTATCCTATAATGATAATTGGTAATATCATTTTGACTACTAGTGATGGTAGTTCTTTCACATTGTTAGATGCTTCATATCTACCATGGATAATGAAAATTTTGTTGTGAGTTTTAGCATTACCAAGGATTTTTCTTGGTTGTCAGATCTGCTGATGGCAGATGTACAATTTATGATCTCTCAAATGGCAATGTTATTATTTCTTCTAGAATTTTATTTCATGGGCTCTGTAAGCTCATAGACTATGCAAAATCTTTGAATGATTCAGCATGTGGAGTTCAAGATTCTCAAGCTATCTCAGATGCAAGCTTTGGCATACATGGTTTGGTCATCTGAATTTTTCTAGTTTGTTATGCCTACATAAATCTAAAATGGTCTCCTCTTTTCGCAAACTTGAGGCACTTTTTTTTTAATTGAAGGTTATATTTTAGGAAAAATGAAGTGTGCCTCCTTCCCAAAAGATGGTTCACCTCAACCTACTCATAAATTGTAGCTTTCTTATAGTGATATCGATGGTGCTATGTAGAAACCTTCTTTTGAGAACTACCTTTACTTCATGAATTTTATTAATGATTTCACCCAACATGCATGGTTGTATCCATCAAGAGCAAATTTTGAAGTGTTTATGTGCTTCCAATAGTTTCTTGTTATGACTAAAAATATGTCATGATGTAAACTAGGCACCTTCCATTTTGATCAAGGTGGAAATACAAGTCTTTTGATTTTAATGCATTTCTAGTTGAGCATGGGATAAAAAATCACTATAAACTGTGTCATATACAACTCAATAAAGATGGATTTGTTGAAAGAAAGAATATTTCTCCTATGGAGATGGTGAGGTGTATGGTCAAAAGTCAAGGTTCACCGCATAGCCTCTCGCTTGAGATTGTTATGTGTACAGAAAATGTACTTAAAAGGTGTCCCACAAAAGCACTCTAATCAATCACTCCATATGAGGTTTGGCATGTTCGCAAGCCATCTATTGCTCATATGGGTGTTTTTGGTTGTTCGGCATATGCATTACTACCTGAACAACAACATAGGAAATTGGATCATGAAGCAGTGACACGTATTTCTACTAGGTATAATTTTTAAGGGAAAATCTATCATCGATATCATTCATAGAATAAATGCATTTTGGTTAGCATGATGTTGTTTTTGTGGAAGATTCAATTTAGCAATTACTTTCATGTATGAAGGAGACTTCATTTAGCTCTAAAGATGTGTATGAAGCTTTGTTTCCTCTTTTTAGAGGTGGATAGTCAAGTGCTCATCCAAATGAGGCAATTTCTCAACCCTTACATGTTTCACATGATGATGTAGATCATTCCATTTCTTATGCAAATTTACATATCTATTATGAAGAATGTTACTTGGACTTTATGTGTTTGCCTCCAAGAAAAAAGGACATTGGCACTAAATGGGTATACAAGTTGAAACATAAGGCTAATGGAAGAGTTGACATGTATAAGGTTAGGCTTGTTGCCAAAGGTCATGGTCAAGAGAAAGGCATTGATTTTGATGAGACCTTTTCTGCCACATGATGAATGACCTTTGCAGCCATCATGGTTGGAATGAACATTAGTTGGACATTAAAATTCCATTTCTAAATGGTGGCTTACATGAATTTTATGTATTTGAGCCCCGTGGTTTTGTGCAAAAAGGGCATGAAAACAAAGTGTGCAAGTTGAAAAAGGCATCGTATGGTTTGAAGCAAGCACTAGGTGCTTGGTATGAAAAGATACATGCCTACTTGATTTCACATGGTTTTGAAAACAATTCAACTAAGAGCACCTTATATGTTAAGTGTGAAGATGTATTTGTGATCATTGTTGTATATGTTGATGACATGCAGTTTAGTCATTCTATTGAGAAACGTATTGTTGAACCCAAGGTTGATTTGCATGCCTCTTTTGAATATCAGATTTGGGGCATTTGCATCATCAATTGGGAATTTATTTTATCCAAGTTGATGGAGGAATAGATTTCTGTCAAACAAAATATATTGACATATTATTGAAACATTTTAGCATTAAAGATTTCAAACCTATTGCCACTCCCATGGAAACATGTTTAGAGTTGATTCTGCATGATGTTGGAGATGCATTTGATGTTGTTCTTTATTAGTATCCTATTGGATGCTTGATTTACTTGCACAAAATGAAACCTACTATTCATTTTTCTCTCTCAAATGAGCAAGTTTATGCATTTCACAAGTGCCAACCATTAGCAAGCAATTAAGTGCATCTTTCACTATTTGAATGGTACCCGACTACTTGGATTGTTTTATCCCAAGGGGATTAGCACTACAAGATTTATGGTTTTGGTGGTGATGAGAATGAACACACTTAAGTTTGGGGAACTTTTTCCCTCTTTAGGAGGCTCACCCCTTGTATGTGTGCCTATAAACCTAACGGGTCACTTACCTTTGTACATTCACTTGTTAATATGTTTTGTATTATGTTGTGCTCCAAGCTTCTTCGTCTTCCTTGTGTTGTTCATGTGCTTCCATAGACCTTGAACTCCAACAATTGCTATTGGGGTAGGTCACTGCTTCATCTAGGGTCATAGTCTCAAAATCGCATGAAAATTGGTTAGCATACTCAAAGCAATTAGAAGTTCACAATTTCTTCATTTTGAGGCATCAAAATTTTGATCTAAGCTCGTTTTGGCCCCTGAATGCATTATCACAGTGAGTATGAAAGTAATCCTTTTATCCCAAACATATATATACTTTTTTGTTTTCTAATATAAGTACCTCAATGTCTATGACAATTTTAGTAGAGCTCAATAGGGTGTTTTTGTTCAACGTTTTGAGATATGGACAATTTACTACGTCAAGATATTTCTTCATAGTCATGGCTAAAAGTAATGATATATTCCATATATTGGTTGTTGAGGATATGTTGCATGGTACTAATTACCCATCGTGGGCATATATGATGCATCATGTATTTGTAGCAAAAGGGTTTTGGGATATTGTGCAAGGTGTTGAAAAACATCCTACTACACTTGCATATACAGTTATTGAAGGTGATGCAGATGGCATTTAAGGTGATGATCTTTAAATCCATGTTCATGCTACAACTCCTACTCCACCTACTATAGAGCAACTTTGGTGGGATGGAAGATATGCACAAGCACATGCACTGATAGCTTTGTCTCTCAAATGTGCCATTATCCTCACATTTTCTCTTGCAAGATAGCAAAGGATTCTTGGGATACACTTACAACTTTATACTAGAAAAGAAATGAGGCCCATGTTTCTTACCTCGGAAAATAGTTGGAGAGTGAGCATATGAATGAAGGAGATCTTATGGAGAGTTTTTGACACAGATCAAAGATTTGAAGAAGCAATTGATTTCTATTAATGAAGTCTTGCTAGATAGTTCACTTATGAAGATGGCTCTTAATGCTCTTCCACATTCATATCAGAGTTTTGCTTCTACTCTTTGATTGATGATGAAAGGTAATCCAAATGCCATAAAATTTGAAGAGTTAGTCTCTATCTTATTGCAAGAAGATCAATCTAGACAAAACAATTCAATTATGTGTGTTGTACATCAAGATTTCTTAGATAGTCAAAAGGGCAAAATTAAATGGAGTTCATGTACGAGTAAGCAAAATTTTGCTAATGCTTCATAGTTGAGAAGGAAGACACAGATGAGAAGAAAACAGAAAAGAAAAAATAGTTTTGCAAATATTGTAAGGGAAATGATCACGCCATAAAGAGTTTTTGAAAACTAGCTACAAAAGAGGCAAGGAAGAAAGAGGTTGGAATAGTTATTGCATAGGCCTCTACACCTAAAACAAATTTTGCTAATCTTGTGCAGAATGAAGAATGGGCATTTACATTGTTTGTAGATATGACCCATCTTCTCATGAGTAGTGTATGTCTTCAATAGAGTTATATGTTTGGTACTTTGATAGTGGGGCAACCAAACATATTATCTCATAGTGGAGTTTCTTCATTTCACTTGCTCCTTCCCCTAAAGGGAATACTTCCACATGTGCAAATAAATCCTCTTAGCATGTAATGGGAGTTGATAAGATCATTTTGACTACGGTTGATGGTAGTTCTTTCACATTGTTAGACACTTTTTATGTGCTAGGGATGAAAAAAATATATATTGTCAGTTTTCATATTAGCCAAGAATGGATTGGTTATGAGATTGATTGATGATAGATTCTAGTTCATGATCTCTCAAATGATGTTATTATTGTTTCTAGCATTTTACATTGTGAGCCATATAAGCTTATAGAATATGTGAAATCTATGAATGATTTAACATGTTTTATTTCAAGATTCTCAAGGTATCTCAAATACAAATCTTTTGCATGCATGCTTTGGTCAATTGAATTTTTCTATTTTGTTTTGCTTGCAAAAATCTAAAATGGTTTCCTCTATGCCCAAACTTGAGGCACCCTATAAACATGTTTGTGAAAGTTGTATTTTGGGCAAAATACAGTGTTCCTCCTTCCCAAAAGATGGTTCAATTCAATTTATTCATAAATTGAACCTTGTTCATAGTGATGCCTGTGGTCCTATGCAGACACCTTCATTTGCAAATCACCTTTACTTAATGACTTTTATTGATGAATTCTCCAAGCATGCATGGGTGTGTCCCTTAAAAGCAAATTTTGATGTGTTTATACGCTTCAAATAGTTTTTGGTTATGGTTGAACATCTATCATCATGTAAAATGGGCACCCTCCATTTTGATTGAGGGGGGAATTACATGTCTTCTCATTTTAATGCATTTCTAGATAATCGTGGAATAAAACATCAATGTATAGTGCCATTTACACCTTAATAGAGTGAAGTTGCTAAAATAAAGTCTAGGTCTCTTATGGAGATGGAGAGGTGTATGGTCAAAAGTAAGGTTTTACCACATGGCTTTTGGCTTGAGGCTATTATGTGTACAACATATGTACTTAACAGGTATCCCACCAAAGCACAACAATCAATCACTCCATATGAGGCTTGGCATGGTTGCAAGACATTTTTTGCTCATATGCATGTCTTTGGTTGTTTTGCATATGCATTAGTGCCTGAACAATAATGCAAAAAGCTAGATGATAAAGAAGTAAAATGTATTTTTTCTTGGGTATAGTACAAAGAGAAAAGGCTATTATATGTATCATCCATAGATTAAACACATTTTTGCTAGCCATGATGTTATTTTTGTGGAAGATGCAATTCATTCATTACTTTCATGTACAAAGGAGACATCAATTAGCTCTAAAGATGCGTGTGAAACTTTGTTTCCTCTTTTTATAGGTGGATAGTCAACATAGTTTCAAAGAATGGAATCTCCTATTTGCAAAATATATTACTAATTTTTATGATAATTAATTAAGAGGAGAACATGCCCTTGATTTCGTAATTTATTGAGGAGAAGGTGCACCTAATGGGCACATATGTCTACGAAATTATTTTGTATTCACTGTTGGTGCAAATGCCAAGCTTGCACACTTGGCTAGGCATGAGAAGACTTCATGTGAATGATTGAAGACCCATGAGAACTATTGCTTGTGAATAGTTACCTTTATCCTTTGTAAAAGGCATCTACATCTAAAAGAATCTTTGTAAATCCACAAAGCTTGTGGAGTTAGATGGATTGTAAAGTTACGAGTTTCTTAGAGATCTCCTAGATTAGTGGATCACTTTTCAGTGAGAGCCAAAAGTTGAATTCAAATTCAACTTTTGAATGAAGCATCTGTAAAAGATGAATGTAAAATCTCACAGAGAGATCACTCCAATTTTGAGCCTTCAGTTGATCACATTGTAGAGAGTGTGTGGCTCACTTCATAGCCTACAATTCTCACTATCATTGGGCATTGATTATCATGCCAATGATCATGTACAACATTGTCTTATAATACAGTAGATCAATTCTTATATTTGTTGGTCTCTCTATCATAGTCACTCAGAACAGTCATATTGTATTGCTTATATCTCAATCAATAGTCCACCATTTTCAATGTTCTAGTATAGCTCACTGGAATCAACTCGAAGTCCTCTACATGCTGAAAAATTTTGAAGACATTCCATTTAGTGGATTGGGAGAAAAATGCATCGAAGGGGTCACTGGTCAATCTCTACAGAGGTCCTAAAAAATCGGGGGTAATGCTACACTTGCTAAATTGATTGCTTTGTGTATAGTCAATAATTTTAAGTGATTCTACTTGGAATCATTAGCTCTTTAAGTTAGTTTAATATCTCCAGAAGGAATATTTCTAATTCCTATTGTGCTGGGAGCATTGAGCTTAGCAAGCAGCAAGTGTGTGAACCAAAATAGAAGGTTTTTCATGGGTTGTGAATTTGGAAGTATTCTATTTTGAATGAATCATTACTTACATCATTTCCAAAGTACATAGGCACATATTTAGTGTCATTGGAACTCTAAGAGGGCTTAAAACTCAACTCTGAAGTAAAAGAGGGCTAGTACAAAGCAGGGATTAGCAGTAACAACTCATTTTCTGGAGTGTCCATCCATCTTTCCCAACATTCACTCATGCGAGAGTTAGTGAATTAGTAATCAGATAGTGGTGCATGAGTAGTGAGAACTACACAATGGGTTATGGGATTTTAGGGAACAAGTTGATAATTTTGTTTTGATTTTCTATCTTTTGACACATGATTGTTAAAATATCCTATATTCTTTTTTTTGCAAGACTTTTTATTTCTAGATATAATTTGGTAGTTTTATGATGTAAATTTGATTAGTGCATTGCAGTAACAATATTGTGTCTCTATCAAGTTTGTGAGACAAAGATTAAATTAATTTTCAATTCCATAATGGTATCCACTATATCAATACTTCAAGAGACTCATTGAATGTTATTTCTATCTAAAAAAAGCCTATTTTTTTTCTAATGCATACATTGATAGGGAATTTATATATTGTGCTACTTCAAAAGCGCTTTTCTTGGATTCAATGAGTCTGAATTGCTAAGAGTGATTTGAGAAATAAATAGCAGATATTCATAGTATTCAAAACCAATGAGTAAAGAAATACTTTGTGGAATCTTACAATCACGAAGAACAACAGTCTAGGATTGGAAATCCATTGAACAACAAAGATGATCAATACTCTAACACTTTTGAACACTATTAAGAGGTAGATTTCAATTCTATTTGGTAGGTAACACCATAGAATGGCACAGAAATAATAATGCCAATAGGTATTGATCATATTGAAATCCATGAAAGAGTAGATAAGGACCCCAACGTGCACATCTATACATTTCTAAAGAGTTATGAAATCCTAGATAATACTCAGGACACAACACATAACGCTAGGATGTTTCAGGTGACCCTTGCATCTCAAGCTAGAAAATGGCTAATAAGCATGATTTAAATGATTTACAAACTATTACGGATATTCTGGAAGCCTTTCTTAGAATAATCCTTCAAGAAAAATATATTTTAGCAAGAAGGGATGTTTTAGCCTTCTCTTAGTTCTTTCTTAGATGACGTAGCAAGAAGGGAGATGCATTATTTTCTCATTGGCTACATTAGATATAACCAGGTATGGATGGTAGAGAAAGTTCTACCAAAATGGCCTTAACTACAACTTCCATATAAGTTATTCTTTTCTTTGCAAACCATATAACTTAAGAATATGCATTAGAAGAATATAGCTCTTATACATAAGAGAAATTCTAGTGCATGTTACATGAATTTGAAAATGGATGCACAGATACTTGTGGCATAGTTTGTTGATCACATAGACCATTAGTTATGGAAATGCTTTGGTTTATGAATCAAATTCGTATAGATGGCTTAGGACAAGAAAGATTTGTTATGCGCAATCATGAACATGGTTTATATAGAATGCATCTAATGTATTCTATCAACTTGCATGGATATTTGCACCATGATTTGAACAAATAAATTTCCAAATCAAAGCTTTTGCATGTTTCATTGAGGGTTTCAATTTTTGAACCTTATGCATGCCACACCTCTTCCAATGAAGTGAACATTTTAGCATACAGTAAGTATGCATATGCATTGTATTACATGGGTTCATGGGACAAGAGGGAAAGTAAAGTGAAGTACAACTTGACTTTGAAAGAATAGAGGAATAATGGTAGTAGAGCCATAGGACCCTATTAAACCAATAAATTCCTATGTTTTTACGTAATAGACAAAAGCCAAATAAACTCCACATTAATGGAATGGTGTAGATCCCCCAATTGCCAATACATTTGGATTGTGCCTTAAGAGACCATGTGAACCCTCTCTACTAGCTTAACAGGGATACATAATGAGAAATTCTCCCTTAAATCTATATTCTATGAGCCCTTTTTCATATTTATCTATTACTTCTAAAATGAAACTTGTAAAAGATACATGCAATGGGCATATGTCTTGTTGTACATGTGACTAGACATGAAAGAGAAGGAGTTGGAGAAGTTGATTTTAAAGTACAAGGGGGAGTGGCTCATTTTAGAAGTACAAGAGAAGTACCTGGTTCATGTGCAGTTCCTTAAAGAGAAGTCATGGTACACCTTTAATGAGGAAAGCAAGTAGAGATGAAGACCTGCATCATTATTTGGGCATTCACATCATTATTTGGACATGCACTTTATGCAAGTTGATGGTCGAATATCTTTATGTTAAACAAAATATATTAACACATTATTGTAGTGTTTTGGCCTTGAAGATGGTAGACCTACTGCCAGCCTTATGGAAATAGGTTTATGGTTGAGTCTTCATGATGATGGAGATGCATTTGATGATGTTCTCTAGCAATGGATTGCTGGATGCTTGATTTAATTATGCATAACTTGACCTCATATTCATTTTTTCTATCTCGTAGATGAGCAAGTTTATGAATTGCCCACATGTGAAGCATTGATGGGCAATTAAGCACATTTTTTGCTACTTGAGTGGTACCCAACTACTTGGATTGTCTTATCCCAAGGGAGGATCACTACCGTCATATTTACATGCTTTTTATGACTCTGGTTGGATTGTTCGCTATGACACTCGTGTGTTCACCAGTGGTTTTTGTTTCATGGTTGGTAGCTCATGCATATCTTTAGTTGTGAGGCTTGAATATAGGGCAACTTTCCCAATGATTATTGATGTGTGTGGCTCATATGCCTTTTGGCTGATTTGGGTTCACATAGGCTCTTCCTTTGGAAAAGTTTGAAACTCTTTGCAAAGCTTTGGGCTTAATTCCTTTTGTGGATTGATCTCTTTCCACATAGTTGGCCACTTTGTTATACATGAGTGCCAGCTCCTTGTTCACTGCATCACTGCTAGGGGAGATTTGTTGATATAGTTTGATGGTGATGTGTGAAAACACACTTAAGACCAACAAAGCATTTTTTTCCCCTTGCTTGTATATACGTCAATAACTCAAATGTGTTACTTATCTTTGTATATTCACTTGGTAATACATTTTGTATCGTGTGTTGTACTCCAAGTTTCTTATTCTTCCTCGTGCTGTTTGCATGCTTTCGTAGAACTGAAACTCCAACACAATCAGAGGATTGCAAAGAGTAAAGGACATCCACCAACTTCATTGCCACCAATGATGTGTTAAAAAATGAAGCTATTTTGGAGCATAGAGAATGAGATAGAGCTCAAGCTTTTGAGGATATGCAAAGGGATTTCCAAGAGGCTTTAAAGAAGCACCGAATGGAGCTTGGTGCAGAGGTTCAATGCCATAAGAAGGAGGAGATCAAACACTATAATAGGTAGTGGAACCAAGAGGGCTCAAGACCCTCACCGGACTAGCATAAGCATCATATTCATAAAAGATGTTTATAATCTATAAATGGAGAGAATCTCTTATGTACATCTGAATGCAATATAGTGGAGCTAAAATTTTATTCTTGCAAACTATTCTGCTCTTAGTTCTTATTGCAAGTCTGTTCATGTTATCAAAGGAGAATTTGTCAAGCCGAAGCCAAATAACTACATGTAATCCTTTTTTTTTGGCTTAGAGATAAGAGGGAATATTGAATTAACTATGTGAGATAAGAAGGCTCTCACACATTTGCAAATTCTATGTTTCCCAATTGGATTCTAGATTTATGCATATAACAAAACTGAAGAAATCTACCACGTCAACATAGTCAACATTTTAAGAAGGCGCAAATATATCCTAAAACAAGAAAGAGTGGCATATTCTATGTTTAGTTCAAGCATGAAAGATAATTTCTTACATTTACCAATTCCACTATTTTAAACATATCATACTTGCAGCTATTTTAATGAGTGATAAGAGTCATATTCTAAATTTCCTGTCTTGTGTGCCCCAATGCACAAAGCCACATTGACTCAAGGTGCAGACCTTAGATCATGTCTGGTCGCAAAAGTTAGTATTTTCTTCATATTTTTTAGAGGGATATAGAAACTTACAAGGAATGAAATCTTTGAGAAATTTAGTACCTCATCGTACATCAACTCAACTTCAACATGCTTTCTTCATAACCTCTGAAATTATGAATAACACTAGTTTGTATATGTGCATATTTCACATTCAAGACAAATTTACATATTACAACTAATACTTTTGTATTAGAAAATTTGATATGTCCACACAAGACATACATAACATACAAACATACACAAAATTCGTATATATATAGTATGCGTGTGTTCTCTAGGGTATATACTCCATTGTGTCTAAATCGCTTTGACAAGTAGAGTAGGAACCTATGAGTCCCATGGTCTTATAATATTTCTAGTTTTGTTGCCAGCTTGGAGATCATGTGGTACTAATGTGATCATCTTGTTTCCAAATCGTAACACTCTTTCCAGACCTCCTTTGACATCTTGTGCTTATATGATAATCCATGAAGAATTTTTAATGTCCCATTCTTGGAGATTGTAACTTTATAAGGGCCAACCTCTATAAAAGAAATTCTTTAGCATCTTTAACCTTCTACATTTTTCTTAGCTATCATTCTTTCCCTCATCGCATCATCAAATAAGGAGTAGGAATCTAACACAGATAATTCGGCTACGAATTCTAAGGTCACAAGCCATTTTTTTTCATTTGCATGTCTTTGGTTGCCTAGCATATGCACTAGTGCCATAACAACAACACAAAAAATTAGATGATAAAGTAGTAACATGTATTTTTGTTGGGTACAGTTCTGAAAGCGAAGGCTCTCATCTGTATCATCCACAGATAAAATACATTTTGGTTAGCCATGGTATTGTCTTTGTGGAAGATGTAATTCAGCCATTACTTTCATCTACTAAGGAGACATAAGTTAGCTCTAAAAACGTGTATGACACTTTGCTGCCTCTTTTTACAAGTGGATAGTCAAGTGCTGGTCCAAATGAGGTGATTTCTCAGCCTTTACAGGTTTCACATAAGGATGAAGATCATTTCATTTCTGATGCATATTTACATGATGCACTTGTTGATGAGAGGGTTGATATAGAGGAGGCAAAAACTATGCATAAATGGCTAGTGCAGACTTTGTGAGATAGCAAATTAGATGCAGCTCTACCATATCGCACTCATTCAGGCTTTCATAGTGCTTCTTTTGCATCAGATTGTTATGTGATGGCTACCTCTAGTCTTTGTGATGAGAATGAGTCTGTTTCTTTTGATAAAGGACAAAATTTAGAAAATTGGATGGATGTTATGCAATCAGAATATGATGCTATTATGTAAAATGGTACTCGGTCTTTATGTGATTTTCCTCCAGGAAAAAGGACCATTGATTTTGATGAGACATTTTCACCCACATGTCGCATTGACTACCGTTCATAGTATCTGTGCACTTGCAGCCCATCATGGTTGGAATGTACATCAATTGGACATTAAAACTGCATTTCTGAATGGTGACTTACATGAAGAAGTGTATGTTTTTTAGCCCCCTAGTGTGAAGGTTGAAAAAGGCATTATATGGTTTGAAGCAAGAACCACGTGCTTGGTACGAAAAGATACATGCCTACTTGATTGCACATGGTTTTGAGAACAATCCAATTGAGAGCACCTTATACGTTAAGCGTGCAAATGATGTGCTTCTTATCATTGTTGTCTATGTTAATGACATACTGCTCATTAGTCCTAATGAGAAGCATATTGCTGATTTTAAGGCTCATTTGTATGCCTCACTTGAGATGTCAAATTTGGGGCATTTGCATCATTATTTGGGCATTCAATTTATGCAATTTGATGTTGGAATAGCTCTATGTCAAAAAAAATATATCGATACATTATTGTAGCATTTTGGCCTTGAAGTTTGCAAATCTATTGCCAATCCTATGGAAATAGGTTTACAATTGAGGCTTCATGATGTTAGAGATGCATTTGATGTTGTTCTCTATCAGCAGACTGTTGGATGCTTGATTTACTTATGCATAACTCGACATGATATTCAGTTTGTTGTCACATATATGAGTAGGTTTATGCATTGTCCATGTGTGAAGTATTGGTAGGCAGTTAAGCGCATCTTTCGCTACTTGAGTGGTACCTGGCTACTTGGATTATTTCATCCCAAGGGGCGATCACTACTGCCAAATTTACATGCATTTTCTCACTCTTATTGGGCTATTTGCTATGACACTCGTGTGTCCACTAGTGGTTTTCGCTTCATGCTTGGTAGCTCATGCATATCTTGGTTGAGCAAGAAGTAGTCTATTGTGGTAACTTCTAGTTGTGAGGCTGAGTATAAGGAAGCTTTTACAGGGATTGTTGAGTGTGTGAGGCTCAGATGCCTTATGGCTGATTTGGGTGTTAGTTAGTCTTTTGCCACTTCCATCTTCACTGACAATTAGAGTGCATTGGTAGTTGCGGGGAACCCTGTGTTCATGCTCGTGAGGTACATTATCATTTTATCAAGGAGAGGTTCTCTACTAGGAGGCTTTTTTTTCTTGGCTTGTATATATGCCTATAACCACCCTAACGAGTCACTTATCTTTGTACATTCACTTGGTAATACATTCAGTATTGTATGTTGTGCTCCAAGCTTCTTCTTCTATCTTGTGCTATGTGCGTGCTTCCATAGACCTCAAACTCCAACAGGTATTATCCACATATGATGTACTTTGGAGGGCCCCCTCCAACTTTATATAAGAAGGACCTCTCTCCCCATTTGTACTTGGCTAGAACCATGAGGATCCTACTCTATGCTCTTGACAAGCTCACTCTAATTTATGTGAGTTTTTCCATTTCATGGTCTACTCACTTTTGAGTCTCTCAGTCTTTCTTTTTGTGAGCACACTCTTCTTTTTAGTTTGATTCTGTGCATGTACTCTCTACATAGTATCAGAGTGTTAGATGGAGGTCTTGGGGGTTCTTTTGGTGGTGCTTTTGAAAGTGGCGATGGTGCTTGTGGCAACATTCTTTGGTGGTAAAATTTTCATCATCTTTTTCATGCTTTGAAAGCATTTTGAATGCTATTTTCCCTCCCACCCAACCCTTTTTCTAGCACTCTTTCCCACCCTTCCACTCTTGTTTTTGACGGTCTTTGAACGTACATCATAGTCGTTTACACCATTTTGTGATTGAGTTTGCATCTCATCTGTTTTAGAGTTTTTATAAACACTATTGTGAAGCTCCATCTCCACTCTTTAACATAGTGCAATCAACATCAAATATTGGAAATCATTTATTAGAATTTTGTGGCAGCCAAGCACTCTTTTAAAGTGTTTTCGAAAGTCATTTTTTGTTCTCTGTACTAGTACGTCAACAGTTCAAGATTGGACTTTACGGTCTTCTGATAGAGCCTAGACATGCGTACGTAGTACGTGGGACACTGCCCTCCCAGTAAAACCCTTTTTTTTTTTTTTTTTTTTTTGTAATGGAGGTTCGGCCGAGGCCTATTCCCCCGGACTTTAACTTTGAAATTGCAACTGTACAAGGAAGGGCATAGTACCCATGGGACCCCCCTTATCCCACAAGTACAGGGGTTTACAAGACTGAGTTAAACGGCGATCAACATTACCGCAGAGATAGACAAACGGTGGCACTCAGCCACAATGCAACATCTTTCCAGATTATATGTCCCTTACATGTTGCTGCCAGGGATTGAACCCTCGCCCCCGCCTCAAGAGGCGAGAGGTCCAACCACTAGGTTTACTCCGAGTAAAACCTTGAGGTAGATAGCATTCATTGCCATTGTTCTACGGTTGTTTTTCCCTCTCCGTTTCCCTGATTGGCTGGAAGATCCAGCTGCTATGATTCTTTGTTGGCTGGTTCTCTGAGTCTTCTGGCAAATTATTTGAGAGACCATACGAATCTTGTCTTTACTTTTCTGTGGCTTGCTTTAGGGCTGCAGACGAATCCTAGTGAAGGTGTCATTGTGTCAATGTGCAGCAGACCTACAACCCCCAAGATTGTGCCCTCTCCATTGAGTTCTGTGTATTGCGCATACTGAAAGATTACTGGTGAGCAACATACGCACTACCCAAAGGAAGGAGGTCCGAGTACATCTGCATTGCCTTCTGAACAACACGTAATTCAAGCCACACCTATCCATCAAGACACACAACAAGTCATCTTCGGGCTAGAGATCCTATCCATCAGCACACAAAGAGTGGCCATTGGCATACAGCGAGTGAGAAAGGGAGACTTTCAAGGTGCCAATAATCTGTGTGCAAAGCTAATGTGCCTGCTGCTGGAGAACGATAGGGAATGAGAAGCTCTAATCCATCTGAGCGCAACCCAGATTCCGAAGCACGAGAGTCCACGGAGGGAAAAGGGTGACCACGCAGTGTTTATCGACGGTGAGAAGACTAAAGTCTGCATCACAACACTCCCTCTTTGATACAGAGAAAGGAAGACTAAAGTCTGCATCACAACATTCCCTTTTTGATACAGAGAAAGGAAGACTGAAGTCCTCTTGATCAAACAACTCCAATGTGAGAGTACTCGGGGCGGAATGCAAGAAAAGCAACCTCCAGCCTCTGCTTGTGCGCTCAGCTGCCACGATTCTCTTCTTCGGGCTGGAGATCCTATCCGTCATCACACAAAGAGTGACCCTTAGCATACAACGAGCAAGAGAGAGGGCCTTTAAAGGTGTCAATCATCTCTGTGCAAAGCTAATGTGCCTGCTGCTGGAGAAAGATAAAGAAAGAGAAGCTCTCCGCGCATGACCTCTCTCACCTGCTTACGTGTAGTCCAACAAACTCTCTGATGCACACAGAGACAGCGCAAGTGCAGGAGCTTAGCAGAGGAGACGGATCAGGATTCAGCACGCTGAGCGTGAGAAGCACAACCACGAAAATTTCTCTTCGGTACAATGCCAGCGACCATGTGCAGAGTGATGCCTATGGCATCGAGGATTAATCAGAGCCAACAAGGATAACTGCGAATTTTCACCATGTTGTCTATTAACGCTAACCGCCCAGAGTGTTGTCTTTCATCTTGAATTCTGACGTGCATGCATCTACGTCCGATTGCTTCTGAGTTTTTTTTCCTTTGAAATGTCCAAAGCCTAACTTTCATCGTGGTTCATTCAAGGAGGGACCCATTGTTATTCATGGCTTGCTTTAACAATTACAACATCTATGAGTCCATTTTTATTCATTGACATAAGAAGAAAATGACCTTGAACTTGTTCAATTTTTTTTTCTCTCTCTCTCTAAGTCCTCTCCTTTCAAGAATTCATTTTTTCATCGTTCCACCCACTTGATAGGATCCATTGATAGAGTTTAAGGCCTTCGTTTCTATTTCCCACAAGGGTACACTCTCTCTCATCAAGGGTGTTATTGCATTTCCAACAAATCCAACCCTCATTCTCGCTCATCACTTGGCGCACCATTGTGGCTTTCAATTTGACACTCTTCAAAAGAGTTACTTTCTTTTGCAAAGGTCTTAAATCTCAAGTTAGGCACACCATTTGGCTCACTTTGGCACTAAGTGCCCATCTTTGTACATCAATAATATAAGAAGACGACTTTTAGTGTGTGTATATTTGTGGATTGGAGGCTAGTTTAAGCCTATGTACGATCTTTCTCAAGTCCCTAAGCCTACTCTAAGGCTATCTTGGTGTGCTTTTGGCTACTCTAAGCCCTCTCTTTGCATCAACTCATCTCGCTTTTGGTGCCAAGGCTACTCTAAGCCTTTCATTTTTTTCCCAAAATTGTAGATATTTTTAAGTGGTATTTTTTGCACACAATGTGTCTTTGGAGTGTGTTATTAAATGCGTTCAAAATGCCATTTTTCCACTTGAAGGCATAGGTGAACATGCTTTTTAGAACTTCTCTGCATCTTCTCTTGTCAACAATGTGTTATTCAACACTTGGCACTTTCCTTTTGCAAATCTCAAGCGTGACAACTTCATTTGTTCAATCTTTCAAGATCATCCCTAAGTTTACAACGCCCAAGAAAGATTCATAATCTATGATAGGTTATTTACCTTCTTTCATACCCATGCTTAGAAGTCATAGCTCAAGGATTCAAAGACAAAGGTCTCTACAAGCTTTCAAGTTTCATGGCCAAGGATTCAAGATTTATCTTATGACATTTCAGATTTGGACACACCTCTTACTTAGCAAACATATCTTTGAGTCATCTTGTCAAGGGCTTATCCATGATCGCTCAAGTGGAATTAAACTTCCAAGCATGTGATAAGCAGACATTTACCCCTTTGCTTATCAAATCATTCATTTCCTCATCTAAATCCTTAGCATTAATCCATGCCCATGTTTGTGGGCCTATGCATACACCATCCCTAAGTGGGTCACTTTACTTCTTCTTGATTCTAGATGACTTCACTAGGCACACACGTTTATTCAGTAAAACATAAAGAGGATGCACTTTCCAAAGTTTAAGGAGTGGACATAGATAGTTCAAGAAGAAGTTCCAAGTTCTTTAAAGAACATCAGATCACATGGAGACAATGGTTTTTTCAATCACAACTTTTCCAAGTACTTGAAGTAGCAAGGTATTAAGTACCAAGAAAAGAATGATACTCAGCAAGTTGTTGCTTTACAAAGGATTCAAAGTGTGATCTAGATGGTTTTGATATGTTTTATGTGTGAATAAGCACATTCATCTTGATATAAAAGATAATGAAACCCTAATTATATTTGGTTTTGATTCATAAAACTGGAAACTTGTAGCTCCTTTCTCTAATGAAGAAGGAAGTAATGGAAAAAATCTTAGCAAAAAAACATCTAGTCATCATAATTATATTGATTGAAACCAAAAATTGTATCAAAGATCCCTTCTTGTAAAGTTAAAGGAATCCTTGAGCCAAAGGAGCCATTTCTCGATTTAACTAGGTATTTTCTTCATTTTTCAATTTCTTTTTTGGATTATTTTTTCCTTTTAGCACTAATTTCAAAATTTTGATCATTTTTCTATGTGAATAAGGAAATGTTTCTTGATATAAAAGGTAATGAAATTCTCATTCTACTTGGTTTTGGAGTCATTTCAAGGAGAATCTTGTAGCTCCTTTCTCTAATGAATAAGGAAGTAATGCACAAAGTCCTAACAAAGAAACATCTAGTCATCATAATTGTATTGATTTAAACCAAAGATTGTATCAAAGCTCCCTTTTTGTAAAGTTAAAGGAGTCCCTCAGCCTAAGGAGAAATTTCTAGATTTAAGTAGGTATTTTCTTCATTAAGAAAAAGGGAGTATTTTTTACCTTTTATCACTTATGTTTTAATTCTTGATCACTTTCATGTGTGAATAAGGATATTCATCTTGTTATAAAAGATAATGAAACTTTGTACTTGGTTTTTGCGTCATTTCATGGATAATCTTGTAGATCCTTTCTCTAATAAAGAAAGAAGTAATGGACAAAATCTTAGCAAAGAAACATCTAGTCATCTGAATTGTATTGCTTTAAATCAAAGGTTGTATCAAAGTTCCCTTCTTGTAAAGTTAAAGGAGTCCTTGAGCATAAGGAGATACTTCTCTATTTAATTAGGTATTTTCTTCATTCTCCAATTTTGTTTTTGGGGTATTTTTTGCCTTGTAACACTTATGTTTAAATTTTTGATCACTTTTATGTGTGAATAAGGACATTCATCTTGATTTCAATGATAATGAAACCCTCATTGTACTTGCTTTTTGAGTCATTTCAATGAAAATCTTGTAGTTCTTCTATTAATGAGGATGAAAGTAATTGAAAAAATGATAGCAAAAAAACATATAGTCATCAGAACTATATAACTTCAAACCAAAGATTATCCGCAAGATTATCCGCAAACTTTATTAAGGTTGAGGAGCTTAATTTTATTTAATTTTGAACTTCATTATGGTTGAGCAGCTTAACGATCCTCTCATCAAGCAATTACTGCAGCAGGCTACTCTCCTAAATGTGAACTAATCGAACTGCATTGAATTCCAATATATCGTCCAAGCAACATAGTTCTTGCTGACGCAGAGAGATGTAGCCTAGCAGAAACTATAAACAACTCCATGGAACTAGCGAGGATACCCAATTGACACTTCGTTGACCTTCTTTATGCCTTCCTATCAGTCCGGAAGCAGGACGTTTCTTCAAGTTTGGGCAGCCTACATGGAGGCACTCCTTTTTTATACTCCTGTAATTGCTTGATGTGTCTGCACGTACATCGGCTAGCTTTATCTTCATCGCACGAGCATCTCCGCCCCAAAGAACTATTGTTCTACGAAATAGAATTGTGCAAAGAGCATACATAGTTACAAATCTCTTGAATCCATCAATTGATTCATCATATATGATACATTTGTTTACAAACTTTCCTCAATCAATGGTCATAATGGCTTCTTTTCTGTTGTATTGATTGATTGGTAATCATTATATGATACCTATATTTATAGTTGTTCCTCAATCAGTGGTCATGATGGTTTCTATTCACCTCTAGGTCATCCAATGCGTCCCCTAAAATGTAATCATGCGGCTTGAATTAGATCTAGATGCTTCCTGCATTGTGCAAATTTATGTAAAGCAAGAGGTTCTACGAGCATATTTTCACACATAAGATTAGTGGATGTATAATATTTCTGTATGTGTTTGATCTGATCTGACATTTCTTTGTTGAAGTGATACTCGACATCTATATAGTTACTTTGCTTTACAAGTTTAGGATCACTTGCTAAGTAAGTTCAATATGATTGATTATCATAAATAAAAGTTTAAGAGGGATCTAGTTTGCAGAAGAGTTCCACCAACGCCTACCAAGGTAAAGAAAAAACCAACAGTAGACTTTCGAGTTCCCGATTCCCCCATCTCCCCCCATTTCCAATCAAAATCAGACCATCCCGATACATCAAGAGATCATTGTGTGAGTGCGTTTACTATTGATATCAAAGTGCTTAATGGATTGCAAATAACGAAACCATCAAAAGAGGTGCATGAAACTAGATACCTAAGTTTACCAAATTGGGAGAGGATAGAAGTAAGAATGTGAAGATGAAGGGCATTCTAGAAGACAATGCCACACAGAGAAAGAAAAGGGGTTCAACGTGGGATTCCTTGAGGCAAAACGAGACGATACTATGGAATGTAGCATGAAAATTTTGACACTCAATTAAGAAGATATGATGCATCATTGACACAAAGTTCAAAACTCTCTCTTTAGGTGCATTTCATTCATCTGATTCGTCAACTAATCTCTCATAGGTGTGCATCACATAAAAAATATATCCACAATGGAATAATATATTGGTATGGGGATTGATGAGTTGCTTGAATCTTTAGTAGAATCCTTGAGATGATCCATTACTTTGGCACCTTCTTGCCAATTACTAGACTTACCTCTCTTCATCTATTGTTGTCATGAGTTTAATGCACAAAAACCTAGATTATACTTTCAAAAGTTTAATGCACTCTTGCTTGCTCATCGTCGCACCCATCCTTTTGTGCCGATTAGATTGCTATATTTGGATCTTAGCTACCGCTTTTGATCGTAACAAATGTCAAGTGCGTTCCTCCTTCTCTATTAGGGGTCTTGGTGCCCTTGGCTTATGTGTGATAAGAGATTGCTCGCACTACAACAGATCGATGGTATACTGAGGTTTTTACCGAGGAAAATGAACGCGGCTTTATTTGCCGCGACGCCGGTGTAAAGGTCGGTTTGTGCATCGGTACCAAAGAGTCGGTATAGGCATCGGTATATACGTCGGTATAAGCGTCAGTATATGCGTTGGTATAAACGTCGGTATATGCATCGGTAATCGGCTTCTGCTGCATCGCCTCCTGGGTGTACCGACGGTTATTCCGATGACACTACTGGGAGTACCGTCGCGTATACCGACAACCATACCTGCAAAAATCTTTTTGGGCAGACTGTTTTGTCTTTTGCTACAGCAACATTACCATGATGTTGCTTAACAAAAGACAATACACTCTGCCCAAAAAAAAACCGAGTACATGTGATGTGTACTCTAATGACAACCGAAATATGATTTCATGAAACAGAGTATTATTGTACACAAAAGAGATAATCAGAATGAACAATGAACCATGTACAAAAGAAGTTATATATTTCAATAATGAAGCATGTACAAGAGTGTGGCAAACCACTGTCATATATGACGCTTTTACAGAATGTGGCAAAGCAATGTATTGCCATATGGAAATCAAATACAAAATATTGGTCTTCCACTGCCATACACATGCAAAGAACGTTCCATATCAACAATCCTACAACAAAGAGCATTAATGGAATGAGATAAATCCACATGAAAATTACAAACAAGTAAAAACCAAGTTTATAAATTAATTACCTCATCGCAAACGCTCCCATGAAACTATCGCACCGCGTCCCTCCAAGTCCTGCAATAGTGCAGTCAACCCATGACTATATCCGTAAGACTCCTCCGTTCGTGTTGGAGGACGACCCATTGCCAGCTCCTGAAACAAATATAAAAAGATTAGAGAAACATATATGAGAAATTTAACAGAAATAAATTCAATAAATGAAATGGTACTTACAAACTCATGATGCATCGTGTCATATCCGCCACTGCCCAAATGTGACGGTCCAATCGTGTCTAGATGTGTGGCTGCGGCATTTCGTTGTTGGCTATATCGATCAGGAGTCTGTTGCTGCTCATCACGAATCATGTCCCACTCCTCAGCATCTAACCACAGAGGCTTTGGTAAGCCTTCTCTGAATGCATCACGAGCCTCAGATCATCGATGCGACATCACCTCACATTCGCTGTGCAGAATCCACTCTGAACTGACAATCGACTGTCCATCGGCTGGTCGGAACTCCTGGTAAATCGTCTGTGTGATATAATTCTTCCGATCTTTATCCTGTTCACTCCATTTCAACATGATGGAGTGTCCAAACTGGATGGAGCAAAGCTGTCGTATGCATGCACGATTGCTTTGCCAGCCGCATCCATCATCGGAGCTCCATCTCGGATACTATACACCTTGGAGTCATCATGGTCATGAGCACCCCAAGGTGTACGTGGTGTACTGCGTGGCGTACCTACATCTGAGGTACTCGTCCTAGGAGTAGAAGCGGGTGACACAACATCCGTCGCACTGCCTCCACAACAACCGCCTCCAGACCTACCTGTAGATCCACTCTTAGAACCTCCTACTCCAGAGCTTGACCTCGATCTACGAGACGGGCCAGACCCTATATCGTGCTGAGGTGTCGAATGCACATGTCTACTAGTAGACCCAGTAGGAGATGGCTGCAAAGATGGTCATGGTGGAGTCACAAAGCTAGGAGACATACCTCCTACGGGAGTAGCACCACCCGCAGGAGTGACACCGGCAGGAGTGACACCGGCGGGAGTGACACCGGCGGGAGTGAAGCCAGCGGGAGTGAGGTCGGCATGAGTAAGGCCGCCAGGAGTGAGGCCAGGAGGAGTGCTACCACGAGCGATCCAATACTATGATGTAGTGGCCATATACGCAAGAGGAACCTCAGAGATGAACTCCAAAAACTGCTCCTCTGTCATGGAATGTGGAGTGAATGGAGGACTGTCTCCCATCGTGCTCTGTAATAAAAGAACTCAAATAATTAGCATGCGATAAGAAAAATAATATAGGGAATAAACAAAAAAAAAAACAAAAATTAGTATGTACAAGTGTTTTATTCAAAAGTCCTCTATTCTAGCATCCTCTTGAAGATCCGATGCACCGAGAATATCTATCTCTATATTGATGGCTTCTAAATCGCTTGCTATGTTGGTTTCCTCCTGATCATCGTCTATTGCTTCGTCTTCTCGAACAATGACCTCTTCTTCAATGACCTCTTCTTTTCGAACAATGATCTCTTCCTCCTCAACTATCGAATGAATTTCTGAGTCCACTAGAGATGGACTTTCTTCTACATCTATGTTTTCAAAAATTTTTCTACTACGTGGAGCGACTTGTAAAACAAATAGCCACTCTGGGTCTTTTGAATCTGGTATAAAAACAACTTGCTCATAGTGTTCAGGAAGTACAAATGTATCCCTTTCATCTGTCCATAATCTTGTGGAGTCGACTTGAAGCAAACCGCTCTTATCTCGTCTCACTGTTGTGTTTCTTCCAAAGGTGACTACTTTGAACCATTTCACGTCAAAAACAAAGTAATCAAACTTTCAGAAAGATAGTTTCAAGATGTCTTGAATCACACCACAATAATCTAACTCGCCTTCTAGAGCATTATCATCTCTTGCACTCGCTCTACTTTTTTGCAAAAAAATCACCATCACTCCACTATCAAAAGTAGACCGGTTTTGATCGATTCGTGCGATTCGAAAGTGTCTTCCATGAGACCATAGTGCACCATATTTAATATACTCCCAATCACATCCTTTTGCGAGTTCTTCTTCTTCTTCAGAGATATCTTCACCCGCTGCCTTTGCTTGTGAAACCGCTGCATCTAGCCATCTGCTCGTTGGAAAAGGTGGGAGAGGTCGAAGATTTTCTGGAAGAGGCAAAAATCGAGTGGAACGATTTCTTCAAAACTGAGCTCTTTCCTTTGCATTAGTTTCCTTGGTAAGTTCATACCTTTCTAACCACTTTTGCATAGGCTCAGAGTTAACTATGCAAAACTTCATTGCCTTCTCTCTGGAAGTTGCATCCATTTTTCTTTGCAATCCTTTACCTTGTGGTTCATCGCCTACGAGACGAACATCTTCATCATCGCTCCATAAGCGAGGCATTTCGGGATCCGATATACGTAGAGACTCAGTTATGAATACAAGAGATTCTTGTACAAGCCATCCCTCTGCCATGCTACCCTCTAGACGTGCTCTCTGTCGAACAAACCCTTTTAATGTCTTCATAAAGCGCTCTAAGAAGAACATCCATCGACTATGGACAGTTCCTGCTATTGCAACTTCATCTACTACATGAACCAGTAAATGAAGTTGAATAGTGAGAATACTTGTGGGAAAGTATTTCTCTACCATACAAACAGCCTCGATAGCATTGAGTTTCGCACTCTCTATGCTATCTCTATTTATCTCTTTAGAAGATATCTGCCGTACTAAAGAACTAATTTTATAAATGGTTTTTCGTACATCCTCTGAAAGACAATCTTTTAGGGCTACAAGGAGCACAAACTGTAAAAACTTGTGCCAATCATGAGACTTGAGTCCTGCAAGATCGTCGTTTCATGTGAAAGCAGTCTTTAGACATCTCATGCATCCATTAGGTGTACGAAACTCTGAAATTGTTTTCTTCACTTGTTGCTCTTCTATCCTGCGAAGCACCCAAGGACCTCTTGGTAACGATATTGTTCCGTTGGGCTTAGTAATTTCCCACAACTCTCGCATACGACCTCGCTCTTCTAAGTCGTCCCTTTGTGCTTTGCTTTCTTTCTTTCCGATCAAAGTTTTCCAAAGCATCTCTCCCACATTCTTGAAAATATGCATCGGGTCTACCAAATGATTGATCACCAATTCACTCCAATAAGGGATTTCATGAAAAATGGACAACCGTTTCATGCCGGCAACTGGATTTTCTGAATCCCACAGTTGTTTCCAATCGCTAGCTTTCATTTGGTGTTGTGCTTGTCGACCAATTTGTCCTTCACATAAAACATGCCCATCAGGCAAATATCTATGATGTCCTTCATAGACAGTTTTACGTAGTGCTTTGGAATAGCGTGCTTCGAGTCGTGGTCCGCATAAAGGACAAGAATGGTAACCCGAAATCAATAAACCTGAACATTCACCATAACTAGGCCAATCATGCATTGTCCACATAAGTATGCCTTGCACTCGCACGTCTCGTCTTCTTATAGGTTGAGACATGTCACGCACAGTGATCGCATTCCATAAAATGCGTAGTTCTTCCACAAGTGGTGCAAGATATACATCCATGTTTTTTACCTTATACTTACCTGGTACAATAAGAGCTAATAATAAATGACCTTTCTTTGTGGCCAACCATGGTGGGATATTATAATTGACCAAACATACAGGCCATGTGCTCCATGAAGAACTGCGTAATCCAAATGGATTTACTCCATCCATAGCTAGGCCTAGACGTATGGACCGAGGCTCACTAGCAAACTCTGGCCACTTACTATCTATGTGCTTCCAAGCATCAGAGTCAGCTGGCATTCGCATTACATTATCTGTAGACCTGCTCTTTGTATGACATGACATTAACTCAGCTATAGATTTGCATCTAAACATGTTCTTAATTCGTGGAATGATAGGAAAGTGGCAAAGAACCTTTGCGGGGATTGCTTCGCCTATAACGTCTTCTCTAAATCTATTTGCTCCACACTTTGGACATACGTGGAGATGCTCATACTCATTCCGAAAGAGAATGCAATCATTCGGACAAGCATGAATTTTAGTATAATCCATTCCAATGGACTGTAAAAGTTTTTTCGCATCTCCACGTGTTGGAGGCATGTCATTGCCCTCTGGCAAAATTTGATCTTTAAGAAGCCTACAATAAGCAATTAAAATGATAGAAATGAATTTATTGTGATACAACAATGAAAGCCAATTCGTTCTCCACTTACCTGAACAATTCAGTGACACTACTATCTGACCATCCATAAATGGATTGCAGATTGAGCATCGCGAGTGAAGCACATAGTACAGATATCTTTGCTCCATTTTAAAGTGGTAAACGAGCTAATCTTCGCATGTTTTCATATTCTTCATCAACTTCTGATCGTGGAATTTCTGTTGTGTCCATGAAACTCTCGACACCTTCTTCACCATCAGGATATTCGTCCATCTCATAAAATGCTTCAAGCATCTCTTCCATATGTTCATTCTGTGTAATATTATTAGTGTTTGCTTCTACGTCTAAGTCCTTTTTTGCTCTCTTTTGTCCACGAGAGGTTACCAGTGCAATGTTGTTTGGGTCCATCTACTCACCTGGGGGACCATGCGAATGATAGCGTAGGTTTTCCAGTCGACTCCTATCAAAGGATCCATACTCTCTAACATGTGCAGTACAAATCCGTCGTTTTCGATAAATTTGATACTTGCACTGTGTGCAAGGACATGCCATTCTCTCTTCAGGATCCAAAGAAGCCATCTGCTACAATATGGACATTTTAGAACATTTTAGAACATTTGTTTTTTTATTGAACCTAAAAATCTAACTCTTAAAGACCTAAATACTTAAATACCTAAAAAAACTTAAAATTCTAGTTTTAAAACCCTAATCTATATAGCTATCCTATTTTATCTATATATTCAGATTTTTTCTTGATTGATCCTATTTTATATATATATTTATTTATTTATTCAGATTTTTTTCCTCTTAATTAAGTTATATGTATGCCTAAATCCTAAAACCCTAATTTTAAAGATCTAGACCTAAATTATGTATATTTCTATACACATGTGTATATACATGTATATATGTATTATATGTGTATGTGTATGTGTGTATATATGTTATGTACGTGTTAAAACCCTAAAACCCTAATCCAAATGACCTAGAACTAAAACATGTATATATATGTATACCTGTGTATATATATGTATGCATGTGTATATATATGTGTATATGTATATATATATGTGAATATAGATAGGTATATAAGTATGTGTGTTTGTGTATTGTATATATATTCACTCTATTTAAAATGATTAAATTTAAACCTATTTTTATATATTTAATCATATATATTTCATTTATTTATTTAAAATACTAGTTCTTATCATATTTTATTATCTATATAATTATCCTACCTTATATATATATATATATATATATATTTATTTATATATTCAAATTTTTTCCTTACTTAATTATATTTAATTATATATATTTAATTAAATAATTTAAAACACTAGTTCTTTTTATATTTATTTATGTATATAATTATCTTATTTTATATATATATTTATTTATATATTCAGATTTTTTTTCTTACGTAATATTTTTATATATTTAATTTTATATATTTAATTATAAATATTTAATTATAAATATTTAATTAAATTATTTAAAACACCCGTTCTTTTTATATTTATTTATGTATATATTTATCTTATTATATATATATTTATTTATTTATATATTCAGATTTTTTTCCTTACATAATCCTATTTTTATATATTTAATTTTATTTATTTAATTATATATATTTAATTAAATTATTTAAAACACTAGTTCTTTTTATATTTATTTATGTATATAATTATCTTATTTTATATATATATTTATTTATATATTCAGATTTTTTTTCCTTACATAATCCTATTTTTATATATTTAATTTTATATATTTAATTTTATATATTTAATTTTATATATTTAAGTATAAATATTTAATTAAATTATTTAAAACACTAGTTCTTTTTATATTTATTTATGTATATAATTATCTTATTATATATATATATTTATTTATATATTCAGATTTTCTTTCCTTACATAATCCTATTTTTATATATTTAATTTTATATATTTAATTATAAATATTTAATTAAATTATTTAAAACACTAGTTCTTTTTATATTTATTTATGTATATAATTATCTTATTTTATATATATATTTATTTATATATTCAGATTTTTTTCCTTACGTAATCCTATTTTTATATATTTAATTTTATATATTTAATTATATATATTTAATTAAAACCCTAATCTTAAAATTCTAGATCTGAAATACTAAACCCTAAAACCCTAATCTTAAATATGTAGACCTAAAATATGTATATTTCTGTATACATGTGTATATACATGTATATATGTATTACATGTGCATGTGTATGTGTGCATATATCTTATGTAGGTGTTATAACCCTAAAACCCTAATCTTAAAGATTTAAATCTAAAATATGTATATTTTTGTATGCATGTGTATCTACATGTATGTATGTATTATAGGTATATGTGTGTTTGTGCATATATGTTATCTACATATTAAAATCCTAAAACCCTAATCAGAAAGACTTAGACTTAAATATGAAATACTAAACCCTAAAACCCTAATCTTAAATATCTAGACCTAAAATATGTATATTTCTGTATACATGTGTATATACATGTATATATGTATTATATGTGCATGTGTATGTGTGCATATATGTTATGTAGGTGTTATAATCCTAAAACCCTAATCTTAAAGATTTAAATCTAAAATATGTATATTTTTGTATGCATGTGTATCTACATGTATGTATGTATTATATGTATATGTGTGCTTGTGTATATATGTTATCTACGTATTAAAATCCTAAAACCCTAATCAGAAAGACTTAGACTTAAATCTGAAATACTAAACCTTAAAACCCTAATCTTAAATATCTAGACCTAAAATATGTATATTTCTGTATACATGTGTATATACATGTATATATGTATTACATGTGTATGTGTATGTGTGCATATATGTTATGTAGGTGTTATAACCCTAAAACCCTAATCTTAAAGATTTAAATCTAATATATGTATATTTTTGTATGCATGTGTATATACATGTATGTATGTATTATATGTATATGTGTGTTTGTGTATATATGTTATCTACGTATTAAAATCCTAAAACCCTAATCAGAAAGACTTAGACTTAAATCTGGAATACTAAACCCTAAAACCCTAATCTTAAATATCTAGACCTAAAATATGTATATTTCTGTATACATGTGTATATACATGTATATATGTATTACATGTGCATGTGTATGTGTGCATATATGTTATGTAGGTGTTATAACCCTAAAACCCTAATCTTAAAGATTTAAATCTAAAATATGTATATTTTTGTATGCATGTGTATCTACATGTATGTATGTATTATATGTATATGTGTGTTTGTGTATATATGTTATCTACGTATTAAAATCCTAAAACCCTAATCAGAAAGACTTAGACTTAAATCTAAAATACTAAACCCTAAAACCCTAATCTTAAATATCTAGACCTAAAATATGTATATTTCTGTATACATGTGTATATACATGTATATATGTATTATATGTGCATGTGTATGTGTGCATATATGTTATGTAGGTGTTAAAACCCTAAAACCCTAATCTTAAAGATTTAACCCTAAAACCCTAATCCTATTTTTATATTTTGATGTAAAAAAAAACTTCAAAATAAAATTAGAATTATATGTGTGTATGTATGCATGTGTGTATATATGTGTGTGTATGTATGCATGTGTACATGTGTGTGTGTATGTATACATGTGTATACATGTGTGTGTATGTGTATGTGTGTGTATGTAGGCATGCATGTGTGTGCATGTGTGTGCATGTGTGTGCATGTGTGTGTACGTGTGTGTATGTATGCATGCATGTATGTGTATGTGTGTGTATGTGTATGCATGTGTATACATGTGTGTGTATGTATACATGCATGTGTGTATATGTGTGTATGTATGCATGTGTGTATATATGTGTGTATGCATGCATGTCGGTATATGTGTGTATGTATGCATGCATGTGTGTATATGTGTGTATATATGCATGTGTGTATGTATGTGTGTATATGTGTGTATATGTGTGTGTATGTGTATGTATGCATATGTGTATATATGTGTGTGTATGTATGTGTGTATGCATGTGTGTGTATGTATGCATGTGTGTAAATTTATGTGTGTGTATGCATGCATATGTGTATATGTGTGTGTGTATGTAAGCATGCATGTGTGTATAGGTGTGTGTATGTAAGCATGCATGTGTGTACATGTATGTGTTGTGAAGAGATGGATAAGTATGTGTTTGAAGATGAAGAGGTGTTGCAAAATCCTTGATCTACACAAGCCAAATGAACTCCGGGAGTAGATGGTGGGCCCTTTTAGCTTGCCAATGGATGTATTAGACACCCTATGTACCTTGGAAGATCACTCTCAAAAAGATAGTTCAAAACAGATAAGTTGGAGTTAGCTCAGAGGTGAAAACTTGCTATTCTTGGTTCATACACCTGTCCAATGTTTTACATAATTCTCTGAGCAGAGCAGCAATTAGCTTAATTCCTCTTGGGGAATTCTAGTTAGCTTAAAGAGCTAACTTTCAAGAGTAATCTCATAAAAAATAATGAACCACACACTGAGAATGAGTTTTAACAAGTGATGACATCATCCCGATTTTTATGGGCTGCTACAGTTTGAGACCAGTGAGCAGAAAAATCAACATAACTCAAACTTTAGGAATCCAATAATTATGAAAATTTGTATGGTTATACTAGACAGTAAGCTGAATCCAAAAAGCTTTAAATCACTGAATTTGGATAAGTAATCACTGAGAAATGGCTCTGACAAGATGAGTGAAAAAGTCGGGTACCTGACAGAGAAGTGAAGATGAACAGACCCTGTTGACTTGAAATTGAAACATCCAAATGACATGAAAATTTGTGATCATATAGTAGACTTATAGAGCTAACTTTACCAAGTTAAATCACTGAAAATGATGCACCAAGCTTAGAGAAAACATCCCTGCAAGCTGACTGAGAAAAACTGAGAGTAATGGCAGTGAGTAGTACACTTCACAAGAACATGGAAAGATGAACTCAAATAATCATGAAAATGAAAGTATATTGCTTGTACAATACAATTACTTACTGATACATATGTGTGCCTTGTAATCACACTTTGATATGGCATAAATCTCAGCTCTTGGAGGTCTTCACATAGGTCTCTCTCACCACGACTAAAACTGCCATCTATTTATAGTTGAGTTTGGGAGGCTAACTTCCCTCAATCACTCTCCAATCAATCAATGATTGATTTGATTCTCTACCTACCACAAATCACGAATTCGTGGCTCCTCTTTCCCTTTTTGATCATGTGGACTCAACCACTTAAGATTCTCTTACTTTTACATTAAGTAAACTCTTCAAAAAATTACAAGAGGTAGTTCACAAGTGAACTTTACATAGTCTTCATTTTAAAGCTTTTTTCATGACTTTGTGGGACTCAAGCCAATACTTAGGCTTGTCATAGACTTGCTCCAACAGCTCCCCCTCAAGCCAAGTATGCTTGAGGTCTTCAATCTTCCAAGATTACCTGCAAACCAATCATAGCCTTGAATTTGCAAAGCTTTGTACCATCCAATGCTTTGGTTAGAATATCTGCACATTGTTGATGAGTGGACACATATGATATTTGAATCTCTTTGCTTAGAACCTTTTCTCGTACATAGTGATAATGAACTTCAATATGTTTAGTCCTTGCATGAAAAATAGGATTAGCAGCCAAATGAATAGAACTCATATTGTCACCAAAAATAGGTGGAGTTCCAAACTCCAATCCAAGATCTTTGAATAATGTCTTCATCCACATAGCTTCTTGTGTAGCTATGGCAAGACCTCTATATTCAGCTTCAGTAGAAGAGAGAGCAACTGTGGGTTGGTTCTTGGATGACCATGAAATAAGCTTTGAACCTGCAAAGGTAAGATAACCTGAAGTGCTCCTTCTATCTTCCTTGGAGCCAGCCCAATCTGCATCAGAAAATAGCTTCAAACCTAAATCAGATACATAAGGATAATAAAGTCCTTCATTTATGGTTCCTTTGAGATACTTGAGAATCCTTTTGGCAACATCCATATGTGGTTTCCTTGGTGTGTGCATAAATTGGCTTAGCACACTCACACTGTAACATATATCTACTCTTGTCAATGTGGCATAATTGAGACTACCCACTAGACTTTGATATGATGTGATGTCCTCTATGAGTTCACCTTCATGTGAGCTCAATTTGTGATTGAACTCCGTTGGAGTACCTGCAATCTTACAATCTTGCATCTTGAATTTTTCCAACATGTCCTTAAATGTACTTCCTTTGAGTGAGAAACAAACCATGATCTTTGTAGACAACTTCCAAACCTAGGAAGTAGGTAAGTGAACACAAATCACTTATCTTGAACTCTTCTCTCATCTGATCTTTGATCTTCTTCATACCATCTGCATCATTTCCTGTCAATATAATATCATCTACATATACACATAGGTAGATGACCTCAGAGTTACTCTTTTTAATAAAGAGTGAAGGATCTGCCTTGCTTGGTTGAAAGCCTTTGTCTTGCAAGAATGAAACAAGCCTAAAATTCCAAGCTCTTGGAGCTTGCTTGAGACCATACAATGCTTTGTTAAGTTTACACACATAATCAGGATAAACTTGATTCTCAAAACCAGGTGGTTGTGCCATATATACCTCTTCTGTTATCCAACCATTCAAAAATGCTTTCTTTACATCTAGTTGAAGTATCTTCCAATTTTTGGAAGAGGCAATACTAAGCAAAACCCTAATAGTAGGCATCTTTGCCACAGGAGAGAAGGTCTCCTCATAATCAATTCCCTGAGTTTGTGCAAAGCCTTTCGCTACAAGCTTTGCCTTATACCTGTTAATTGAACCATCAGAATTCTTCTTGAGTTTATGGACCCATCTTGAGCCTATTACCTTCATGGATGAAGTCTTGGGCACCAAATCCCAAGTGTTGTTTTCCTCAAGTGCTTCAATCTGCATGCTTCCATTCTGTTTTTGCTTTGGCCTCTTCAAATGATGATGGCTCCTCTTGGTTTATGTCCTGTGCTATGTAGATAGAATGTTTAGTTACTAATGAGGTGTCAAACCCATACCTTTCTGGTTTTTTCTTTTCCCTCATAGATCTTCTTAGGCCATGATGTGATGATTCTGCCTCATGTCCAAGTTCCTGCAATTTTGCTTTACCTTTAGACTTCCATGCTTTGACCTTTTCAAATGTGAGATTCTTCATCATCCTCCCAGGTGTCTTGTTCTTCAATCTTTGATTGTTCTCTACCAAGCTTTGGAAAATCCTCTTCAAGATCATATGGTAAATTGATCTTCTTGCATGAATCTTCATACCATGAATTGTTCTCATCAAAAACTACATCTCTGCTTACCAAGAATCCTTTGTTGGTAGGGTTGTATAACCTGTAGCCCTTTTGATTGTTTTCATATCCAATAAATACACACCTTTGTGCCTTTGGATCCATCTTGCCTCTAACCTGTGAAGGAACATGAGCAAAAGCAATACATCCAAAAATTTTACAATGATCTAAGCTTGGTCTTCTTCCATTCCAAGCCTCATATGGAGTCATCCCATCAAGGGATTTTGAAGGCAACCTGTTAATCAAGTAAGTGGCTGTAGATACAGCCTCAGCCCATAAATAATTAGGTAAATGCTTTTCATTTAACATAGACCTTGCAGCTTGCTTCAACAATTGTCCTATTCCTCCTTTCTGCCACTCCATTTTGCTCAGGAGTGTACCTTGTAGTTACCTCTCTTTTGATTCCTCTTTCTTGAAGAAAAGAATCAAACTCATGGGAGAAGTATTCTCCCCCTCCATCTGACCTTAGCCTTTTTAGTGATTTACCTGTTTGATTCTCCACAAGAGCCAAATATCTTTTGAAAAATGAAAAAACTTCATCTTTGTGTTTCATAAAGAATAGGATAGTCCATCTGCTGCAATCATCAATAAAGGAAACATAATACCTTGATCCAGATATTGAAGCTTCCTTGCTAGGTCCCCATACATCTGTATGAACCAACTCCAAGAGATCTCCATGCATATAACCTTTCTTCATGAATGGTAACCTGTGAGACTTTCAAAATTGACATGCACTACACTTATAAATCATATGTTGTTTTGACAAATTAGGAAGTCCAAGTACACTTTGGTCCCTGCAGATTTGCTTTAATGACCTTTCACCAATATGTGCTAACCTTTTGTGCCATACTTCCAATTATGTGAGTGTCTGACTACCATAATTAAAGAGAGCAATGTTTCTAGTGTCCTGTAATTCAAATGTGAACAATCTACCTGTCTTTTCACCTTTTGCAATTCTTTTGAATCCTTGACTTGGATCTTCAACAAATGCTCCTGCTTTTATGAACCTGACTTGCAACCCTTTCTCTACTATTTGCCCAACACTTATCAAATTCTTTGTAATGGTAGGGACATAGAGTACCTTACTGAGTAGGTTGATGTTTCCATCAGGTGCTTTGACATTGCCTATTTTCTCCACATGATGTTTTGTATCATCTCCTGTTTGTACCTCATGCTTATTCCTTGGATCTTCTAAATCTGATAGGAGTGCCACATTTCCTGCCACATGATTTGAACAACCTGAATCTATGTAGAAAACATGCTCATCATATTTACCTTTTGGCATAGCCATGTTCATGATCAATAATGAATCCTCTTTGTTTGAGTCTTCTGTGTAGTTATTGTAGTCTCTCCTTCCTTTGTAGCCTCCTTGATAGTTTGAATGATTGTAGTTGTTGTAGTTGCCATGATAGTTGTTGAACCTTCCTCTTGAGTAGCCATAACTTCCTCTATTGTATCCTCTACCTCTTTGATTCCTAGAATTCCTAAAGCAATTTTCAGTTGTATGATTAGTTAATCCACAAATAGAACATGAGTTGGAGTCTTGGGATCTCCCCCTGCCTTGTCTACCTTCTCTTCCTCTACCTCTGCCATGTCTTCCTCTACCTGCATAGTTAGCTTGATATGTACCTGCTTCATCATTCACTTTCTTTGTCTCTCCTTTGTTATCTTTGGACTTGCTTTTATCAGTGTATAAAGCTGAAGATTGATTACCTTTAGAGCTTTCTCCATTTTTTATAAGTTTTGCCTCTTGAGTAAGTAGTTGTCCAATGAGTGTATTGAAATCAGGTACATGCATGTCCATGTACAAATCCATAGCTATGGTGAATGCTTCCCACTTGTCATCTGCCTTCAAGCCATTGAGGACCTGCCTTACAATTTTCTCTTCATCTATTACCTCTCCAATGCTTCCCAACTGATCCGCTATGTCCTTGAGCTTTGTGACAAAATCAGTCACATTTTGTTTGGGAGCCTTCTTGAGAGTTGTGAAATCCAGCCATAGTTGATGCTTCCTAGCTTTAGTACTTGAAGAAAAGAAGGCTTCAAGTGCATCCCACACTTCCTGAGATGTCTTACAACTTCTAATGTGAGGCAACAAAAAATCTGAGATAGAGTTGAGGAGATAAGACCTTGCAAGTGCATCCTTGGAGCACAATGTGCTCAATCTTTCTTGCTCTTCTTGTGTTGGTTGACTTTTGTTCCTGAAACTTGGCATAACTTCATCTCCAGCCACATAACCATATAAACTTCTACCTTGGAGATAAGCTTCCATTCTTAATGACCAAGCTGAGTAGTTACCTCTGTCCAATTTGTCAATTGATGAAGGAAATCCATCTGCCATGTTGTCCAACCTTGCTCTGATACCACTGTGAAGAGATGGATAAGTATGTGTTTGAAGATGAAGAGGTGTTGCAAAATCCTTGATCTACACCAGCCAAATGAACTCCAGGAGTAGATGGTGGGCCCTTTTAGCTTGCCAATGGATGTATTAGACACCCTATGTACCTTGGAAGATCGCTCTCAAAAAGATAGATCAAAACAGATAAGTTGGAGTTAGCTCAGAGGTGAAAACTTGCTATTCTTGGTTCATACACATGTCCAGTGTTTTACATAATTCTCTCAGCACAGCAGCAATTAGCTTAATTCCTCTTGGGGAAGTCTAGGTATCTTAAAGAGCTAACTTTCAAGAGTAATCTCATCAAAAATAATCAACCACACACTGAGGATGAGTTTTAACAAGTGATGACATCATCCCGATTTTTACGGGCTGCTACAGTTTGAGACCAGTGAGCAGAAAAATCATCATAACTCAAAATTTAGGAATCCAATGATTATGAAAATTTGTATGGTTATACTAGACAGTAAGCTGAATCCAACAAGCTTTAAATCACTGAATTGGGATAAGTAATCACTGAGAAATGGCTCTGACAAGATGAGTGAAAAAGTCGGGTACCTGACAGAGAAGTGAAGATGAACAGACCCTGTTGACTTCAGATGAACATAACTCAAGATTGCAACATCCAAATGACATGAAAATTTGTGAGCATATAGTAGACTTATAGAGCTAACTTTACCAAGTTAAATCACTGAAAATGATGCACCAAGCTTAGAGAAAACATCTCTGCAAGCTGACTGAGAAAAACTGAGAGTAATGGCAGTGAGTAGTACACTTCACAAGAACATGGAAAGATGAACTCAAATAATCATGAAAATGAAAGTATATTGCTTGTACAATACAATGACTTACTGATACATATGTGTGCCTTGTAATCACACTTTTATATGGCATAAAGCTCAGCTCTTGGAGGTCTTCACATAGGTCTCTCTCACCACGACTAAAACTGCCATCTATTTATAGTTGAGTTTGGGAGGCTAACTTCCCTCAATCACTCTCCAATCAATCAATGATTGATTTGATTCTCTACCTACCACAAATCACAAATTCGTGGCTCCTCTTTCCCTTTTTTGATCATGTGGACTCAACCACTTAAGATTCTCTTACTTTTACATTAAGTAAACTCTTCAAAAAATTACAAGAGGTAGTTCACAAGTGAACTTTACATAGTCTTCATTTTAAAGCTTTTTTCATGACTTTGTGGGACTCAAGCCAATACTTAGGCTTGTCATAGACTTGCTCCAACATGTGTGTATGTATGTATGTGTAAATTAATGTGTATCTTCCTTTCTCTCTCTCTCTCTCTCTCTCTCTCTCTCTCTCTCTCTCTCTCTCTCTCTCTCTCTCTCTCTCTCTCTCTCTCTCTCTCTCTCTCTCTCTCTCTCTCTCTCTCTCTCTCTCTCTCTCTCTCTCTCTCTCTCTCTCTCTCTCTCTCTCTCTCTCTCTCTCTCTCTCTCTCTCTCTCTCTATCAATAGCGAATAAAAGAATCACTTACAAGTATGTCCCTCTTTGAATCGTTGTCGTCAAAGCATAATGTAGGTCGTCTCTCATCCAATTCCAAACAATCGATGCCAAAGAACTTCTGCAAAATCAACGAAAAGAGAAATTAGAAACCCTAAAGCATAGAGAAACACAAATGCTAACAGTACGTGCAACACTTACCAAGATGTGGGTGACCCCTAAGTGCTGTAAGTACAAGGAGTTGGTTCCTGATTTTGAGTAACCCCAAAAATGCGATTTTGGCTGAAAGTCGTGAAAAATGCTATTTTGAGTGAGAATCGTGAAAAAATGCGATTTTGAGTGAGAATCGTGAAAAACGCGATTTTGAGTGAGAATCGTGAAAAATGCGATTTTGAGAATGATCACAAAATCGCGATTTTGAATGAAAATCGTGTTTTTGACATGAAAATTGCGATTTTGAATGAAAATCGTATTTTCTCAAAATCGTGTTTTTGGCCTGAAAATCGCGATTTTGAGAATGACTAGAAAATCGCGATTTTGATTGAAAATCGTATTCTGAAAAGCAGAGCCAGAGCGCAAAAGGCAATAAGCCAAAAAGCATGTCCTGATCTAAAAAGCACAGCGAGAACGCAAAAAGCAATAACCCAAAAAGGCAGCTCTGAGAGGACTTCCTAGATATAAATAAAAGGCACAAGAGTGCGCTCAGGTGTCACACCTGAGCTCGGTCATTCTAAGCAAATTAATCTTCATAAAAAACCGCCTCTTGAGGTAGAGGTCCAATGTTCAATCTTCGGGCTGGACATGCAAAGCTTTGGTGAGTTTAAATGAGATGTAATCTAGTTGCAATCTACTCTAACCTATGCTTTGTGGGATATGGGAGTCCCATGGGTATTATGTCCATTCACCTATACACTTGTTTTTTCAAAGTTAAAACCGAAGGAGTAGGCACCTGCCGAATCTCCATAAGAAAAACAATAATAATAATAAATACAATAAAACTAAAATGTGTGTTATTTTTTAAAGTAAATTCGATCGTACAATATACTAGAATAATAAATACACTTAAAGGAGTAAAAACTCATTCATACAACATCCAACCTACTAGAATTCAACTGCCAAATCAAGCATATAAATTAAGCATCATTATTTTGCTGAAAATATGAGGTAATCAACGACATCATTTTGCTAGAAATCTGAGCCAATCAACGATATGATTTGAATTATGTATGAATACATCATCTGTGAAGGAATCTAATTGTACTCTAGTGACATTAAGCTTGTCAATAGTGAGATTCACCCATTATGTTCCACATGTGTAATGAAAAATGGGTATTGCTCATACTAATTTGTTTTTTCATTTCCTTTGGCCGCAGGTCCATATTGACAATCTTTTTTTCAACACATGTCACTACTATTGTTTTGTTCTTGCTTGGTTACCTTGCATGTAGAGTACACATCCCACCTTGCTTCTTTGCTCAGGTTATTAATTCCTAACCATTTCTTATATTTTTGATAAAGCAACCCTTATGATTAAATTCTATGCTTGTTTTTTTAAGGAAGTTTGATTAGTGACATCGACTATTTCCATTAAGCTTGAATAAGTGATTGTACAAATAAAGGTAGGCATAACACCCATGGGAACTTGTGAACCCCACAAAGCAAGGGTAAGATTCCTAGAAACTACTAGATATAGAGCCCAAAGTCTTGTTACGATAGCAATTGGGAAGTGATGGCCCTAAGGGTGGATGAGGTAACTGTTTTGAATTGCTTGAAGTCTAGAGAATCAGTTTGAACTTCCTGAATGCCCAAAATCCCCCTAAAAGGGCCGGTTCTATATCAAGGTCTAGACATAACTATTCAGGGATGTCTCACTATTGTCCGAAAGCGTTGAACCCCCACCCTCAACCTAAGAGCCAAAGGCACCAATCACTCAAGTTAGCATGCACATATGTATCTTTCATAATTTATCATAGTTAGTATGTCCTCTATAATTGTATCCTTCTTCTCTTCAATAAAAGTCCCGATCATAATACCCTAACTCCATATATATGTATATAACAATCATTGAATGCGTTTCTTCCACCTCCATTTATTCCTCCTCTTTCTATGGATTTGTATGTAACTTTAGATGCTTGAACTCCTTCTGATTCTTCTTCTTGAGATTGGTTTCCTTTTTCTCCTTGTTCTCATTTTTTCCTTCTTCTTCCTATTCGTCTAACTATATGACATCTTCCATTTCCATTTCTTTCTGCGGGTTATGGTAGAGCTTTCATCCTTCAAGGTTCAGTTACCCCATCACCATAAGGGTAGTAAGTTGCTCAAATTACGAAAGAGAGTCACTTAGATAAACAAAGTTTGCAATTTGGCAAAATGAGAATCCAAGATTTTTGGAAAAATAGACCAATGGTAGACCTTGCTTATATTTTCTAAATTTTCAATGATGAACTTTTTGAGCCACTTGGATGAATGGAAATTCTTGTAATAATGGATATTTGCATAAACAATCAAGTTGTAACCATGATAGAGTGTGTGGATGAAGATGATTTTGATATTTATTTATTCATGGTAATGATTTCAAAAGAGGAGTGTGAGCATGTACAAAAGAAAGTTGAGTGAGAAGTAGAATCCATTATAGTGGATTTAGAATCAAATTCAAAGGACGCATACTTGTTAGAAGTAGAAATCACACCTACTTTCACCATTTTGGATCACCCACCCATCTTCAAAATATAAGCGTACCCATGATAGACAAACCCACCAAACGAAGGAGGACATGAGACAAAAGAAAATAACTATCCCTTACCCATAATTGACCATCTATTGGAGATATTATCAAGCAAGGAGGTCTATAACTTCCTTGATGGACTTTTAAGATAGGAAGAGATGGCGATTGCCCTTGAAGATTAGCACAAAGCTACTTTTGCTATGGAATGGTGAATATGTGCAATCAAGTTTATGCCATTTGGCTTAAGTAATGCCCTTGCCACTTTCCAGTGTTTTATGAATAACAAGATTAAAAAGTTCTTGAGGAAGAGCATGGAAGTGTATGTAGATTTCCTACGTAGGCACTCCACACAATGAAATATACATATCCCTAAATTGTAGATAACTATTTATAGTCCCCTATAGTATAGAGTTTCTTTGAACCCAAAGAAGTGTGTATTCATGGTTCAACAAGTCAAAATGTTGGACCAAATGAGGCAATTTCTCTACCTTTACAAGCTCCAAATAATGATGCACATCATTCCATCTCTGATGCAGATTTATATGATGGAGTTGTTGATGAGGGGCTCAAATAGAGGAGGCAAAAACCATGCCTAAATGGTTGGTGCAGACTTTGAGAGATAGCAAATAAGATGCAACTCTGCCATATTGTGTACTCATATAGAGTATCATAGTGCTTCTTTTGCACAAAATTTCTATGCACTTGTTTCCTCTAGTCTTTGCAATGCAAATGCTCTTGTTTTTTTTTATAAAGCACAGAATTCATAAATTGGATGGCTACTATGCAATCACAATATGATGCTATTATGAAGAGTGGTACTTAATCTTTATGTAGTATTCCTTTAGGCAAGAAGCCCATTGGCACTAAATGGGTATACAAGATAAAACATAAATTTGATGGAACAATTGATCGGTATAAGGCAAGGCTTGTTGCAAAAGGTTATGCTCAAGAGAGAGGCATTGTTTTTTATGAGAACTTTGCTCCCATATGCTAATTGACCATTGTTCATAGAATTTGTGCACTTGAAGCTCATCATGGTTGGAATGTACATCAATTGGACATTAAAAGTGCATTTTTTAATGGTGACTTACATGAAGAAGTGTATGTATTTCAACCACATGGTTTTGTGCAAAAAGGTTATGAAAATAAAGTGTGCAAGTTGAAGAAGGCATTATATGGTCTGACACAAGTACCACGTGCTTGATGAAAAGATACATGCCTACTTGCTTGCACATAGCTATGAGAACACTCCAACTGAGACCACCCTACATGTTTAGCATGAAAATGATGTACTTCTTATCATTACTGTATATGTTGATGAAATGGTGCTCATGGGTTACATATTGCTGAATTTAAGGTTGATTTGCATGCCTCTTTGAAGATGTCAAATTTAGGGCATTTGTATCATTATTAGGGAATTCAATTTATGCAATTTGATGGGGGAATAGCTTTGTGTGAAACAAAATACATTGACACATTATTGCAACATTTTGGCCTTGAAGATTGCAAACCTATTGTCGCTCCTATGGAAACAAGTTTACGGTTGATACTTCATGATGTTGGAGATGGATTTGATATTGTTCTCTATCAATACACTATTGGATGCTTGATTTACTTATGCATGAATCAACTTGATATCTAGTTTTCTATCTCTTAAATGAGTGGTTTTATGCATTGGCTAGGTGTCACACATTGGGAGGAGGTTACACACATCTTTCGCTACTTGAAAAGGTACTCAACTACTTGGATTTTTTTATGCCAAGTGGGGATCATTATCACAAGACTTACAAGCTTCTTCTAACTCAAATAAGGCTGGTTTCTATGACACATGAGTGTCCACTAGTGGTTTTTGTTTCATGCTTGGTGTCTCACGCGTATCTTAGTTGAGTTAGAAGGAGAATATTGTGTCCACTTCTAGTTTTGAGGCTAAGTATAGGGAAGCTTTCATAGAGATTGTTGAGTGTGTGTGCTCAAACACCTTTTGGCTATTTTGGGTATTTCTTTGGATAGTTCACTAACAATCAGAGTGCATTGACAATTGTTCCATGCTCGCACAAAAAACATTGAGTTGCATCATCATTATGTCAGGGAGAGGTTCTCTATTGGAGAGGTCAGTTTGGCATATGTGCCCACATAAGAGAACCTTGGAGACATTTTCACAAAGGCTCTGCCTAGGGAGAAGTTTAAAGCTTTTCACAAAGCTTTGGGTTTACTTTCTTTTGTGGATTTATCTCTTTCCACATATCATGGCACTTCCTTATATATGAGTATCAGATCATTGTTCATTGCATCACTCCCGGGGGGAATTTGTTGATATATTGCAATAGTGATGTGTGTGAACACACTTCGGATTGTCAGGATAGTTTTTCCCTCTGTAGGAGGCTTTTTTCCCCTGACATGTATATAGAAACTTTGCATTCAAAATGTGGATGAAAGTTTTATAGAGCTTGAAAAGAAAATCTTATCTAGTAGCTTGGAAAAGGTAATTAAAACTAGGAAAGTATTCATCTCTTATACCAAACACCAACACCTCTCATCCTCATGAAAGAACAAATGAGTTACTACCTCTTACATAGAGTAGGCAAGGTACCAAATGAAAACCTGCTCTATGACAAAGAAGACCTTGCACATTTGAACGATCAAATGTATGGGGCCTCTTGGAAGAAGGCATTCTTGTAAAATACTCCCAATTTTCATGAACATTTATCTCTGTTGCCACCCTTTTTTCAGAACCATCTAAATTACTATCCCATTCCATGATGCAAAATAGTATATGAGTTCCTAAGGTAGCAACAAGATCAAAAAATTGTGAAGCAATGGTTGAAATATCCTCATCTCCTATCACCTCCAAAGTATGAAGTCACAACTCACATGGATTAGAGTGATCTTGCCAAGATGAAGTAGGCTCTCCAAGCTTTTAAACAATTGCAAAGTGGGCAAGAGGCCCTCCTTATATAGAGTTGAAGGATCTCCAAAGTAAATCATATGTGGGATAATACTCCTTGACCAAGAATGGTCACAAGGTAGAAGCAAATGGAAAGGTACCTAAATAGAATGAGATACAACTAAATAAATATGAAGTGGAGTGTCTCCTACATACAAAATTGAGATGTATGCATAGGGATACATGAAATCATGTCATCAAAAACCCCTCCATAGCTCCATTTTGAGGTGATTGTATGTTATAGAGGTCCACCATGCACTGGAGCAAAACTAGAGGTAGAGCCTTCATAAACATGTCCACCAGGGTCTCTTGAGAGGTACATTGCTCCAAAGTAATCTCTTGAGATACAAAGTTATTTTGGATGAATTGTTACTAGATCTCAATGTTCTTGGTTTGAGCATGGAAGACTCAATTATTGGTGATTGTCAAGGTTGATTGGCTATCATTGTGAATGCATGTAGGAGTATCTTGCAAACTGTCAATGTCAAATAATAAACAATGAAGCCATATGGCCTCGCATGCTGTAAAATTGGATGCTCGATACTTGGCCTCTATGGATGAAAGAGAAAATGTAGGTTGCTTCTTAATTGCCCAAAAGCTGATTCCCAAGGCAAGAAAGAATATGTACATAGAAGTAGACCATGTAGAATCAAGATTACTAGCCCAATCTAAATCAGAATATCCTATGATATCAATGATCTCTCTATACCAAAGACCATGATGATGGGTGAGGGCAAGGTAATGAAGTAACCTCTGTGAAGCTTTCCAACATGCGTAATGAGGTTGGTGCAAACTATTTGAGAATACCAACTACATAGGCAATGTATGGCTTATGTTAGTGAGGTATAGTAAAGAGCCAACTAGCTGCAAATAATCATGCACGTCCATGAGCGATGATGTGTCCTCTTGTGTGAGCTTGATGTTGGGATCAAGTGGTGTAGATATGGAGTGACACTGGTCCATGTTATACATGGAAAGTAGATCAGAGCAGTACTTCTTCTAAGATAGGAATATGCCTTCTTTCATTTGCAAAACTTCAATGTCTAAGAAGTAGTGAAGCAAGCCAAGATTTGTCATTGAGTACTCAAGGTGAAGCTGCTTGATGATAAATTGGATGTGATCATCATTGAAGTGTGTCAAGATCAAGTCATTGACATAAAGAATGATGATGGAAACTAGGTACTCTTTCTAATAGATGTAGAGGTTAACATTGGTCGTGCTTCAATGGAATCCTTTATCTTCAAAGAACTTGTGTATTTTCTCATACAAGCATGTGGAACTTGCTTAAGTTCATAAAGTGTTGTGTGGAGTTTGTAGACAAGATCTTCCTCTCCTTTGGTTTGGAAACCTTCACATTTTCACAGATATACTTCTTCTTGAAGATCATCATCCAAGAAATCACTTTTTACATCAAGCTGGTATATGGGTCATTTGAAATGAGCACTTATGGCAAGGATGATTTGAATGGTGATGAACCTTACAATAGGGCCAAAGGTTTCTTCATATTCAATGCCGTGCTTTTGTTTATAGCCCTTTGCTACTAGTCATGCTTTGTACTTGTCCAAAGTTTCATATGATGTGTACTTGATTTTATAAAGCCACTTGACTCCTATGACTTTTTTATTAGATGGTTTATATACAAGTGTCCATGTATTGTTGTTTTGAACTGCATCTATCTCAATGTTGGGGTTTGAGGTCTACAAAAGCACACGATACACAAGGAAGAAGAAGAAGCTTGGAGCACAACAGAACACAGAATGTATCCAAGTGAATGTACAAAGATAAGTGACCCATTACAATTATAGGCATATATACAAACCCAGGGGAAATGACATCCTAAAGAGGGAAAAAAGTTTTCTTTTGGTCCGAAGTGTGTCCATACACATCACTATTGAAGTATATCAACAAATCACCCCTATGAGTGATGTAATGAACAGGACATTAGCACTCATGTATAAGGAAGTTCCAAGCTATGTGGAAAGAGATCAATCCACAAAAGGAAGTAAGCCCAAAGCTTTGTGAAAAGTTTCAAACTTCTCCCTAGGCAAAGCCTTTGTGATAAGGTCTCCAACATTAGCTTGTGTGGGCTCATAAGCCAAACTAATCTCTCCAACAAAGAACCTCTTCCTGACATAATGATAGAGCACCTCAACGTGCTTTGTCTGAGCATGGAACACAAGGTTCCTCACAACTACAACTATGCTTTGATTGTCAATGAAGATGGTGGTGGGAGAAGACCGATCAACACCCTAATCAACCAAAAGGCATCTGAGCCACACACACTCAATAGTCATTGCAAAAGCTCCCCTATAGTCAACCTCATAACTAGAAATTTCAAATAGTAGGCTACTTCTTGCTCAACCAAGATATGCATGAGCTACCAAGCATGAAGCAAAAACCACTAGTGGACACAAGAGTGTCATAACAACTAACTTAGTTTGACTCAAAAAAAGGATGTAAATCTAGTGGTAATGAACCTCCCTTGGGATAAAACAATCCAAATAGTATGGACACTGGGGAAAATTTCTCACCTAAGAGACATCAACATAAATGTTAGGACTAGTTATACATAAGTAAATCAAGCATTCAAAAACCTGTTGATAGAGAACAATGTCAAATGCATCTCCACCATCCTGAAGACTCAACCGTGAACCATTTTCCATGGGATTGGCAATAGCTTTGCAAACTTCAAGACCAAAGAGCTGCAATAATGTGTCAATATATTTTGTTCCACACAAAGTTATTCCTCCATCAACTTGCATAAATTGAATGCCAAAATAATGATACAAATGCCCTAAAGTTGACATTTCAAAAGAGGCATGCAAATCAGCCTTAAATTCAGCAATATGCTTCTCATCAAGACCGATGAGCAACATGTCATCAACATATACAACAATAATTAAAAGTACATGATCTGCATGCTTAAGATATAAGGTGCTCTTAGTTGGACTATTCTAAAAAACATACACAAACAAGTAGGCATGTATCTTTTCATATCAAGCACATGGTGCTTGCTTAAAACCATATAATGTCTTTTTCAACATGCACACTTTATTTTCATGCCCTTTTGCACAAAACCATGGGGCTGAATATAAATATGTTTCTTCATCTAAGTCACCATTCAAAAATGTAATTTTTGTTGATATATTTAGGTAGTGATGTGTGTGAACACACTAGGACCGCTGGGGCACTTTTTTCCCTCTTTAGGAGGTTTTTTTCCCTCGGCTTGTATATACGCATATTGCCCTAATGGGCTACTTATCTTTGGACATTATCTAGTAATACATTCAGTATTGTGTGTTGTGCTCCAAGCTTCTTCTTCTTCCTTGTGCTATTCATGTGCTTTTGCAAACGTCTAACTCCAACAATTGGTATCAGAGCACGTTGTTGCTTCATCTAGGGTGCTGTTGACACTCCTCCGGTTGTAGTCTCAGAATCGCACGAATTTTGGTGAGCATACTCAGCGTGTTTTCAAGATCAAAACATCTTCGCTTTGTGGTGCCGAAATCGCGATCTAAGCTCGTTTTGGCCTTCGAACGCACTATCGCAACGCTTATGCAGGCTATTTCGTCTTCTTGTGCCAAAGGTATATACAAGTTTCTGTTCGCCAGTATAAGCGTCTCGAAGTCTACTACATGTCTATCAGAATTCATGTGGGCATTTTTTGTTCAACTTTTTGAGATACAATCAATTTTCTGCATCAAGGTATTTTAGTCACGGGCCATGGCTGAAAGCAGTGATGTATTCCGTATGTTGGTTGTTGAGGATAAGTTGGATGGTACCAACTACCCGTTATGGGCTTATATGATGCGACATGTGTTGGTTGCAAAAGGACTGTGGAACATTGTGCAGGAACGTCCTATCACACCTGCAACTGTTACAATTGCAAGTATTGAAGCTGATGCAAAAGGTGCTGAAGATGATGATATTCTGCACATTCCTGTTCGTGTTGCGGTTTCTGCTGCACCTACTGCAGAGCAGATTCACTGGGATGGCAGAGATGCCCAAGCACATGCATTGATAGCTTTGACTGTCAAACGTGCCATTATTCCTCACATTCGCTCTTGTAGAACAGCTAAGGATGCTTGGGATACACTTACCACATTGTACCAAGCTAGGAATGAGGCTCATGTTGCTTACCTCCGAAAATAGTTGGAGAGTGAGCACATGAATGAAGGTGATTCTATGGACAGTTTCCTAATGAAGATCAAAGACTTGAAGGAACACTTGATTTTTGCTGATGAGGTTATACCAGATAGCTCACTTGTGCGGACCGTTCTGAATGGTCTTCTTGATTCATATCAGAGTTTTGCTTCTACTCTTTGTTTGATGATGAAAGGCAATCCAAACGCCTTATCATTTGAGGAGTTAGCCTCTGTTCTGTTGCAGGAAAATCATTCCAGGCAGAACATGTCCATTATGCGAGTTGCAGATCAAGCTTTCCTGGCTAGTCAGAAGGGCAAAGGAAAATGGAGCTCTTCAACTAGTAAGCAGAAATTTGCTAATTCTGCATATTTGAAGAAGAAAGATAAAGATGAGAAGAAATCAAAAAAGCAGAAATTGTTTTGTAAGTACTATAAAGGGAATTATCATATCATAGAGAACTGTCCAAAACTGGTTGTTAAAGAGGCAAAGAAGAAAAAGGCTGGAATGGTTGTTGCAGAGGCCTCTACACCAAAAACGGAGTCTGCTAATCTTGTGCAGGAAGAAGAATGGGCATTTACTACTATCTACAGTTTTGATCCATCTTCTCATGATCAGTGCATGTCTGCAGTAGACTCAGATGTTTGGTATTTTGACAGTGGTGTGACCAACATATTACCTCGCAGCACCGTTTCTTCTCTTTACTCGAGCCTGCCCCTATAGGGAATATTGTTACATGCACCAACAACTCCTCTTATCCTATTATGGGAGTTGGTAAGATCATTTTGACTACTGTCGATGGTAGTTCTTTCATGTTGTTAGATGCTTTATTTGTGCCAGGGATCAAGAAGAATCTATTATCAGTTTCTCCATTAGCCAAGATTGGCTTGGTTGTGAAATTTGTTGATGACAGGTGTATAGTTCATGATCTATCAAATGGAAATATGACTATTGCTTCTGGCGTTTTATGTTGTGGGATGTATAAGCTCATAGACTATGAAAGATCTGTAAATGATTTGGCATGTGTAGTAAATGATTCTCAGGCTATGTCAGATGCAAAGCTTTGGCATGCATGCTTTGGTCATCGGAATTTCGCTAGTTTGCTATGCCTGTAGAAATCTGAAATGGTGTCCTCTTTGCCCAAACTTGAGGCACCTGGAAAACATGTTTGTGAAGGCTGTATTTTGGGCAAAATGTAGTGTTTGTCCTTTCCAAAAGATGGTTCAGTTTGGGCTACTCAAAAATTGTAGCTTGTACATAGTGATGTCTATGGTCCTATGCAGACACCTTCTTTTGGGAATTATCTTTACTTCTTGACTTTCATCGATGATTTTTCCAGGCATGCATGGGTATATCCATTGAAGGAAAAGTCTGAAGTGTTCATGTGCTTCAAACAATTTTTGGTTTTGGCTGAAAATATGTCAACCTGTAAAATGGGCACCCTCTGTTCTGATTGAGGGGGGGAATATATGTCTTCTGATTTTAATGCATTTCTGGCTAAACATGGGATAAAACACCAGTGTACAGTGCCGTATACACCTCAACAGAATGGATTTGTTGAACGAAAGAACAGGTCTCATGGAGATGGCGAGGTGCATGGTCAAGAGTCAGGCTTTACCACATAGTTTCTGGCTTGAGGTTGTCATGTGTGCAGCATATGTACTCAACAGGTGTCCCACTAAAGTGCTGCAGTCTATCACTCCATATGAGGCTTGGCATGATTGCAAGCCATCTGTTGCTCATCTACGTGTCTTTGGTTGTTTGGCACATGCATTAGTGCCTGAACAACATCACAGAAAATTGGATGATAAAGCAGTAAAATGTATTTTTGTTGGGTACAATTCTGAAATTAAAGGCTATTGTTTGTATCATCCATAGACTAAACGCATTCTGGTTAGCCGTGATGTTGTTTTTGTGGAAGATGCTATTTTGCCATTGCTTCATGTACTAAGAAGATATATGTTAGCTCCAAAGGCATGTATGATACTTTGCTGCCTCTTTTTACAGGTGGACAATCTAGTGTTGGTCCTAATGAGGCAACCTCTCAGCCTTTGTAGGTTTCATGTGATGATGCAGATAATTCCATTTCTGATGCAGATTTACATGATGCACTTATTGATGAGAGAGCTGATATTGAGCAGGCAAGAAGTATGCCAAAATGGCTGGTGCAAACCTTGCATGACAGCAAATTAGATGCACCTCTGCCATATCGTACTCGTTCAGGCTCTCATAGTGCCTCTTTTGCATCAGATTGCTATGCTATGGCTGCATCTAGTCTCTGTGATAAAAATGAACCTATTTCGTTTGATGAAGCACAAAATTCAGAAAATTGGATGGCTGCTATGCAATCTGAATATGATGCTATAATGAAGAATGGTACTTGGTCTTTATGTGACTTGCCTCCCGGAAAGAAGGCCATTGGCACTAAGTGGGTATACAAGCTGAAGCGTAAACTAGATGGTACAGTTGACAGGTATAAGGTTAGGCTTAGTGCAAAGGGTTATGCACAGGAAAGAGGCATTGATTTTTATGAGACCTTTGCACCTACATGCTGTATGACTACTATTCGGAGCATCTATGCACTTGCAGCTCATCATGGTTGGAATGTACATCAGTTGGACATTAAAATAGCATTTCTGAATGGTGACTTGCATGAAGAAGTGTATGTTTTTCAGCCCCGTGGCTTTGTGCAGAAAGGGCATGAAAACCAGGTGTGCATGTTAAAGAAGGCATTATATGGTTTAAAGCAAGCACCACGTGCTTGGTATGAGAAGATACATGCCTATCTGATTGCACATGGTTTTGAGAATAGTCCAACTGAAAGCACCTTATATGTTAAGCGTGCTAATGATGTGTTTCTGATCATTGTTGTCTATGTTGATGGCATGCTGCTCATTGGTCCTATTGAGAAGCATATTGCTGATTTTAAGGCTGATTTGCATGCCTCATTTGAGATGTCTGATTTGGGGCATTTGCATCACTATTTGGGCATTCAGTTTATGCAAGTTGATGGTGGAATGGCTTTGTGTCAAACGAAATATATTGACACATTATTGCAGCGTTGTGGCCTTGAAGATTGTAAGCCTATTGCCACTCCTATGGAGACAGGTTTACGATTGAGTCTTCATGATGCTGGAGATGCATTTGATGCTGTTCTCTATCAGCAGGCTGTTGGATGCTTGATTTACTTATGCATTACTCGGACAGATATTCAGTTTGTTGTCTCACAGATGAGTAGGTTTATGCATTGCCCAGGAGTCAATCATTGGCAAGCAGTTAAGCGCATCTTTCGCTATTTGAGTGGTACTTGGCTACTTGGGTTGTTTTATCCCAAGGGGGGATCACTACTGCCAAATTTGCATGCTTTTTCTGACTCTGATTGGGTTGGTTGCTATGACACTCGTGTGTCCACTAGTGGCTTTTGCTTTATGCTTGGTAGCTCATGTATATCTTGGTTGAGCAAGAAGAATCCTATTGTGGCCACTTCCAGTTGTGAGGCTGAGTATAGAGCAGCTTTCACAACGATTGTTGAGTGTGTGTGGCTCAGACGTCTTATGGCAGATTTGGGTGTTGGTCAGACTTCTGCCACCAGAGCGCATTGGCAGTTGCGAGAAACCCTGTGTTCCATGCTCGCACTAAGCACATTGAGGTGCATTATCACTATGTCAGGGAGAGGTTCTCTGCTGGGGAGATCAGCTTGGCATATGTGCCCACGCAGGAGAACATTGCAGACCTTTTCACCAAGGCTCTGCCTAGGGAGAAGTTTGAAGCTTTCCGCAAAGCTTTGGGCTTACTTCCTTTTGTGGAGTGATTTCCACATAGCTTGGCACTTCCTTATACATGAGTGCCAGCTCATTGTTCACCGCATCACTCCCAGGGGGGATTTGTTGATATATTTAGGTAGTGATGTGTGTGAACACACTAGGACCGCCGGGGCACTTTTTTCCATCTTTAGGAGGTTTTTTTCTCCTGGCTTGTATATATGCCCCTAATGGGCTACTTATCTTTGTACATTCTCTAGTAATACATTCAGTATTGTGTGTTGTGCTCCAAGCTTCTTCTTCTTCCTTGTGTTGTTCGCGTGCTTCTGCACACGTCTGACTCCAACAATTTTGATGTTCCAATTGATGTACATTCCAACCATGATGAGCATTAGGTGCACAAATGCTATGAACAGTGGTTGTTTGACATGTGGGAGCAAGAGTATCATCAAAATCAACACCTCTTTCTTGAGCATAACCTTTGATGACAAGCCTTTTTTTCTTTTGGAGGCAAAACACATAAAGACCAAGTAGCCATTCTTCATAATAACATAACATTCCAATTAAATAATAGCTATCCAATTTTTTGAATTTTGTGTTTCATCAAAAGAAATAGGCTCATTCTTATCACAATGACTAGAGACAACCATTGCATCACAATCTGATGCAAATGAGGGAGGCACTATGAGAGCCTGAATGAGTATGATATGTCAATGGTGCATCTAATTTCCTATCTCTCAAGGCCTTCACTTACCATTTTGGCATAGTTTTTGTGTCCTCTATGTCAATGGTCTCATCAACAAGTGCATCATGTAAATTTGCATAAAAAAATGGAATGTTGTGCATCATTATTTGAAACCTATAAAGGATGAGAAATTGCCTCATTTGGACTAGCACTTGATTGTCCTCCAATAAAAAGAGACAAAGGTCATACACATCTTTAGAGCCAACTAATGTCTCCTTAGTACATGAAAGTAATCATTGAATTGCATCTTCTTCATAAACAACATTATGATTAACCAAAATGTGTTAAGTTATGGATTATACAAATGATAGCATTTACTTTCAAAGTTGTACTCGACAAAAATAGATTTCACTACTTTATCATCTAAATTCTTGTGTTGTTGTTCATGCACTAATGCATATGGAAGACAACCAAAGACATGTTGATGAGCAATAGATGGATTGCGACCATGCCAAACCTCATATGGAGTAAACAATTGCAATGATTTGGTGGGACACTTGTTTAGAATCAAGCCAAAAGCTAAGTGGTAAAGCCGAACTTTTGACTGCACACCTTGTCATCTCCATGAGAGACCTATTATCTCTTTGAGCAAATCCATTTTTTTGAGGTGTATACGACATTGCACTGATGATTTAAATGCATTCAAATCAAAATACATGTATTCCCCCTCGATCAGAATGAAGGGTCCCCAATTTACATGCTCATAGATTTTTAGCCATAATCAAGAACTGTTTGAGGCACATAAACACAAGAAATAATAGCATAGTGGAATAGATCAATAATAGAGTTGAAAGAAAAATGCAAACAAAGATGGATGCAAACTAAGAGATAGAAAACTCAAATTCTCAAATTGCCAAGAATAATGCAGCTACAATGATGGTGTTTGTCCACTTGTGCACTCCCAATGTGGATCTTAGATGGAAATGTAGACAGACTCTAGATGAAGGGCTTATTAATGCACAATGTTATGTAAAGCAGCACATGGGCCATGCTTATATAGCTTTTATAATTGGAGCCAGTATAGAATAACATAGTTGGGAGATACAAAATAGTCAGCAAAATATACAATCCAACGATATCTCCACGACTAGAACTCCTATCATCTCGGCCCTACGAGCTACGGTGATAGACCCCTCTATGTTACCCCTTTAAGATTAATGGGTAAACTGCATGATGCCACAAGGCCTTTATTTTCACCTTGAATGGAAACTCAATGGCCTTGAAGTTTATGCCCTATCTAACCTAATGGCTAGACTCACAAAGATTGCTGATTACCATCTACAAATCGCACACAGAACTCATCTTACTTGGAAGTTAGGGCTCCATAAATGTCAGGGTTCTCACAACTTCTTCTCATAATGGGGGCCTTATAGTTTATAGCACCATGGATCATTTGTGGTCACTTGATGGTGGAGTATTGAGTATATCTAACAACCCCCTTCAATATCCACCCTATGGTGAACGACATCCTTGGTCCAATGCCAAGCTTTGGAAAGTCTCACTGAAGTTGCTCTCTTCCAAGAGCCTTGGTGGAGATGTCTACTCCGTTTTCTTTGCTTGGACAATATGTTATCTCCATGACCCCATTCTCATTCAAATAATGCACATAGTGATACTCAATTTCTATGTGCTTGGTACATGCATGGAAAATAGGATTCTTGGCAATGGCCATGCAACTTTGGTTGTCACGCTTCAACCGTGTAGCCTCGTGTCATTGTATTCCTATGTGCCATAGGATCCTCATCAACCATACTACTTCACATGCTGCAAATCATGCTTCTTTGTACTCAACTTCAATAGAAGATAATGCTATAGTTGATTGCTTCTTACTAATCCAAGAAAAAATCCAAGATCCGGGAGAAAAGCAATATCCACAAACTAATTTTTTTGGTATCAAATTATCTTGCCCAATCTAAAGCGCATTATCCAACTAGAGATGATCCTTATTTATATAGAATACCATAGTCAATGATTCCTTTAACATACCTAGGTATAAGCATTCTTGCCTTCCAATGAGTTTGGCATGGCTTTTTAGAGAACTTTCTTACTACAACAACATAGGAGATATCTTTTCTACTATTGTACAAGTAGATGAGACTTCTAACTAATTTCTTGTATCTTTCAATATGTCCTAGAGTTGTTGTATCTTCAATAGATAATTTTGTGTTGGCCTCCATAGGTGTAGTAATATCCTTACAATCCTCCATGTCAAAAACCTTCAAAATCTATCTTGCATACTTTTGTTGAGAGATGAAATCTTCCATGGTTCTTATCATACTCCTAGGCATAAACAATATTTAAGCCCAAGTCTATCATTTCAAATTTTGAGCTTAGGTCATCTTTCGTTTGTTGAAGAAGAGCGTCATCATTTCCTATAATCACAATGTCATCTACATAGAGTATAGGCACACTTGTCTTCCATCCTCTCTTTAGAACATACAAATTACCACCAGAAGCACATCTTTTGAAATCTAGATACAAGATATAGTTATCTATCCCCACTAGAACCATGCTCTAGGGGCTTGTTTCAGCCCATATAATGCCTTTTTAAGCTCACATACCTTCTTCTATGAATCAAGGGCATCTAACCCTGGTGGTCGAGACACATATACCTCATCATTGAGGTCTCCATTCAAAAACACTAATTTGATATCCATGTGATAGATTGACCATCATTTATGTGCAACCACAACTAGTACTACTCAGATATTAGTCATCCTTGCATTTGAGGCAAATAAATTCACAAAATTCAATCCCTTCAACTTATGAGTAGGCATGTGAAAAAACTCTTACTTTGTACTTTTCCAAAATACCATCAACCTTGTACTTTAGCTTCCAGATCCACTTAGTGCTAATGAATTTGTGGTTAGAGGGTCAATCCACTAGTTCCCAAGTTCCATTCTTCATGATTTTGTCATACTCTATTTGCATAGAAGCTATGCAATTTGGATCATGGAGTGCCTCTTCCACATTGGTTGCTTCCTTTGCTTGTTCTTGAATGAGCTCAGTCATCATGGTTGTATTTACAATATGGGCACTTAACCATCTTCGCTCATCTATTCTCTATGACTATCTTGGTCCATTTGTAACTTGTTTGAGTGACTAAAAGATGGATTTTCAGAATCATAGAGCTTCCGCACCCAACATGGCAATGGTTTTTCTGCTTGGGTGATGACAATTTGTTGACTTTTTGACTTATTATCTAAAGATGATGCTTCCTTCTCTTGTGTAGAAGGGATAGCTCTTGGGCCAGATTCATAGTGGATTGCCCCTTCACCTTACGATAAAGTGGAAGATCTCTTTTTTTCCTCCACTGAATGTGGCTGCTCCTCCTTAAACACCACATCGAGACTCACCATGATCTTCTTAGCCTCAGGTTTGTAAAGCTTATAAGCCTTCTTACCCTCATTGTACCTTAAGAAAATACATTTGATGCTTTTTGGTTGAAACTTGTTTCTCTCCCTATCTAGAATTGTGTTGGCCTCTTGTGGTCTTTCATCAAGTGCCTTGGTATAGATTCAATTCAAGACATAGACAACAATGTTGGCAGTCTCTACCCAAAATTGATTTGGCAAACCCTTTTCCTTCAACATGCACCTTGCCATCTCCATGATGGTTTGATTCTGATGTTCTACAACACCATTTTGTTGAGGGCTACGTGCCAATGTGAGTCAATTCTTGATTCATTTACTCTTGAAAAAATCTTCAAACTCTGTTGATGTAAGCTCACCACCACCATCTATCCTAAATTTCTTCATTTTCTTCCCTATTTTAGTTTCAACAAGCTGAAGCCATTCTTTAAACTTACCAAAAGCTTGAGCTTTATCATGAAGGAAGTACACATTGATGAGTAACATGAAGTAGGAAGATCCACCCAAGGTCTGAGTAGGCATTTTTCCACACAAGTCAGCATGCATCAAGTCTAGAGGATAGCTTGCTTTATTCTTGCTTCCTTGTGGAAACGCCTTTCTCTATTTCTTGTCCATCATAAAAGCTTCACATGGTTCCATCATCTCTACAATCAATGGTAGGTGTGAAACCATACCCCTCCAATGCATCTTCTTTAGTACAGGGTATTGGATACGACCAAATCTCACATGCCATAGCTTACTTGTGCCCACACTTGTAATGTTTGTAAGTGCAAAAAACTCATACAGGTTGTTCCTCCTTATGCTAGTCACTACCTTTTTGTTACTATCCATAATCTTAGGTCTTGTCTTACAAAAAGATACCTCATGACCTTGATGAGTCATAGAAGCTATTGAAAGTAGATTACATTTGATTTGTGGAGCATACAACACATTTGAAAGCTTTCTGATATCCCCATTAGAGTTAATGAAAGAAAATGCAACTTTGCCCTCTGATAGACATCTTGCATTGTTGCCTACCTCTATTGTGATGAGTTCCTTCAGAGGTTGTAAGGAATTGTAAAGGTCTTTTCTGCTCATCATGTGATGAGAGGCACCACTTCCCAACACCCATGAATCATCTATTCTTGAATCTTCAGCCAAGGAACGAACCCCCTCTATCCTAACAAAGAATTTAAGCTTTGTTTTTGTAGTGTTTGCAGACCCCTTGCCCTTTTTTGAAGAGCCATTCTTCTCTTCTGACTTTTTTTTATGTGAGTCTTGAATTCTATGGACTTTCTTCTTGTAGTGGAAACATTCCCCCTTGAAATTCTTTTTTTCGTTCTTATTTTTGTCTCCATTTTTTGAAGGCTCTGCTCTACCTCCTTTGGCATTTGTGGTGAATGCAACATCTCATTTGCTATCACCACTCCTTTCCTTGAGTTGAAACTCCTTCTCCATGAGTTAGGCATTGGATTCTTCAAAATTTGTGGCTGAGGTGTGATTTGAGTGTTAAGAGCAATTAACAAACCATCAAAAATTTGGTGGAAAAATTCAAAGAAAATGCCTAGTTAGCTCCTCACTTGAATTTTGTACACCTTCTCCTACCGTTTGATCTTGTAGATTCTTTATGTGATGATAAACACCTTTCCACTTTCCCCATTAGCAAACCTTTCTGCTACTAGTAGATTCTCCGAGTTTTGAGTACATGTCTATTTATGAGTTTCATATTGTTTTCTCAATACATTCCATGCTTCACAAGCCTTGGTAATATGATGAATAAGAGCCAAAACACTATCAGTCATACTTATAACTAGAGCATAGAGTGCATCTGAGTTTTTGTGTTTCCAAGCATGTAGAAGATCAACATTAGGAGGAATCATTTGTGGGTTCATGATCAGTCCCAAGAACAATCTCTAAAAGCTCATAAAAGTCAAGGATATAAGTGATTTTAAACTTACACACGATGTAATTTCTACCATGAATCTTACCTTCCATGAAGACAAGTGGTCATATCTACAATGTTGGGATGATCCGCATCATTGATGCTCCTACTTATGCTCCACCTACTCTTGTTGACGAGCCACCCTGATTCACAATCATAGATGATGATGCACTGCTTGACATCTTCTCTCATTTGTCATTGAAGCCTCAACTTCTATGTTTTCGCTTCTACACCACTCAAACCCTCCTGAGCTCTGATAACATGTAAGAAATAATAGTTCAATGAAATAGGCCAATAGACAGAGTTGAGAGAAAAACACAAACAAAGATAGATGCAGACTGAGAGATAGAGAACTCAAATTCAAATTACCAAGAGTAATGCAGCTACAACAATGGTGTTGTCCACCCATGTGCTCCTAGTGTTGAGATTAGATGGTGATCTTGGTAGTCTCTAGATGAAGGGGTTGCTCATGTGTAATGCTATGTAAAGCTATACATGGGCCATGCTTATATAGCTTTTACAAGGAGATTCGGTGTAGATAAACGTAGTCAAAAGATAAAAAATAGTCGAAAAAATATACAATATGAAAATATCTTCATGACTAGAAGTCCTACCGTCTCAACCCTACCAGCTTAGGAAATAGGCCCCCTAGATTCTACAAAAGGGGGCAAGCCCCCTCTACACTCCCCCCATTAAGGTTCTTTGGGGAAATTGGGCGGAGCCACAAGGCCTTTATTTTCACTTTGAATGGCAACCCAATGACCCTAAAGTTTAGGCCTACCTAACCTAATAGAGAGACTCACAAAGATCATATATTACCATCAATGGTCACACATATGTTACACTTATGTGTTCCTCGAGTAGCTTTGATGTGAACCTTTTCCCTATACATGGGCACTTTTTACTCTAGTGCTGGCTAGAGGTTTTTTCCCCATGTTACCACATACTTGATACTCTCATATGTGGTGGTACTTTGTACTTAGGGATATTATTCAGCTCTTACTTCAGTTCAGTTCATCGATCAATAGAGAGAGCTATTCCAGCCATCGTCTTCTCTGTGTGTCTTGCTGTGTTTGTGCTCCTTGTGTGTGCTTCTTGTGTGTCTCTGACACTTCTACACACACCCAACAGTGGTATCAGAGCAGGTTCAGCTTCTTCTCAAGTTTCGGTTTTTCGCGTCGCGGTGTGCGTGCACTTTAATAGTGCAAATCGACTTCAGAGCATAGAAGTGTGAATTTCAGCAGCCCGGAAACATTTCCACCAGGTGCGCTGGGGTTTTACCCCCATTTCGAAGCCATTTGTGCAGTCAGAATCGCCATCAGAGTGACGGTTTGTGAGCTGAAATTTCAGCACTCATTTCAGTTTTCGTCTAAGTGAAGATTTTGTCACATTCTTGTTCCTTAGTGAAATGGCGGGTAGCAATGACTTGTTTGGCATGCTTCAAGCTGAAGGTAAGCTTGATGGGACCAACTATCCGATGTGGTCTTACATGATGAAGCACGTTCTTGTTGCAAAACAACTTTGGAACATAGTGGCAGATGTAGATCGAAGACCGGCAGGTGCTTCTACTCACAGTCTACTATCACAGATGGAGCTTCTTCTTCGAGTACAGTGGTTTCTCCTTCTCCACCTACACAGGAGAAGCTTAGATGGGATGGAAAAGATGCTCAAGCTCATGCTTTGATTGCGCTTTCAGTGAAGCGTCATATAGTTCCACACATTCGGTCATGTTCTACATCACGACAGGCATGGGACACTCTTGCTTCTTTGTATGCCGTGCGTAATGAAGCACGTGTTGCATACTTGAGGAAGCAACTTGAGGATGTATGTATGGCTGAAAATGAGTCAGTGGATGTGTATGTGACACGCATCAAGGACTTGAAAGAGCAATTGGAAAACATAGATGAGATCATTCCGGATGCATCACTCATTTCTACATTGTTGAAAGGATTACCAGAATCTTTTCAAAGCTTTGCTACTACACTCCGTTTGGTTGCAAAAGGAAATCCTAATATGTATGCATTTGATGAGGTTGTGTCTCTTCTTTTGCAAGAAGAGCAATCTAGAGTGAATAGGAGTGGTTTGATTGAGGGAACGCAAGCACTTGCTATCTCACAAAAGGGGAAAAGCAAGTATGGTTCAGCTTTTGGTTCATCAAAACCAAAGCCTCAAGCTTCCTCTTCCACTCATTCCTCTAATGATGGTGACTTGCAAAAGAAGAAGAGATGCAAATATTGCCGGAAGGCTGGTCATACTATTGATGAGTGTAGAAAGCTTGCTAAACGCAATGAAAAGAAGAAGGAATCCGGCATGTCTATTGCTGAAAATTCAGCAAATGCAAAGAATGATGAAGCTAACATGGCTCAAGATTTTTGGGCATGTGTTGTTACATGTCATTATGATGCTTCTTTACATTCTAAATGCATGGTTGTGAGTGAGGCTGATTCGGATTGGTTCTTTGATAGTGGTGCTTCAAAGCACATAACATCATGCAAAAGATTTTTTGCCTCTTTGAAAGATGCACCTAAAGGAGGACATGTGGTGTGTGCAAACAATGCCTCTTATCCTATCATTGGAGTAGGAGAAATTGAGCTTACGGCTGCAAATGGAGGTGTGATTCTCTTGAAAAATGCATTGTATGTGCCCGGTATCAAGAAGAACTTAATTTCAGTTCCGTTGATTGCCAAAGCAGGACTTCATGTACACTTTGTTGATGATAAGTGTATGGTTCATGATTTCAGCAATGGCGATGTTATCGTGATGTCCGGTACATTATGTGATGGTTTGTATCGCATGGATACATACAAGAGGGCTGCCTCGAATGCCTTAGTTGCTCATACTTCTTCCATGGCTGAAATGGAGCTTTGGCATGCTCGTTTTGGTCACTTGAACTTCAATAGTTTGCTCTACTTGCAAAAGAAGGACATGGTTATTGGCTTGCCTACACTTGAGTCCATTGAAAAGCATGCATGTGAAGGTTGCATTCTTGGAAAAATGCATCGTGCTTCTTTTCCAAAAGATAGTCACACACACACTACAAAAAAATTGCAACTTGTTCATAGTGATGTATGTGGTCCGGTCAAGACTCCATCTTTTGGGAAGCATGTATATTTTGTTACCTTCATTGATGATGCTACTCGCCATACATGGGTGTATCCTATGAAAGCAAAGAATGAGGTATTTTCTTGCTTCAAAGCATTTTTAGCTATGGCTGAAAATTTTTCTTCACAAAAGCTTTTGACTCTACGCACGGATCGTGGTGGTGAGTACATGTCACATGAGTTTAATGCTTTTCTTCGTGAAAGAGGTATTTCACACCAATGTACGGTGCCATATACACCTCAACAAAATGGTGTTGCCGAGCGTAAAAATAGATCTTTACTTGAAATGGCACGATGTATGGTTAAAGGAAAGCATCTTCCTCATAAGTTTTGGATGGAAGCGGTCATGTGTGCAAATTATGTGTTGAATCGCTGCCCTACAAAAGCATTGAGAGTCATCACTCCTTATGAGGCTTGGAATGGTCATAAGCCTATGGTTAGTCATATGTGTGTGTTTGGTTGTTTGGCATATGCTCTTGTGCCATCACAACAACGTCACAAATTTGATGACAAGGCAAGGAAATGTATATTTGTTGGTTATAGTGCTGAAAGTAAGGGATATCGGTTGTACCATCCATTGATGAACACAATTATTGTGAGTCGAGATGTGGTATTTGCTGAAAATTCAGTTTTCCCTCTACTTGAATGCAAAAACTGCCAACAGTTAGCTCACAAGATGTGTTCGATACACTCATGCCTTTGTTCCAAAATGGTGCGCTTGACTATGGCCATGTAGACCAGCCAACTGAGGTTCAAAGGGCTGAAAAATTCCAGCCAAATAGGGCTGAAAATGCAGAGAATTTCCAGCCAAAAATTACCAAAACTGTTGGAAATTTCCAGCCACATATGGCTGAACATTTGCATCAAAATATGGCTGAAATTGAGCATGAAATTCATCCCACGCATGATGTACATATTGAGGATGTTTTACATAATGAACGCATGTCTATCAAGAGTGCACAATATATGCCAAAGTGGTTGAAACAAACTTTGCAAGACAACAAATTGAGTGCACCTTTACTTGGTAGAACAAGATCAAGCTCTCACCATGCATCAACTAATTTTGTGGATTATTCTCTCATTGCTACAGCATGTAATGAAGAGCCACTTTCTTTTGAAGATGCATGTGACGATCCACAATGGATGAGTGCTATGCAATCAGAAATGGATTCCATACATAGGAATGGTACTTGGGAGTTATGTGAATTGCCAAAAGGAAAGAATGCCATTGGTACAAAGTGGGTTTACAAGATTAAGAGAAAATTTGATGGTAGCATTGATCGCTACAAAGCTAGATTGGTTGCCAAAGGATATGCGCAACAATATGGCATTGACTATGAGGAAACTTTTGCACCTACTTCACGCATGACTACCATTCGTATCGTGGTTGCATTGGCTGCCCATCGAGGTTGGAAAGTGCATCAATTGGACATAAAAACAGCCTTCTTGAATGGAGATTTGCAAGAAGAGGTCTATGTGAAGCAACCTCCTGGATTTGCTATGAAAGGGAAAGAGCATATGGTTTGTCGCTTGCATAAAGCTTTGTATGGTCTCAAGCAAGCTCCACGTGCATGGTATGACAAAATACATAAGCACTTGATTGCTCTTGCCTTCACATGTAGTCCGATTGAAAGCACACTCTATGTACGCAAAAATGGGGCTGATCTTATAGTGCTTGTTCTTTATGTCGATGACATACTCTTGACTGGGTCATGTAATGCAAAACTTGACATTCTTATGGCTGATTTGCAGCATACTTTTGATATCACTTATCTTGGTCTTTTGAGCTACTATCTTGGCATCCAGTTTGTATCCGTTGAGGGGGGAATTGTTATGCATCAAGGAAAGTATGTTGAAAAACTACTTCAGTGTTTTGACTTTGAGGATTGCAAGCCAGTTTCCACACCAGTTGAGACAGGATTTAGATTCTCAGTTGAGGATTCCAGTGATGCATTTGACACTTCTCTTTATCAGCAGGCTGTGGGATGTCTTATATATGCATGCAACACAAGGCCGGATATACAGTATGCAGTTTCCCAGTTGAGTCGATTCATGCATAGCCCTGACACTAAGCATTGGCAAGCGGTGAAACGTGTGTTTAGATATCTCCGAGGCACTTTGAGCTTAGGTCTCTTTTATGGCAGAGATGTTCAGCCATGCTTGCATGCTTTTACAGATAGTGATTGGGCTGGTTGTTATGATACTCGCGTGTCCACTAGTGGTAATTGCTTTTTCCTTGGAGACTCATGCATATCTTGGTTGAGTAAGAAGCAACCTACAGTGGCGACATCAAGTTGTGAAGCTGAGTACAGGGCAGTTTTCACAGCTATAGTGGAGTGTATATGGCTGAGACGCCTATTGATGGATCTTTGCATGGAGATTGATGCTGCCACGCATATTCTCACAGATAGCCAGAGTGCTTTGGCTGTTGCACGAAACCCAGTGTTTCATGCATGGACCAAACATATTGAGGTGCATTATCACTATGTGAGAGAGCGCCTTCATGTAGGAGATATTGATTTGATATATGTGCCTACACAAGATAATGTGGCATACAGATTCACCAAAGCTCTTCCACGGGAAAAGTTTGAAGCTTTTCGCAAAGCTTTAGGCTTGTTACCTTGTGGTGGCTAATCTGTTACTCCCTGTATGTGTTCACATCATTCGCTCCAGGGGGGTTTGTTACACTTATGTGTTCCTCGAGTAGCTTTGATGTGAACCTTTTCCCTATACATGGGCACTTTTTACTCTAGTGCTGGCTAGAGGTTTTTTCCCCATGTTACCACATACTTGATACTCTCATATGTGGTGGTACTTTGTACTTAGGGATATTATTCAGCTCTTACTTCAGTTCAGTTCATCGATCAATAGAGAGAGCTATTCCAGCCATCGTCTTCTCCGTGTGTCTTGCTGCGTTTGTGCTCCTTGTGTGTGCTTCTTGTGTGTCTCTCGCACTTCTACACACACCCAACAACATAGAGCTAATCTAACTTGGAAGTTAGGATTCCACAAATGTCGGAGCTCTCACAATGGCTTTTCCGCATAATGGGGACCTTAAAACTTAGAGCACCATGGATCATGTGGTTAGTTGAGGGTGGAGTATTGCTTATATGTAACAATAAGAACTTTGGACTAAGCTTTTAATAGATACACCCATGCATGCCTAGAGAAGTGATAAATAAAAGTCACGAAGTAAATGTCTACATAGGACCATAGACATCACTAAGAACAAGTTGCTTGTTTTTAATGAGTCTTGTTTTTAAATGAAGCATACTAGTATATTATCACTTTTGATTTGAATAAGGGAATCACAAAATATTGTGCCCACTATTCAAAGCAATTATGGATTTGAAGGATAACACATTTTAGAAACAACAATCATCAGAAACAATTGAGGTACTTCAAAAGGCGCAAGTTGAAATCAAGATACGTGTTCCAAACATGCAAAGGAGAACTACATGAAACATTCATGACTCAAAGATTGATTTATGGTAGATTAAGATTGAAACTCCCAATTAAACCACCAGAAACCTCATATGCACTCATGCACTATGAACAGAGTATGTAAATGGCAAGATAAAGGATATATACGAAAGCAGAAACTTAGAGAGATCTCAAGAAACAAAGATAACACTATATATTTTAGAAATAGGAGACAAAATGGATAAAGGCCGTGACATTTTGGATTTTCAAGCTTGAGGTGCACATATTTGTTGTTCGTCATGTGCATCTTCTCACTAAAGTCCTTTCTATGGGGTGTTGAGCTTTCAACATTCATTGGCTCTTTAAGATTCTTCACGAGATCCTTTCTTTCTTCATATATGCACCATGTTTCAGAGCTCCTCTATCCACATGTTTTAGAGCTCCTTTATCCTCTGCATCATCTTCTCACGATCACAAACATCTCCTTCACTGTCATCACTAGACAAGAGGACTCCAAATTTTCTGCAAGCTCAAAATGATGGTTTCCTTCTTCTTGTACCTTAAACAAATATTTTTTCAAGAGTAAAGAACTCCTCCACATCATATGGGTAAGGCCCTTGAGAATCATAAATCATCCCAAGCCTCATATGGAGTGATAGATTGCAATGCTTTAGTGGGACACCTATTGAGTACATATGTTGCACACATAACAACCGCATGCCAAAAGCTATGTGGTAAAGCCTGACTTTTGATCATACACCTTTCCATCTCCATGAGAAACCTATTCTTTCTTTCAACAACTCCATTCTATTGAGGTGTATAAGGCATTGTACATTGATGTTTTATCCCATGTTCAACCACAATGCATTAAAATCAGAAGACATGTATCCCCCCTAATTAGAATGGAGGGTGCCCATTTTACATTGTGAGATATTTTCAATCAAAACCAAAAACTATTTGGAGCACATAAATACTTTGGACTTTGATTTCAATGGATACATCCATGCATGCCTGGAAAAATCATCAATAAAAGTCACAAAGTAAAGGAAGTTCCCAAATGACGGTGTCTACATAGGACCACAAACATCACTCTAAACAAGCTACAATTTTTTAGTAGCTCATACCGAACGATCTTTTGGGAAGGAGGAACATTGAATTTTGCCCAAAATACAACGTTCACATACATGTTTACCAGATGCCTCAAGTTTGGGAAGAGAGGACACCATTTCAAACTTCTACAGGTGTAGCAAACTAGCAAAATTCAGATGATCAAAGTGCGGATGCCAAAGCTTTGCATATGGGATAGCTTGAGAATCTTGAACTGCACATGCTTAATCATTCACAGATTTTGCAAAGTCTATGAGCTTATATAGCCCATGACATAAAATACCAAAAGTAATAATAACATCATCATTTGATAGATCATGGATTGTACATCTATCATCAACAAATTTGATAACCAAGCTGATCTTGGCTAATGCTGAAATTGACAATAGATTTTTCTTGATCCCTAGCACAAACAAAGCATCTGATGATGTGAAAGAACTACCATCAATAGAAGTCAGAATAATCTTACCAACTCCCATGATTGCATAAGATGAGTTGCTGGCACATGTGACATTATTCTCTGTAGGGGCAAGCCAAGTGAAGTGAAGAAACTACGATGTGAGGTAATATGTTTGGTTGCCCGACTCTCAAAGTACCAAACATATGAGTCTATTGTAGACATACATTGTTCATGAGAAGATGGTTCATATCTACAAACAATAGTAAATGCCCATTCTTCATTCTGCATAAGATTAGCATGCTCTGATTTGGGTGTAGAGGCCTCTACAACAACCATTCCAACCCCTTTTTCTTTGCCTCTTTTGCAGCCAATTTTGGACAACTCTTTATGACATGATCATTTCCTTTACAGTTTTTTCAAAATAATTTCGGCTTTTCTGATTTCTTCTCATCTTTGTCTTCCTTTTTTTACTGCACAAAAATAGCATATTTTTGCTTACTAGTAGATGAGCTCCATTACCTTTGCCCTTTTGACTAGCTAAGAAAGCTTCATCTGCAACACACACAATGGACCTATTATGCCTAGATTGGTCTTCTTGCAACAAAACAGAGACTAACTACTCAAATGTTAAGACATTTGGATTGCCTTTCATCATCAACCGAAGAGTAGAAGCAAAACTCTGATATGAATCTAGAAGACCATTAGGGACGCTCTGCACAAGTGAACTATCTTGCAAGACTTCAATTGCTCCTTTAAATCTTTTATCTTTGTCAAAATATTGTCCATAGAATCTCCTTCATTCATATTATCACTCTCCAATTGTTTTTGAAGGTAAGCAATATGAGCCTCATTTCTTGCCTAGTACAAAGTGGTAAGTGTATCCCAAGCATCTTTGTTGTTTTGCAAGAGAGAATATGAGGGATAATGGAAAGTTTGACAAACAAAGCTATTAATGCATGTGCCTAAGAATCTCTGCCATCCCGGAAGTTGCTTCACAATTGCGGTAGGAATCGTAGCACAAAGAGGAATTTGAAGATCATCATCTTCAATGCCATCTGCATCACCATTAATAATTGTATTTGTAGGTGTATTAGGTTGTTTTTTGACACCTTGCACAATATTCCATAGTCCCTTTGCGACCAATACATGATGCATCATATATGCCCATGATGGGTAATTGGTACCATCCAAATTGTCCTCATCACCCAACATACGGACTACATCATTTTTTTCAGCCATGGCCATTTACTAAGATACCTTGATGCAGAAAAATGATTAAATCTCAAAAAGTTGGACAAAACTACCCTTTCAAGCTCTGTTATGTTTGTAGCAGACTTCGAGGCGCTTTGTACTGGCAAACCAAAACTTGTATATATGTTTGGCACAAAAGGATGAAATTGCCTACATAGGCACTGTGATAGTGTGTTCGGAGGCCGAAATGAGTTGAGATCAAAATTTAGACACCATAAAGAAAAGTTGTTTATGAACTCCTAATCACCCTGAGTATGCTCACCAATTTTTGTGCGATTATGAGATTGTGACTGGAGGGTTGTCAACGATGCTCTAGATGAAGTGGCAACCTACTCTGATACCATTTGTTGGAGTTTAGGGTCTGCAAAAGCATATGAAGAGCACAAGGAAGAAGAAGAAGCTTGGAGCACAACACACAATAGTGAGTGTATTACCAAGTGAATGTACAAAGATGAGTGACCCATTAGGGTTATAGCCATATATACAATCCGGGGGAAAAAAAACTCCTAAAGAAGAAAAAAATTGCCCCGGTGGTCCTATGTGTTCACACATCACTACCAAAATATATCAACAATTCCCCTTTAAGGAGAATGAATACATAGGGAGAAGCAAATGGCAAGGTACCCAAATACAAAGAGATATAATATAAAATTGAAATGAACTAGAAATGGAGTGTCTCCTAGATACAAAAGGGATATGCACTCTCATATTCTCAACAGCTTGGAGGAAGTGAGCATTATGATCTCCATGCATACTCCATTGGGAAATGAACTAACTTTGGTGGAGCTTCATCATCATCGAACTATTATAGAGTAGTGGGCAAAAGTAGGAGGGATCATTGAGTGTCCATTCTACAAATGGCATCTACAAGATTACTTTGTATAAAAGATGTACTATTGGAATACCTATGTGCTTTCTAACACACTATTCAAAGCAATTTTGATGTGTTTGGTAAGAGAATGACCATTTTACTATCTCCTTGTCATCTCTACAAAAAACCATGCCCAAAAACCTTTTAAATAAGGAGAAATGTGCACAAAATCTTGTGTCTTTTCATCTACCCTTGCATCTTCTCTCTCCACATGACCTTCCACTTCCTGTCCTTTGTCCTTCCATTGCCTTTGGTAAGTTTTGGTACTCCCGTTGATATATATTTAGGTAGTGATGTGTGTGAACATAGTAGGACCACTAGGGCATTCTTTTTTCTCTTAACGAGGTTTTTTCCCCCTGCTTGTATATATGCCTATAGCCCTAACAGGTTACTTATCTTTGTATATTATAGTGGTAATACATTCAATACTGTGTGTTGTGCTCCAAGCGTCTTCTTCTTCCTTGTCTTGTTTGCCTGCTTCCGCAGACCTCAAACTCCAAGAATTGGTATCAGAGCAGGCTGCCGCTTCATCTAGGGCATCGTCGACACCCCTCCAATCACAGTCCCAAAATTGCACAAAATCTGGTAAGCATACTCAGGGTGATTAGTAGATCAAAATTTCTTCGCTCTGTTGTACCGAAATCGTGGCCCGAGCTTGTTTCGACCTCTGAATGCACTATCACAGTGCTTATGCAGGCAATTTTGTCTTCTTTTGCCAAAGATATCTACAAGTTTTGGTTTGGCAATATAAGCATTTTGAAGTCTGCTAGAAGTTTAGCAAAATTCAATAGGGTAGTTATGTTCAACTTCTTGAGATACAATCATTTTTTTGCATCAAGGTATATTAGTCAGTGGCCATGGCTAAAAGCCGTGATATATTTCATATATTGGCTGTTGAGGATAAGTTCGACGGTACCAATTACCCATTATGGGCTTATATGATGCATCATGTATTGGATGAAAAAGGATTATGGAATATTGTGTAGGGTGTTGAAAAACATCATATTACACTTGCAAACATAGTTCATGAAGGTGATGTAGACAACGTTGAAGATGAAGATATTCTTCATGTTCTTGTTCGTGATGTGCTTCCTGCTACACCTACTATAGAGCAAATTTGTTGGGATGAGAAAGATGCTCAGGCACATGCATTAATAGCCTTATTTGTCAAACATGCCATTATTCCTCACATTCACTTTTGCAAAACAGCTAAGGATGCTTGGGATACACTTACCACTTTATACCAAGCAAGGAATGAGGCTCATGTTGCTTAGCTGTGAAGACAGTTGAAGAGTGAACACATCAATGAAGGAGATTCAATGGACATATTTTTTGACAAAGGTCAAAGATTTGAATGAACAGTTTATTTCTACTCACGAAGTCTTGCCTAACAGTTCACTTGTGCAGAGTGTTATGAATGGTCTTCCTGATTCATATCAAAGTTTTGCTTCTACTCTTCGTTTGATGATGAAAGGGAATCCAAATGCCTTAACATTTGAGGAGTTAGTCTATGTTCTATTGCAGGAAGATCAATCTATATAGAATAGGTCCATCATGCATGTTGCAGATCAAGCTTTCCTAGCTAGTCAGAAGGGGAACGGTAAATGGAGCTCTTCTACTAGTAAGCAGAAATGTCCTAACTCTGCACAATCAAAGAAGGATGACAAAGATGAGAAGAAAACAGAAAAGCAAAAATTTTCTTTCAAGTACTGTAAAGGAAACGATCATGTCATAAAGAATTATCCAAAACTAGTTGCAAAAGAGGCAAAGAAAAAGGAGGCTAGAAAGGTTGTTGCAGAGGCCTCTACACCAAAAACAGAGTCTAGTAATCTTGTGCAGAATGAAGAATGGGCATTTACTACTGTTTGCAATTTTGACCCATCCTCTCATGGACATTGTATGTCTGTAGTAGACTTAGATGTTTGGTACTTTAATCGTGGGGCAACCAAACATATTACCTGACAGAGCAGTTTCTTCACTTCACTCGAGCCTGCCCCTACATGGAATATTGTCGCATGCACCAATAACTTCTCTTATCCTCTCATGGGAGTTGGTAATATCATTCTGACTACTGCTGATGGTAGTTCTTTTATGTTGTCGAATGTTTTATTTGTGCCACGGATCAAGAAGAATCTGTTATCCGTTTGGGCTTTAGCCAAGATTGGCTTGGTTGTGAAATTTATTGATGACAGACGTACAGTTCGTGATCTATCAAATGGTGATGTCATTATTGCTTTTGGAATTTTATGTCATGGGTTGTATAAGCTCATAGAATATGAAAAATCTGTGAATGATTTGGCATGTACAGCACATGATTCTTAGGCTATATCAGATGCAAAAACTTTGGCATGCACCCTTTGGTCATCCAAAATTTGCTAGTTTGTTATGCCTGCAGAAATTTGAAATGGTGTCCTCTTTGCCCAAACTTGAGGCTCCTGTTAAACATGTATGTGAAGGGTGTATTTTGGGCAAAATGTAGTGCCTCATTCCCAAAAGATGGTTCAGTTCAAGCTACTCAGAAATTGCAACTCGTTCACAGTGATGTTTGTGGTTCTATGAAGACACCCTGTTTTGGAAACTATCTTTACGTCATGACTTTCATTGATGATTTTTCTAGGCATGCATGGGTATATCCATTGGAAGAAAAGTCCAAAGCATATGTGCTTCAAACAGTTTCTGGTTTTGGCTAAAAATCTATCAGTATGTAAAATGGGCCATCTCCGTTCTGATAGAGGGGGGAATATATGTCTTCTGATTTTAATGCATTTCTAGTTGAACATGGGATAAAACATCAGTGTGAAGTGTCATATACGCCTCAATAGAATGGAGTTGTTGAATCAAAGAAAAGGTCACTCATGGAGATGGCAAGGTGTATGGTCAAAAGTCAGGTTTTACCACAAAGTTTCTGGCTTGAGGTTGTTATGTGTGCAACAGATGTACTTAAAAGGTGTCCCACTAAAGCATTATAGTCTATCACTCCTTATGAGGCTTGGGATGGTCCTAACCCCATCTTTTACTCACTTGCATGTTTTTGGTTGTCTGACATATGCATTAATGCCTGAACAATAACACAGGAAATTGGATGATAAAATAGTGAAATGTATTTTTGTTGGGTACCATTCTGAAAGCAAAGGCTATCGTCTATATCATCGACAGATTAAATGCACTTTGGTTAGCCGTGATGTTGTTTTTGTGGAAGATGCTATTCAGCCATTACTTTCATGTAGTAAGGAGACATTAATTGGCTCCAAAGACATGTATGACACTTTGCTTCCTCTTTTTATAGGTGGACAGTCTAATGCTCGTCCTAATGAGGCAACTTCTCTGCCTTTTATAGGTTTCATGTGATGATGCAAATCATTCCACTTCTAATGCAGATTTACATGATGCACTTATTGATGAGAGACCTGATATTGAGGAGGCAAAAAACAAGCCAAAATGGCTAGTGCAGACTTTGCATGACAGTAAATTAGATGCACCTCACCCATTCAAGATCTCATAGTGCTTCTTTTGCATCAGATTGCTATGCTATGGCTTCCTCTAGTCTCTGTGATGAGAATGAGCCTGTTTTGTTTGATGAAGCAAAAAATTCAAAAAATTGGATGGCTTCTATGTAATCTGAATATGATGCTATAATGAAGAATGGTACCTAGTCTTTATGTGACTTACCTCCTGGAAAGAAGGCCATTGGCACTAAGTGGGTATACAAGCTGAAGTGTGAGCCTGATGGAACAGTTGACAAGTATAACGCTAGGCTTGTTGCAAAGGGTTATGCTCAAGAAAGAGGCATTGATTCTCATCATGGTTGGAATGTACATCAGTTGGACATTAAAACTACATTTCTAAATGGTGACTTTCATGAAGAAGTGTATGTTTTTTAGTCCCATGTCTTTGTGCAGAAAGGGGATGAATACCAAGTGTGGAGGTTGAAAAAGGCATTATATGGTTTGAAACAAGCACCACTTGCTTGGTATGAAAAATTACATGCCTACTTGATTGCACATGGTTTTGAGAAGAGTCTAGCTAAGAGCACCTTATATCTTAAGCATGCAAATGATGTGCTTATGATCATTGTTGTGTATGTTGATGACATGCTGCTCACTAGTCCTCATGAGAAGCATATTGCTAATTTTAAGGTTGATTTGCATGCCTCATTTGAGATGCTAGATTTGGGGCATTTGCATCATTATTTGGGCATTCAATTTATGCAAGTTGATGGTGGAATATCTTTGTGTCAAACCAAATATATTGTTAGCTTATTACAGTGTTTTGGCCTTGAAGACTGCAAACCTATTGCCACTCCTATGGAGACAGGTTTGTGATTGAGGCTTCATGATGTTGGAGATGCATTTGATGTTGTTCTCTATCAGTAGGTTGTTGGATGGTCGATTTACGTATGCATTACTCGGCCACATATTTAGTTTGTTGTCTCAGAGATAAGCAGGTTTATGCATTGCCTAGGTGTCAAGCATTGGTAGGTGGTTAAGCACATCTTTCACTACTTGAGTTGTACCTGACTACTTGGATTGTTTTATCCCAAGGGGGATCACTATCGTGATATTTACATGCTTTTTCTATGACACTTGTGTGTCCACTAATGGTTTTTGCTTCATGCTTGGTAGCTCATGCATATCATGGTTGAGCAAGAAGCAAAGTATAGTGGCCACTTCCAATTGTGAGGTTGAGTATAGGGTAGCTTTGTGTGGCTCGCATGCCTTATGGTTGATTTCGGTGTTGGTTAGTCTTCTGCCACCACCTTTTCACTAACAGTTAGAGTGCATTGGTAGTTGTGAGGAACCCTGTGTTCCATGCTCGCTCTAAGCACATTGAGGTGCACTATCATTATGTCAGGGAGAGGTTCTCTACTGGAGAGATCAGTTTGGCATATGTGCCCATGAAGGAGAACATTGGAACTTTTCACAAAGGCTCTACCTCGGGAGAAGTTTAAAGCTTTCTGCAAAGCTTTGGTCTTACTTCCTTTTGTGGATTGATTCCACATATCTTGTCACTTCATTATACATGAGGGCCAACTCCTTGTTCATCGCATCACTCCCAAGGGGGATTTGTTGATATATTTAGGTAGTGATGTGTGTGAACACACTAGGTGTTGAAGATAAATGTACAAGCTCATTTTCACATGAGCTATGCTTGGATAAACTTACCAAATATAAAGATAAAGGAAAAGAAGAGAAAATAAAAAAAAGAAGAAAAAAAAGTCTAGTCAAAATTCATGATGAGTAAAAGATACAATATATGCCTTGTAGTAAGTGGCATGTAGTGGGCAAACAAATGAAAGTGGTGAGTTAAGAAGGAGGCAAAAAGTTTTTCATGTGCTGATTGGTTATAAAAGTGGAGTGGGAGCATGTTCTAAACAAGGAGAGAAAGAGGCAAGAGCTCCCAATAACCGGATCTAATCATTTTGTCATTTTGTCTTCCCATAGGCTCCTTCCAATCGCACATCATTTTGTACATAGCTCTGTTGTGAAGCTCATACCTCAGTGTACATGTAACCATTTCTTGTGTTTAAACACTCATTGGAAAGCTTATTGTGCTTATTGTCTCTACCTCAAATATCTCCTTCAAAGATTATATATTCTGTGAGATGTCAGTCAAAGAGTGAAGTCTAGTTTTTTAGCATACCTGTGTAGACATGTAGTTTATTTTGGTTGGTTAACTTTCCCAACCAAAACATATCCAAATTGCTTGGTTTTTAGCTTGTTGGAAATCACTTTGCATGTACTTTCTCTGTCCCAAATACGTCATTCAAAGGATTTGTATTCTATGAGATATCGATCAGAGAATGAAGCCCAATTTTTCAGTATACTTGTGTGTGCAGGTGGTCTATTTTGGTCAATTGATTTTCCTAACCAAAACTACTACCTAATGGGCAAAGGCTTGTGGGGTATTGTGAGTGGCAATAATGCTCAACCTCAAATCAATCAAGCTACAGCCACCAAAGTCCAAAGGAGGCAAGCAAAAGAACGGGAAGAGAGGAATAGGAGGGTCATGTTCCTCATTTCACAAGTCATTACTAATGCCATGCTAGGGCATATCAACATCTAGAGGAAACTAAGGATGCTTGGGAAGGTCTTGAAATTATGTATTCAACAAATACCAAAGCTAGGAAACTTCAACTCAAGAATGAGTTGAACACAATCAAGAAAAGTTCAAGTCAATCCATAGTTGAATATACTTTGAAGATTAAGGAGCTAAGTGATGCTTTAGCTTCTATTGGCACAATGGTTGAAGACGAAGATCTTGTGTTTTATACTCTCAATGGATTGAGAGAAGATGAAAGATGGAAGCCTTTTATAACTTCCATTAACTTGAAAGATGCATATCCAGGTTTTGAACAGCTAATCCCTCATCTTGTCACAGAAGAGCTTAGCTTTGGTGGCCCCAAAGGAAAGGACAGCCACAACCAAATGTTATATGCAGGTCGAGGTAAAGGAAGGAACTCAAGAGGAGGCTCAAGAGGAAAAGGAAGAGGTCATAACAACTCCAACTACAATCAAAACAATTCGGAAGACAACAAGGATGCATCAAATGCCAACACACAAGGAAGAGGTCGAGGTAGAAGTAGAGGAAAAGGTTGAGGCTCCTACAATTCTCATAAAGGTATAACATGCTACCATTGTGGTAAAGTAGGACACTATGCTAATGATTGTTGGCTGAAGAACGGAAGACCAAATGGAGGCAATCAAAGGAGCCAAAGCAACTATGCAAGCATCTCAAGTGAAGGAAATAAGGTCACACTACTTGCAATGAGATATGAGTATAGAAGCTCTTGTGAAGATGACGAAAAATGGTACATTGTTTCAGGTTGTAGTAACCATATGTCATGCCAAGGAAGTTTGTTCACTAATCTACAGGTACCAAGTGGAAAAGGATGTGTTGAAATAGGTGATGATACTCAACACATGATTGAACATATTGGAGATATAAGGCTTGGAGATACAAGTAGAGCAAAGGTACTATCTAATGTTCTTTATGTTCCTACAATTCCAAAGAACTTGATTTCAGTAGGACAAATGGTAGAGAAGGGTTATCATGTCATATTCAATGAGAATGGGTGCTTCATAAAGAATCCAAAGGAAGGCTTCAAGGTCATTGCTCGAGGTAGAAGAGAAGGAAGGATGTTCACTTTAGACGTCCAACATCCACATGGAAAGGTCATGTACATTCAATGTGGGAACAAGAACATTTCAGAGCTGGACTCATGGCACAAAAGAATAGGACACATCAACATTCCAAAGTTGAAGGACATGAGCAAATATGAAGTGGTAATAGGTCTTTCAAAACTTAATAGCATTGGACTACATGAGTTATGTGAAGCTTGTCAACTAAGAAAGCAAACGAGGCAGCCATTCAAGAGGAGCAATTATGTGGCACCAAATGTCTTGGACTTGATACATACGGATGTATGGGGACCAACCCAAGAGGCATCAATGGCTGGTAATAGATTCTTTTTCACCTTCATTGATGATCACTCAAGAAAGGTATGATTGTTTTGTATGAAGCAAAAATCAGAGGTGTTTTCTATATTCAAAAGATTTAAAGTTGAAGTTGAAAAAGAAACAGGAAGGTCTATCAAAACCTTAAGGTCCGATGGTGGAGGAGAATACTTCTCCAAAGAATTTTCAGATTTTCTACAAGAGAATGGGATCAAAAGGCAGTTTACTTGTAGGTATACACCATAACAAAATTGAGTAGCTAAGAGGAAGAACATGCAAATCGCTGAAATTGCAAGATGCATGCTCAACGAGATGAAGGTACTATTGGGTTGAAGCAAGCACAACCGCCATTTACTTGATGAATAGGTGCACAACATCAGGAATACATCACTTGACTTCAGAGGAGGTATATTCTGGTAAGAAACCTGATCTTACACACCTCAGAGTGTTTGGATGTGTTTCCTTTGTTCACATTCCACAAGAAGTTAGAACGAAGATGGAACCAAGGTAAAAAAAATGCATTTTCATTGGCTACTTGACGGAACAAAAAGGATACAAGTGTTACAACCCTAGAACAAAGGAAGTAAGAGTCTCAAGATATGTGGTCTTTGATGAACTAAGACCATGGTATGAAGATAAAGGAAAGGAAAAGATTCTTGAAGAAGATTGTGATGATTACGGAGGAACAAATCAAAGAAAAACTCAACAATCAAGCACAAAGGCACAAAGGTTTCACATCCAGAGGCATCTACATCAAATGAAGGATGTTCAACATTCAGGGGAAGTCATTCTTTGTCTCCAAATTCACATAGTAGATCCGAAGAAGCAAGTGCTACTCCAAATAGTGAAATAGATGCAAGTGAAGAAGAATATGAAGAGGTAATCACTCCAACGGTAAAGTTGAATAGGTTAAAGAAGCAACTTTCTAAAGGCAATGAAAGAAGATCTTCAAGGACAAGGTATCCAACTCAAAGGCTGAGTTATGATAGTTTCATGGAGAAACATTTTGCATACATGATGCAAGTTATCAAAGACAAAGAGCCTGAGACATATGCACAAGCTTGCACACAAAAGGAATGGAAGCAAGCTATGAAAGAGGATATCAAAGCTCTCAAAGATAATCACATAGGGAGCTAGTGCCAAAGAAAGAAGGTATAAAGATTGTTCCAAACAAACGGGTGTTTAAAGTAAAAAGGAATGCTAATGGTTCACTAGCTAGATTGAAAGCTAGATTAGTTGTTAAAGGATTTAAACAAACAAAAGGCATAGATTATGATGAATTTTTCAGCCCTGTTGCAAAGATGGGAATAATCAGAACATTAATAGCAATTGGTGCTTCAAGGAGATGGCCATTATATCAACTCGACATCAAAAATGCTTTTCTCAATGGAGAACTGCAAGAAGAGGTATACATGAGTCAACCACTTGGATTTGAAGATGAAAACCATTCAAACTTTGTTTGCAGGTTGAAAAAGGCACTTTATGGCTTGAAGCAAGCACCAAGAGCATGGAATTAGAGATTGGTAGAATATCTAACTAAGTGCAGATACAACCCAAGCAATGCAGATCCTTCATTATACATGAAGAAGGAAGAAAATAGAGACGTATATATTTGCATATACATCAATGACCTCATCATAACGAGAAATGATGAGATAGGGATAAAAGATATCAAAAGGAAGCTTGGTAAGGAGTTTAAAATCTCAGATCTTGGAGAGCTGAAATATTTTTTAGGAATTGGAGTTGTTTATGGAAAAAGTGGCATGTACTTGATGCAAAGGAAGTACTTATTGGATGTTCTTTTCAGATTTGGAATGAGTGAATGCAAACCACTCACTCAACCCATGGACACAAATACAAAGATTTGCTCAAATGATGGAGAACTATTGGAAGATGTAACAACATACAGAAGCATTGTCGCATCATTAATCTATGCAAACATTACAAGACCTAATTTATCTTATGTTGTTGGTGTACTTTCTCAGTTTATGCAAGCCCCGATAAGTGAACATTTAAATTCAACCAAGAGAGTGTTGAGATACATAAAGCATACATTTAATCATACTTTTTTTTACAATTTTAATGAAGAATTGCAGGTTAAAGGCTTTAGTGATGCTGATTGGGGAGGTTCAAAGGAAGATAGGAGATCAACCTCAGGTTATGTGTTCATGATAGGAAGCAAACCTATCACATTGAGCTCAAAGAAACAACCTACTATTGCACTTTCATCCATGAAGGCTGAATATAGAGGATTAGCATTTGCCACATGTGAAGCAATGTGATTAAAAAGCTTTTGGCTGATCTTAAAGTGCAAGTTGGAACCATCCCTATATACGGTGATAACATGTCAAGTATTTACTTGGCAAGCAATCCTATGTTTCATGCAAGGGGCAAGCACATAGAGGTCCACTACCATTATGTAAGGGAGAAAGTATTGAGCAAAGATGTGGAGATAAAGTTCATCAGAACCAAAGAGCATGTTGCAGATATGTTTACAAAGTTCTTGGATGCTTCTAAACTCAAAGGTTTCAAGGATGTGATAAATTTGCGGGACATGGTTGAAGATAACTCCCAAATGAGCTCGAGGGGGAGTATTGAAGATAAATGTACAAGATCATTTTCCCATGAGCTATGCTTGGATAAATTTACCAAATATAAAGATAAAGGAAAAGAAGAGAAAAGAAAAAAAAAAGAAGGAAAAAAAAGTCTAGTCAAAATTCATGATGAGTAAAAGATACAATATCTGCCTTGTAGTAATTGGCATGTAGTGGGCAATCAAATGAAAGTGGTGAGTTAAGAAGGAGGCACAAACTTCTTCACATGCTCATTGGTTATAAAAGTGGAGTGGAAGCACATTCTAAAAAAGGAGAGAAAGAGGCAAGAGCTCCCAATAGTTGGATCTGGTCATTTTGTCATTTTGTCTTCCCATAGACTCCTTCCAGTCGCACGTCATTTTGTACACAGCTCTGTTGTGAAGCTCATATCTCAGTGTATATGTAACCATTTCTTGTGTTTAAACACTCATTGGAAATCTAAGCTTATCTTGTGTAGTTTCTCTATCTCAGATATCTCTTTCAAAGCTTATATATTTTGTGAGATATCAGTCAAAGAGTGAAGTCCAATTTTTCAGCATACCTATGTAGATAGGTAGTCTATTTTGGTCGGTTAAGTTACCCAACCAAAATGTATCCAAATTGCTTGGTTTTTAGTTTGTTGGAAAGATCTTTGCATGTACTTTCTCTATCTCAGATATGTCATTCGAAGGATTTATATTTTGTGAGATATCTATCAGAGAGTGAAGTCCAGTTTTTCAGTATACTTGTGTGTGCAGGTGGTCTATTTTGGTTGGTTGAGTTTTTTGATCAAAACTCATGCAAATTACTTGATTTTTAGCTTGTTGGAAAGCTATTTTTGTGTACTTTCTCTCTCAAATATCTTCCTTAAAGTATATATATTCACGGAGTTATCAGTCCGAGAGTGAAGTTCAATTCTTCAGCATACTTGTGTGGACAGGTAGTTCATCTTTGTCAGTTGCGTTTCCTAATCAAAACTTGTCCAAGTTAAGCTATTTATAGCTTGTTAGAAGAAAGCTCTCTTTGTCTACTTTGATTGAATAAAGGGACATGTCCATTTGAGTTTTGTATTGAGATCAGAAAGCTATCTAAGGTGCAGCTATTTGTCCAAGTGCTGGACATACAAGGGTTCACTACACATTTTTGTTGGGGCCGTCGGGGCATTTTTCACACTAGGACCGTCGGGGCATTTTTTTCCCTCTTTAGGAGGTTTTTTCCCATGACTTGTATATATGCCTATAGCCCTAAAGGGTCACTTATCTTTGTATATTATAGTGGTAATACATTCAGTATTGTGTGTTGTGCTCCAAGCTTCTTCTTCTTCCTTGTGCTATTCGCATGCTTCCGCAGACCTCAAACTCCAACAAGTCTAATCCACTCTATATGGATAAAGGTCATGTGTTTTTTTTTCCCTAGCTCTTGACTCATCTTTTGAATTTTATCTAAATCATATGCACATAATCTTGCATCTTTATTTTTGACAACTACTTGGGTCATACAACCCCAAAATTGCTACTTGAATTCATTCAAATAAGTTCACAATTCAACTTCTGACGTCTCTAGCAAGCAATTCTGCTATAGAAACCATGAAATGCAAACTTGATATTTCTTTATCTTTTTGGTACCCTTACTCTTTGGGTTCCTTATCTAAGCCTTTTGTGCTTATATCGTGTCACAAAATCCACAAAATAACTACGTGTTGCATCTAAAAATTGCCCTAACAAAGTCCTTTGCTATAAATATTGAAAAATTTAAACATGTGTACTGATTTTTTTGAGGTTGGGCTACTAGGGTATCCTTCATTGTAACTTTTAGACATCCATTATGCTTCACACTTTAGCAACTTTCAACATCTCTGCCAAGGTCCTCTCTCAAGATGTTAATTTTTGCAATTTTGAGATACACTTATTTCTTCTCGTGCCCCCCTATCTGGGTTTTATGCCTAGGTCATGTGCCATTAACCTCACCTTAAATACCAAGGCAAACACTCTTTTGCAAACATTGACTGTTCTACTATCAGTTCTTTTGTATTTCCGAGGGACCTTGAAGAATGAAGTTTATGCTTCACCTTCTTTGTCCACCTCCTTTTAGATAATAAAATCTAAGACTTTCCAAAAAAATTTGGTATCCCACTTATGCTTGCATTTTTCTTTATTATTGAAATCTCCTAAGCTTACCAATATCCAATGAAACCTTTATATGCCCCCCCATGGGTAGAGATGAAGAAAAGTGAAGAGAAAATGTGGAAATGAAGGGAAAAATCATGAAGAAGAAGAAGAAGAAAAACTGAGCTTTAATGGAAAGCTTGAAAAACCCTAACCCAAAAAATGGCTAAAACCCTATTTTTACCTCTCTAAATGTCTGGCTACCTAAAACCTAAATGTAAAGAATGATGAATATGCACACAAATCATGAGCAAAAAGCACCAAAAACACATACGTCATGTGAAAAATTACCATCATGCCAAGATTTGGCAAGAACATCCCTATGAATGATGCCAAAAGTGTTCACCTCATAGACCCACATGCATAACCGACACATCGAGATCTAGGAGGAATATCCGCACACAATTAAATTTCAATCCTTAGAGCGACCAATTGGTGGTATGAAGACTACATGATGCAAGAAGAAAGTACATGCACCTACAAAAAGAGAGAAGCAAGCACACTCATAGGCACATACACACACTCACTAGTAGATAAGAGGCAAGTGATCCAAAAATCTCTCTAACATGCATGCACATACACACACTCACAAGTAGATAAGAGGCAAGTGATCCAAAAATCTCTCTATTTCTCAAGAAATGAGTACAAGCTCATAAGATTTCTAGACTTAGCAAGCATGTTGATATATTTAGGTAGTGATGTGTGTGAACACACTAGGACCACTGGGGCACTTTTTTCCCTCTTTAGGAGGTTTTTTTCTCGGACTTCTATATATGCCTATAACCCTAATGGGTCACTTATCTTTGTACATTCTCTTGGTAATACATTCAATATTGTGTGTTTTGCTCCAAGCTTCTTCTTCTTCCTTGTGTTGTTCATGTGCTTTCATAGACCTCAAACTCCAACAATTGGTATCAGAGCAAGTTGTCGCTTCATCTAGGTCATCTTCGACACCCCTCCAGTCACAGTCTGATAATCGCACAAAAACTGGTTACCATACTTACGGCGATTAGGAGTTCAAAACGGTTTTACTTTGTTGTGTCAAAATCACGATCTGAGCTCATTTTGGCCTCTGAACGCATTATCACAGCACTTATGTAGGCAATTCCATCTTTTTCTGACAAAGATATATATAGGTTTTGGTTCACCAATATAAGCTACTTGAAGTCTGCTACAGGTTTAGCAGAACTCAACAAGCTAGTTCTGTTCAACTTTTTGAGATATATTCATTTTTTGCACCAAGATATTTTAGTCAGTGGCCATGGCTGAAAGTAGTGATGTATTTCGTATGTTGGTTGTTGAGGATAAGTTGGATGGTAACAATTACCCATCATGGGCTTATATGATGCATCATGTATTGGTTGCAAAAGGGTTGTGGAATATTATGTAGGGTGTTGAAAAACACCCTATTACACCTTCAAATAAAGTTACTAAAGGTGATGAAGATGGCATTGAAGATGGTGACATTCTTCAGGTTCTTGTTCGTGCGGCGGTTCTTGCTGCACCTATTGTAGAGCAACTTTGTTGGGATGGCAGAGATGCTTAGGCACATGCATTGATAGCATTATTTGTCAACATGCCATTATTCCTCACATTTTCTCCTGTAAAACAATAAAGAATGCTTGGGATACACTTACCACTTTATACCAGATAAGGATTGAGGCTCATGTTACTTACCTCCAAAAATAGTTGGAGAGAGAGCACATGAATGAAGGAGATTCCATGGACATATTTGAAGGAGTAGTTGATTTCTGTTGATGAAGTCTTGCCTCATAGTTCACTTATGCAGATTGTTCTGAATGGGTTTTAGATTCATATCAGAGTTTTGCTTCTACTCTTCGATTGATGATAAAAGGCAATCCAAATTCCTTAACATTTGAGGAGTACATCTTTGTTTTTTTGCAAGAAGATCAGTCTACGGAGAACATGTCCATTATGCATGTTGCAGATCAAGATTTCCTAGCTAGTCAAAAGGGCAAAGGTAAATGGAGTATTCATATATTTAGGTAGTGATGTGTGTGAACACACTAAGACTATCGGGCACTTTTTTCCATCTTTAGGAGGTTTTTTCCCTTGACTTGCATGTATGCCTATAGCCCTAACGGGTTACTTATCTTTGTACATTCTAGTGGTAGTACATTCAGTTTTTTGTGTTGTGCTCCAAAATTCTTCTTCTTCCTTGTGTTGTTCACATGCTTCCGTAGACCTCAAACTCCAACAATTAGTATCAGAGCAAGTCGCTGCTTCATCTAGGGCATCGTTGACACCCTTTGGTCACAGTCTCAGAATCACACAAAATTTGATGAGCATACTCACGGCATTAAGAGATCAAAACCGCTTTGCTTTGTGGTATCGAAATCATGATCTGAGCTCATTTTGGCCTTTGAACGCACTATCACAGTGCTTGTGTAGGCAATTTTGTCTTTTCGTGCCAAAGATATATACAGGTTTTAGTTCACAAGTATAAGCGTCTCAAAGTTTGCTACAAGTTTAGTAGAACTCGACAAGGTAGTTATGTTCAACTTTTTGAGATACAATCATTTTTTTTGCATCAGGGTATTTTACTTAGTGGTCATGGCTGAAATTAGTGATGTATTCCGTATGTTGGTTGTTGAGGATAAGTTGGACGGTACCGATTATCCATTATGGGCTTATATGATGCGTCATGTATTGGTTGCAAAAGGACTATGGAATATTGTCCAGGGTGTTGAAAAATGTCCTATTACACCTACAAATACAGTTGTTGAAGGTGATGCAGACGACATGAAGATGACGATAGTCTTCTTGTTCCTGTTCAAGCTACAGTTCCTGCTACACCTATTGTAGAGAAAATTTGTTGGGATGGCAGAGATGCTCAGACACATGCATTGATAGCCTTCTCAGTCAAACATGCCATCACTCCTCACATTTTCTCTTATAGAACAACTAAGGATGCTTGGGATACACTTACCACTTTATAACAGGCAAGGAATGAGGCTCGTGTTGTGTACCTCCAAAAATAATTGGAGAGTAAGCACATGAATGAAGGAGATTTCATGGATAAATTTCTGACAAGGATCAAAGATTTGAAGGATAATTGATTTCTGCTCATGAAGTCTTGCCTCATAGTTCACTTGTGCAGACTGTTCTGAATGGTCTTCATGATTCATATCAGAGTTTTGCTTCTACTCTTCATTTGATGATGAAAGGCAATCCAAATGCCTTAACATTTGAGGAGTACATCTCTGTTCCGTTTCAGGAAGGTAAGTCTAGGCAAAACAAGTCCATTACGTGTGTTGCAGATCAAGCTCTCCTGGCTAGTCAGAAGGGAAAAGGAAAATGGACCTCTTCTACTAGTAAGCAGAAATTTGCTAATTTTGCACAATCAAAGAAGGATGACAGAGACGAGAAGAAAACAAAAAAGCAGAGTTTATTTTGCAAATATTGTAAAGGAAATGATCATGTCATAAAGAGGTGTCCAAAACTGGCTACTAAAGAGGCAAGGAAGAAAGAGGCTGGAATGGTTGTTTGAGAGGCCTCTACACCCAAAACAAAGTCTACTAAGCTTGTGCAGAATGAAGAATGGGCATTTACCACTATTTGCAATTATGAGCAATCTTCTCATGAACAGTGTATGTCTGCAATTTACTCAGATGTTCAGTACTTTGATAGTGGGGCAACCAAACATATTACCTTGTAGCACAATTTCTTCACTTCACTCGAGCCTACCCCTACAGGGAATACTGTCAAATGCACCAACAACTCCTCATATCTTGTCATGGGATGCTTTATTTGTAAGATCATTCTGAGTATTGCTGATGGTAGTTCTTTTACATTGTGGGATGCTTTATTTGTGCCAGGGATCAAGAAGAATCTGTTATCAGTTTAAGCTTTAGCCAAGATTGGCTTGGTTGTGAAATTTTTCGATGATAGATGTACAATTCATGATGAATGGCGATGTCATTATTGCTTCTGACATTTTATGTCGTGGACTGTATAAGCTCATAGACTATGAAAAATCTATGAATGATATAGCATGTGTAGTACACGATTCTCAGGCACTATCAGATGCAAAGCTTTGACATGCATGCTTTGGTCATCTGAATTTTTCTAGTTTGTTATGCCTACACAAATTTGAAATGGTGTCCTCTTTGCCCAAAATTGAGGCACGTGTTAAACATGTTTGTGAAGGCTGTATTTTGGGCAAAATGCAGCATTCCTCATTCCCAAAAGATGGTTCAATTCGAGCTACTAAAAAATTATAGCATGTTCACAAAGATGTCTATGGTCCTATGCAGATGCCCTCTTTTGGAAATTATCTTTACTTCGTGACTTTCGTTGATGATTTTTCCAGGCATGCATGGGTATATCTATTGAAAGCAAAGTCCGAAGTATTTATGCGCTTCAAATAATTTCTAGTTTGGCTGAAAATCTATCAGCATGTAAAATGGGCACCCTTTGCTCTAATCGAGGGGGGGTATATGTCTTTTGATTTTAATGCATTTCTCGCTGAACATGGGATAAAACATCACTGTACAGTGCCGTATACACCTCAACAGAATGGAGCTGCTGAAAGGAGGAACATGTCACTCATGGAGATGGCAAGGTGTATGGTCAAGAGTCAAGCTTTACCACATAGTTTTTGGCTTGAGGCTGTTATGTGTGCAACATATGTACTTCACATGCATCCCACTAAAGCATTGCAATCTATCACTCCATATGAGGCTTGGCATGGTCATAAGCCATTCCTGTTTTTTGGTTGTTTGGCATATGCATTAGTGCCTGACCAACAACGCTGGAAGTTGGATGATAAAGTAGTGAAATGTATTTTTGTTGGGTACAATTTTGAAAGCAAAGGCTATTGTCTGTATCATCGATAGACTAAATGCATTTTGGTTAGCCATGATGTTGTTTTTGTGGAAGATGTTATTCAACCATTACATTCATGTACTAGGGAGGTTAGCTTCAAAAACATGTATGACACTTTGCTGCCTCTTTTTACAGGTGGATAGTCTAGTGCTAGTCCTAATGAGGCAACTTCTCAACCTTTATAGGTTTCATGTGATGATGCATATCATTCCATTTTTTATGCGTATTTACATGATGCACTTGTTGATGAGAGAGCTAATATTGAGGAGGCAAAAACTATGCCAAAATGGCTGGTGGAGACTTTGTGTGACAACAAATTAGATGCACCTCTATCATATTGTACTCGTTCAGTCTCTCATAGTGCCTCTTTTGCATCAGATTGCGCTATGGTTGCCTCTAGTCTTTGTGATGAGAATGAGCCTGTTTCGTTTGATGAAGCACAAAATTCAGAAATTTGGATGTCTAAGAATGATACCTGGCCTTTATGTGACTTGCCTCATGGCAAGAAGGCCATTGGCACTAAGTGAGTATACAAGTGCAAGCGTAATCCTGATGGAACAATTGACAGGTATAAGGCTAGGCTTGTTGCAAAGGGTTATGCTCAAGAAAGAGGCATTGATTTTGATGAGATCTTTGCTCCTACATGCCCAATGACTATTGTTCGTAGCATCTGTGCACTTGTAGATCATCATTATTGGAATCTACATCAGTTGGACATTAAAACTCCATTTTGGAATGGTGACTTTCATGAAGAACTGTATGTTTTTCAACCTCGTGGCTTTGTGCAAAAAGGGCATGAAAACCAAGTGTGCAGGTTGAAAAAGGCATTATATGATTTGAAGCAAGCACCACGTGCTTGGTATGAAAAAATACATGCCTATGTGATTGCACATGGTTTTGGGAATAGTCCAACTGAGAGCACCTTATATGTTAAGCATGAAAATGATGTGCTTTTAATCATTGTTGTGTATGTTGATGACATGCTGCTCACTGGTCCTCATGAGAAGCATATTGCTAATTTTAAGGCTGATCTGCGTGCCTCATTTGAGATGTTAGATTTGGGGCATTTGCATCATTATTTAGACATTCAATTTATGCAAGTTAATGGTGGAATAGCTTTGCATCAAGCAAAATATATTGTCACATTATTGCAGTGTTTTGGCCTTGAAGACTGCAAGCCTATTGCCACTCCTATGGAGAGAGGTTTACGATTGAGTCTTCATGATGCTCGAGATGCATTTGATGCTTTTCTCTATCAATAGGCTATTGGATGCTTGATTTACTTATGCATTACTCGGCCATATATTCAGTTTGTTGTCTCACAAATGAGCAGGTTTATACATTGCCCATGTGTCAAGCATTGGAAGGCAGTTAAGCTCATCTTTCGCTACTTGAGTGGTACCCGACTACTTGGATTGTTTTATCCCAAGGGGGGATCAGTACTACTAGATTTACATGCTTTTTCTGACTCTAACTGAGCTAGTTGCTATGACACTCATGTATCCACCAGTGGCTTTTGCTTCATGCTTGGTTGCTCATGCATATGTTGGTTGAGTAAGAAGTAGAGTATTGTGGCCACTTCTAGTTGTGAGGCTGAGTATAGGGCAACTTTCACAACGATTTTTGAGTGTGTGTGGCTCAGACTCCTTATGGTTGATTTGGGTGTTGGTTAGTCTCCTACCACCACCATCTTCAATGATACTTAGAGTGCATTGGCACTTGCGAGGAACCCAGTGTTCCATGCTTGCACTAAGCACATTGAGGTGCATTATCATTATGTTAGGGAGAGGTTCTTTGCTGGAGAGATGAATTTGGCATATTTGTCCACACAAGAGAACATTGCAAACCTTTTCACAAAGGCTCTGCCTAGGGAGAAATTTGAAGTTTTTCGCAAAGCTTTGGGCTTACTTCCTTTTGTGGATTGATTCCACATAGCTTGGCACTTCTTTATACATGCAAGCTCCTTGTTCACCGCATCACTCCCAAGGGTGATTTGTTCATATATTTAGGTAGTGATGTGTGTGAACACACTAGGACCACTGGGGCACTTTTTCCCTCTTTAGGAGGTTTTTTTCCCCGAGCTTGTATATACGCATATAGCCCTAACGAGTTACTTATCTCTGTACATTCTAGTGGTAATACATTTAGTATTGTGTGTTGTGGTTCAAGCTTTTTCTTCTTCCTTGTGCTGTTCACGTGCTTTCGTAGCCCTTAAACTCCAACATGGCCCTCATCTATTAGTAACCAAAAGTCTTCTAATTCTGCATAATCAAAGAAGGATGATAGAGACGAGAAGAAAAGAGAAAAGCGAAAATTGTTTTGCAAATACTGTAAAGGAAATGATCATGTCATAAAGAGTTGTCCAAAATTGGCTGTAAAGGAGGAAAAGAAAAAAGAGGCAGGAATGGTTTTTGCAAAAGCCTCTACACCCAAATCAGAGTGTGCGAATCTTGTGTAGAATGAACAATGGGCGTTTACTACTGTTTGCAATTATGACCCATATTCTCATGAACAATGTATATCTACAATAGACTTAGATGTTTGGCACTTTGATAGTCAGGGCAACCAAACATATTACCTCACTGCAGAGTTTCTTCACTTCACTTAAGCTTGCCCCTACAGGTAATACTGTCACATGTGCCAACAACTCCTCTTATCCTATCATGGGAGTTGGTAAGATCATTCTGACTACTATTGATGGTAGTTCTTTTACATTGTTAGATGCTTTATTTGTGCCATGGACCAAGAAAAATCAGTTATCAGTTTTAGCATTAGCCAAGATTGTTTTGGTTGTGAAATTTGTTGATGAAAGATGTAGAGTTCATGATCTGTCAAATGGCAACATCATTATTACTTGTGGCATTTTATGTCCTTGGCTATATAATCCCATAGATTATGCAAAATCTATGAATGATGAGGTGCCTTGGACACTTCGATACAATCTTGTTATATATCTCATTGATCTTGTACCATGCTTATGGCATACACATTACATATTACATCTTGGAATACATGTAAACACGCTCTTATAGTTATACTTATGATCTTGGGTTATGAGATCACCTAATCTAGCTATGCTAAACCTTGTTGTACCTAATGGTTTAAGGTTATCAGATCACCTCATGCTTTTATGTTAAACCTTTTCATAACTAATGGTTCATAGTTTTGGGACTTCATCTCATAATTTAATATCATATACCTCTTTATTTGGCTATCTTTTAACCAAATCAAGTTTAGTAATATCATAACGATCGTATCCTTTCCGAGCATAGTCTAATGGTCCCCTAATAATGGATATCAAAACATAATAAATGCAAGCCTTTTCCTACGCAATTCTTAATTTTTTTTCCTATGATTTATTTGCAATTTTATTTTCTAATACTTATTGAGAGTTTTATGATTCATTCCACGATCTATATTTCAAATGATTAGTAGTTTTTTTATAATATGAATTGTAAATCTTTATTGAGATGAAATGGACATGAATTCTTTTGTCAAACAAAACAACAAAAGATAGGCGAGACAAAATGAAAAGCAATGTACATAGTCTCTAGGTGAGATAAATTGAAAAGAAGTGTCTTGTTGTAAAGTAGTCGATCCTGCCTCTCTCTCTCTCTTATATATAGAGAGAGAGGCAGGATCGACTACTTTACCTAGCAAGTTTGTATTGTCAACTATTATAACTATTCCGAGTTTCCTAATTCGCTCTAGTTCCAACATTTTCATGGCTCTTCTTCACTTTCTTCAATTTAGACAACATCACTAAGAAGTGTGCATCTATCGAGGATGAGAAATGAAATGAGCATGCGGGATAATAAAATTACCTTCATATTTATTTTACTTGGTGGTCGACTGATCATATTAGAAATTTAGAGGACGAAACATCTTTAAATGAAAACATTTAAAAAAAATAAAAAAAATAAACATCTTTAAATGAAAAATTCCAAAATGACGATAGACCAACATAACTATGTTGTGGAGCAGCTGAAACTTGTTTCAGGCGGAACGCAAACTCTCTCTCTTAAAACGAAAAAGAGTTTGACAATGCTAATAGCTATATGTCTCGGCTCTTCTCTCTCTTGCGTCAACAGAAAAGTTCGTCACAGGAGTCAGGACGTGGAGTATTCTTTTCTGTTTAACAAACGTGTTAGGTGCTCGGGATGGGGTCAGCTTTTCCTCAAAGTTGTAGCCCTGCTGGCACATCGGACAAGGTCGCAGCTAAGCAAACATGGAACCGTAGAGCGTACAAACTGGAAGCAGTGTGTGATTGCTCAGGAGATGCTAAGATGGGAGAGATGCAGCCATAGGAGTGTGAAAGAGTAGGAGGAGTTGGTCAAACGAATTGTAACGACATGAAGTAGATGGCGATGCTCGCTGGGGTCATGGCGATGGGATGCAGCAGAATGCAGGTGTCTGCTTTTGGATATTCTCTATTCACTGTTGCTGTTTCTCTCGATTGGTCGGCCCGCTTCTGAGACGCTATTTAGATTCATCTTGTTGTCTATGCCCCCGTTTGTGGGAATCTGTGATACCGCATTGCAGTCTTACAGTCAAATACGAAGTTCAGGTTAAGAACGGTGGTTAATTAGGTGACTGACTGTTTTATAACCTCTCCATTCCTTCACACACGCAATCACGTCTGAAAACATTACAGACGTAGAGAGAGAGAGAGAGAGAGAGAGAGAGAGAGAGAGAGAGAGAGAGAGAGAGAGAGAGAGAGAGAGAGAGAGAGAGAGAGAGAGAGAGAGAGAGAGAGAGAGAGAGAGAGAGAGAGAGAGAGAGAGAGAGAGAGAGAGAGAGAGATGTATTTATATGCCAGTGTCTTGTTGCCCATGGAGACAGGCATGCATTTATTTTCACTTCTATACGTTACTTCAGCCAAGCATCCTCTTTGTTAAAACTTGTTCCTTTCCCATCTAACTAAGCTTTTGTACTAATAATGAAATACAGATAAGGTGAAAGCAGATCAAAATCTGTGCACTATAATTAGGCTTTATCGATCTAATCGACATGCAATTCAAAGGGGCTGAGGATCCTGAAGCAGGAAAGGCGCTTCTACCCTCGGAGACACATTCTGTGAAGGCAGTTGCACTTCAACGCCGTGATTTGAGCTCCAAATTGGGGTAACTGTATTTCTTTCCTATTCGCTGGCTTCACAAGTAATCATCCCAGCGGCATAGACATGTCCATTCCACTTGTCCTTACGTCCATATATGTATCATACATTCATAAAGATGTTTACGTCTTTACATGATGTATCGTCTGTGTATGTATGTAAACACATGAAAAAACATGTACACATTTACATTTATGTATGTGTATATGAGAGAGAGAGAGAGAGAGAGAGAGAGAGAGAGAGAGAGAGAGAGAGAGAGAGAGAGAGAGAGAGAGAGAGAGAGAGAGAGAGAGAGAGAGAGAGAGAGAGAGAGAGAGAGAGAGAGAGAGAGAGAGAGAGAGAGAGAGAGAGAGAGAGAGAGAGAGAGAGAGAGAGAGAGAGAGAGAGAGAGAGAGAGAGAGAGAGAGAGGGGGGGGGGGGAGGGGGGGGAGGGGGGGGGGGGAGGGAGGGAGGGAGGGAGGGAGGGGGGGGAGGGGGGGGGAGGGAGGGAGGGAGGGAGGGAGGGAGGGAGGGAGGGAGGGAGGGAGGGAGGGAGGGAGGGAGGGAGGGAGGGAGAGAGAGAGAGAGAGAGAGAGAGAGAGAGAGAGAGAGAGAGAGAGAGAGAGAGAGAGAGAGAGAGAGAGAGAGAGAGAGAGAGAGAGAGAGATTCAGCTTATCAGTTAAGTCATACACAATGATCAAGTGCTTAATATTTGTGAAATTATTATGACGAAACAAAGATAAATGGCATGAAGTAAAGTATCTTGGGAAAGAGGGAAATGGAAGGTGAGAGGTCTTTTGATTGAGTGTATTCATCTATTTTCCCTTACATACACTTAGGATTCTACAATAGGTACAAGATGTTGTATAGGGAATGATCATGACTTGATCTCTCTTAGAAATGTCGTCTTGGGACAAGGGTTCATGTATTTAAGTTTTCGGAGCAATTCAACAATGGGGATTTCTCATTTAATATTCTAGAATCTTTCTTGATGGAATATTGGAGTGCATTGCCATAAGATGTTGTACTCTTTTAGTTTGTTGTTGTGAAAGGCTTGTGATGCACGTTTCTCTTATCCATTAACATCTCAAACATCATCTTTGTCTGCCTTTGTTTATCTATTGATGCCATTTGTTTATGCTTCTTTGTCAAATAATCTTAGTGCATCCTACCAGTAAGGTAATTATCCTTGCAATGCTTCTTATGTTTAACTTTGATAGTTGTTCATATTTCGAGCATAATACAGCTTGACCTTCACTTTTGAAAGTGCTAGAAACTTATTTTGTGAGCTTTCTTCGTATGAAGGGTTGCTCCATTGGAGCTTGCACCTACTCTAGGGGTTTGATGACATGAGTAGGGGTGTTATTGCTCCATGTCCAAACTATGTATGATAAAAATTGAATTCAATACCTTTTGTATGAACGCACATAAAAGTCAAGGCTGTGCTAAATGATTAAAAAAAAAATTGATTTATTGTTATTTTATTTACTATTAATATTTTAAGACTTTATCTATTATTTATTTATTTAGATTTTATTTTTGTACTTTTTGTGTTTGATTTTGCTTTTGTGTATATATATGTCTGTTGAAATATTTTAGACCATATGTTTAAATTCGAAGCTCTCTTATTTGCCAAAATCGGATAAGCATGATGCCATTCTTGTTATAGTGGATATATTCACAAAGATCGCAAACTTTATTCGTGCTAATGTGTGAAAGAGTGAGGAAGCACAAATAGAAGTACACACGAGCGAAGAAGGAGATTGATGCACGAAAAAAGGTGGTGGTTGGAAGAGCTTTCTACTGATAGATAACGAAGAATGATTAGTAGTATGAGAATGAGTAAAGTGAGACCTATAAGTGACTCCTTAAGTACCATGTACCACCACATATGAGTATAGCATGTTTATGTGGTTACATGGGGAAAGAACTTCTAGCCCGCTCTAGAGTAAAAAATGCCGATGTATGCACCAAAGCTACTTGAGGGACACATCAATGTAACAAACCTTTGTGGAGCGAATGATGTCAACATATATAGCGAGTGTCAGATCAGTCCCCACATTGTAATAAGTAGATCATCCCCACACGGTAATAAGCCTAAAGCTTTGCATAAAGCTTCAAATTTTCCTCGTGAGCTTTGGTGAATGTCTTCCATATTATCTAGTGTAGGCACATATACCAAATCAATATCTCCAACATGAAGGCACTCTCCGCATAATGATAATGAAGCTCAATGTGCTTTGTGCGCGCATGAAACACTGAATTTCTTGCAATCGCCAATGCACTCTGACTCTCGGTGAGAATATGCATAGGTGTACCGATCTTCATGCATAGATCCATCAATAGGTGTCTTCCTGCCCCGAACTAAGCTTCACAACTCGATGTTGGCTAGAGTAAGTTGTTTTCTTACTCAACTAAGATATGCATGATTCTCCAAGGAAAAAGAAATTATTACTAGTGGACACCCATGTATCATAACAACCTGCCCAATCACCATCTATAAAAGCATGCAAGCATGGTTGAGCATATCTACCATAAAAGAGGCCCAAACTCAAATTGACATATCCAAACATATCTTCTATCGTTTGCAAATGCTTAGTTCAGGGCTATGCATAAGTCGACTTAATGAGAAACTGCATACTCTATATCCGACCTTATATTACATGCATATACCAAACATCCCAGAGCTTGCTAATAAAGAGAAGTATCACATGCATCATTTGCATCCCCAATTGAGAACCTAAATCCTGTTTCCATTGGTGTTGAGGTAGGCTTGCAATCCTAAAAACCAAAACGCTGAAGTAGTTTCTCAATATACTTTTCTTGATGCACAACAACTCCCCTCTCAACGGATACAAAGTTCAAACTGGATGCCAAGATAATATTCCAAAATACCAAGACCATCATCATAAAGAACAAACACTATAAGATCAAGCCCATTTTTGCGTACATAAAGTGTACTTTCAAGCAGACTACATGTAAAACCAAGAGCACTCAAATGCTTATTTATTTTGTCATACCATGTACGTAGAGCTTTCTTAAGTCCATGACTCCATACAAAGCCTTACACAATGGGCAAATCATATGCTTTTGTCTTTTGATGGCAAATCTAGGAGGTTGCTTCACATATACCTCTTCTTGCAAAGCACCGTTCAAGAAAGCTCCTTTTATATCCAATTGATGCACTTTCCAACCACGATGGGAAATCAATGCAATCACACAACAAATAGTAGATATACGTGAAGTAGGTGCAAAAGTCTCTTCATAATCAATGCTATATTTTTGTGCATAACCTTTTGCAACTACTCTAACTTTGTAGCGATCAATGCTACCATTTTACTTTCTTTTAATCTTGTAAACCCACTTAGTACCAATGACGTTCTTACCTTTGGGCGATTCACATAACTCCCAAGTGCAATTTCTGCTAATAGAATCCAATTCCAGTTGCATTGCAGTCATCCAATTTGAATCATCACATGCATCTTCAAAAGTGAGGGTTTTTCATTACATGTGGTTGCAATAAGAGATACATCCACAAAGTCATTTGATGGTGTATCCACAAAGTCATTTGATGCATGAAGACAACTTGATCTTGTTCTACCAAGTAAAGAAACACTCAATTTGTTATCTTGCAATGTCTTTTGGAGCCACTTTGGCATAGGTTGCGCATCTTTGATAGCATGCATTCCTCATGTAATACATCATAACAATGTACATCAGAAGTGGGCTGAATATCATACTGATTTTCAATCATGTGTGGTTGCAAATTTGCAAATTTTCAGTCATATTTGACTGGACATTTTCAACCATCTTTGGTTGGAATTTTTCAACCATGTTTCACTCTAAATTTTGGAAATTTTCAACCATCTTTGGTTGGAGATTTTCAGCCATGCGTGGGTAAAAATCCTTAGCGCTATACCTCATTTGAATAGTTTACATAGCCATATTGAAGCACACCACTTTGAAACAAAGGCATGAGTGTATCAAACATATCTTGTGAACTAATTGTTGTCTGAAATTTACATTCACATAGAGGATAAGTTGAAGTTTCAGCAAATACGATATTTTGACTTACGATAATTTTGTTCGTGAATGAATGGTATTATCGATAACTTTTACTCTCACTACTATATCCAACAAATATACATTTCTTTGCCTTGTCATCAATTTTCTTACATTGTTGTGATGGCACAAGAGCATATGCCAAACAACCAAATATCTACATATGATTAACCATTGGCTTTCGCCCATTCCAAACTTCATAAGGTTTAATGACTCTCAATGCTTTTGTAGGACTGATTCAATATATAGTTTGCACACATGACCGCTTCCATCCAAACTTATATGGAACCTTAACTATACATCGTGCCATTTCAAGGAGACTTCTATTCTTTGGCTTTCCAACATCATTTTGTTGAGGTGTATATGGCACTGTACATTGGTGAGCAATACCTCTTTCGCTAAGAAAAGCACTAAATCCATGTGACATTTATTCACCGTCACGAACCATGCAAAGAATCAAAAGCTTATTGCTACAAAAAATTCAGCCATAGTTAAAAGTATTTTGAAGAAAGAGAATGCTTCACTCTTTGCTTTTATAGGATACACCCAAGTATGGCATGTTGCATCATAAGTGAAGGATACAAAGTATACATGCTTTTTAAGAGATGGAGTCTTCATCTTATTGTTGAAAGTTATGGAACTTGTGCAAGCTCGAATTGTGAGGCTTGACATATGCTCACCTCTCACCATGTACCTCTTCACCATTTATGTATGTTTACCAACTTTAATCACCTTGTAAGTTCAAAGGAATGGTAGGTCTTGAAGATACTAACACTACACTCGTAACCTTGAAGGGGAATGTTGAAAATAAAAGTGCAAGCTACTGTGCTTATGGCTTGGATACAAGCCAAAATATGAATAAAGAGCTGGAGTACACGAAAAAGATGCCACTTTATCCATTTGGAGTGAATTGGAGAACCAAAAGTCACCAAAGGTAATGGAAGGACAACGGACAAGAAGTGGAAGATCATGAGGAGAGAGAAGATGCAAAGGTAGATGAAGAGACACAAGACCCCATGCAAGTTTCTCTATATCTAGAAGGCTTTTGGGAGTGATTTTTTGTGGAGATGACAAGGACATACTGTAGATGCATATCATGGTCATTCCTTCACCAAAGCCTTTCAGATTAACCCCAAATAGTGTGCTACAAGGCACATAGGTATTTAGGTAGTATACCTTTCTACATACTCACCTTCTTGAAGCTATTTTTCTCTATCTAAATATCCATTTAATGCATATGATATCTTCTTGGAAAGCTTATCTCTTCTAGTTTCTCTGGTCTAAATATTTTTTGTCTAATTCTTCTCTAGTAGTTACGGGAAGCAATCTTTATGAACCTCTATTTTCTACTTAACTTGAGTTGGCAGCTAGTTTGTTTTTAGGAAGTTAGTTGCCTGGTCATATGAACTCCAATCGGAGTGATCTATAGCTTGTTAGATAGTGAATGACGTCTATTTTGTATGGACAAAATCTTAGAGTCATTGGATATCTGAATTATGACTGAATTAGGTTTTAGTAAGAAGGTGGCTGACAAGACATAAAGACATATTTTAGAAGAGGTTCAATAATTTCTTCTTTGCATATTGGAGTTAAATTTCTCCACATGGACCACATACATCACTATGAACAAGTTACAATTGTCAAGTAGTATGTGTAGCACCATCTATGGGAAAAGAAGCACGATGCATTTTTTCAAGTACACAACTTTCACATGCATGTTTTTCAATGGACTCAAAGTGTCGACAAACTAATAACCATATCTTTCTTTTACAAGTAAAGCAAACTATTGAAGTTGACTGAAACGAGCATGCTATAACTCCATTTCAGCCATAGAAGAAGTATGAGTAAGAAAGACATTAGAGGAAACTCTTTTATATGTATCCAAGTGATACAAACTAGTACACAATGTCCTCGCCATCACAATAACATCACCATTGCTGAAATCATGAACCATACATTTGCTATCAACAGTGTACATGAAGTCCCACACTAGCAATAATAGGAATTGAAAACATTTTTTTTTTGATACTGTGTACTACAATGCATTCTTGAGAGTAACAATACCTCCATTTGCACTTATAAGTTGAATTTCTCAACTCCGATAATAAGATAAGAAGCATTGTTTGCACATAGATCTTGTCCTTCCATGGGTGCATCTTTCAAAGTTTCTTTGTTTTTTCCATGAAGTGATATGCTTTGAATTACCACCATCAAAAAACCAATCTGAATCAACCTCATTCACAACCATACATGTAGAATGTGACGATGAATTGAAATGACATGTAACAACATAGAGCCAAACATCTTGAGCAATATTCTTTGCATCAGATGTATTTTCAACAATAGACATGCCATATTCTTTCTTCTTTTCATTACGCTTTGCAAACTTTCTACATTCATCAATGGTATGTCCAACCTTTCGACAATACTTGCATCCTTTCTTCTTTTGTACAACACCATCAAGAGAGAAAGAAGTTGAAGAGGAAGATCGAGGCTTTTGTTTTGATGAACACAAAGCTGAACCATACTTATCTTTTCTTTTTTGTGTAATAAAAAGTGTTTGTGTTCCCTCAAGCAAACCACTTCTATTCACTTTTGGAAGAGACATGACCTCATCAAAAGTATACATATTTGGATTTCCTTTTGCAACCAAAGGAAGTGTAGTAACAAAGCTTTGAAAAGATTCTCGCAATCCTTTGAGTAATGTAGAAACGAGTGATGCATCCGATGATTTCATCAATGTTTGCCGATTGCTTTTCAAATCCTTGATGCATGGAACATATATAACCATTGACTCATTTTCAACCATACATACATCTTCAAGTTTCTTTCTTAAGCAACATTCTTCATTACCCATTGCATACAAAGAAGAAAGAGTATCCCAAGCTTGTTTTGAAGTAATGCATGATTGGGTGTGTGGAACGATATGTCGTTTCAAAAAAGGGCAATTAATGCATGAGCTTGAGCATTCTTTCCATCCATCTAAGTTGCTCTTGTGTAGGCGGAGAAGGCATAGTCACTCTACTTGAAGAAGAACGTGAATCTATGGCAACATGTTGCATAGTAGAAGAACTATTTGGTCACCGTCAACATTCGCTACTATGTTCTATAGCTGCTTTGCAACAAGAATATGATTCATCATGTAAGACCACGTTGGATAATTGGGGCCATCAAGATTATCCTCGGCTTGAAATATGCAAACAAGTCACTCCTGCTTTCCATTGATGATTGCACCAAAGAAAAAGTAGCAAAATATGAACTTCAACAAAGTTGAAATGAGTAAAATGATGAACAATGATAAGTAGTATGAGAATGAGTAAAATGATGAACAATGATGAGTAGTATGAGAATGAGTAAAATGAGAGCTATAAGTGTATCCCTAAGTACTATGTGCCACCACATACGAGTATAGCGTGTATATGTGGTTACATGGGAAAAAACCTCTAGCAAGCTCTAGAAAGTGCTCAATGTATACAAAAACAGTTCAAATTAAAGCTACTCGAGGGACATATTAGAAGTAACAATTGCAGTCATGTGTTAGGGATAAAGGCCCTAAGGACTCTCCTTTTGTATGTTTTGACCCTTTGAGATGATAGCTCTCTTCGAGAGCTTTCCATACATATTTTTGTTATATTTTGTGGAATCCAAATCGGAGAGTTATAGGCATTTACATTGTTCTATGACTTTTGTTCATTGGTCATATGTGAACATGCTCAAATGACCTAAAAGTCACTTATCAATAAGATTGGTCCCAAAACTCATAGCTTGATAGGGGCTTCTTCAGTTTCATCTTCTCCATCTTTTTCTCCAAATTTCTACGTAGGTTTCTCTCTCTACTTTTTCTCTCCTCATGCAGAAGCCCACTCCCTTGGCATTTGGAGCAACCGACCACACCACCACATAGCTCTTTGCGGCCTCTTTGAACTAGTATCATAGCTTTGAGTTTTTCAATCGCGATAAAGCTTCTCCAAATGAATTTCTACTTCAGCCTATGCTAAGCTAAAGGCATGTTCTTCCATTATGAGGGGAGCTAGATGCTTAGCCTAGTGGGCATAGTTGACAGGAGTTTCGGAAACGGAGAAACGGAAACGCTACGGAAACGGAGGAAACGGAGTTTCGTTCCCGAGAGGAAACGGGGAAACGCGAAACGGTATATTATATATATATATATATATATATATATATATATATATATATATATATATATATATATATATATATATATATATATATATATATATATATATATATATAATGTAATAGTCCTAAGTTCTAACTTTTAACAATTAACATGACAAAGGATAAAAAGACATTATCAAGATTCAAGATTAAAGATTCAATATACATGTCTCAAGTCCTATCTGGCATCAATAGATTCATGATTCAATCATTCAACACACCACACATTACAATTTACAATCACAAATCAATATTTAAAGCTAAAAGAACTCAAAGATAAATCAACATCTATATGAATCCGGATATCATCAATGATCATAACATACGTAAGCCACAGATGTATCATGTCTCAATGTAACATAAGTGAGCCATAGATGTCAAATGAACATATAAAAAAACTACATCAAATGAGTCCATGGACCATCAGTCATGACAATGACCAATCTATGATCAATCATCACTAAGTAGTAACATCAGCAATATCATCTGCATCTGAAGCATCTGAATCTGATCCTATGCTAGTAGATGAACTGCCACTAGAAGTAGAATCAAAAACTATATCATCATCATGAAGCTCTACAACATCTGTGCTCGTCCCAACCTCCGGAACATGTCTCCTGGTGGTAGCCCTCGATCTCATCCTCCCAGAAGCTCCACGTGTGCGATGTGCAGGAGCCATCATCTCTAGATGCAACATAGTATATATATCCAACTCCTCTGAGGGAATAGATGGAATATCTGTCATCTGATCAATGTCAATGCTATCAGCATGGACCTGACGAGGCTGAGGAAAAGTGGATATCTGCTCAAGAAGTCGGAGATTACAATGGCAAAAAACTAATCTCTCCAACTGAGCCATGTTGAGTCGATTCCTCTTCTTTGTATGGAAGAGGGCCCATGTGCTCCAATTCCTTTCACAAGGACTAGAGCTACAATCCTGTGAAAGTACACGAATAGCCAGACGTCTCTGCAAAGTTCAAACAAAAAGAATTGATTTAATGATTTGTAAATTAATGAAATCATAAATAAATGTTTATTATTTAATATTAACAAATCCTTAGTCAAGACTTCATACCAATGTGGGAGCAGATGTACCATATTTTTGCCACCAAGACACAGGCTCTAACTGTGTCTCACGAAGGCGTGCAGTAGGTCCACCAAATGATAAGGAATGCTCACGAAAGAGGAGCAACTCATCCTCTAACTTCCTGATTATGCTCAAATCATCGCTCGCCCATCGTGAAAAGAAGCCTGATATATTTCTCACAAGCTCCTCATTTGACTCTTGTTCTTCACTCCGCCAAAGTGGGTGCAAGACATGCGCCAAAGCATGGATAGGTCTATGAAACCAATCCCATCTTCGATTCCATATGGATCGAAGCTGCTCAAGTCTACATAAAAAGAACAATTTACAAAACAATAAAAGTGAGTAAGTAATAAGCATTTACCACTAAAATTTAAATACATGTGTTATGTACAACTAATAAAAGCATATTTACCTATCTGAAGAGAGAACCGTATTTTTTTGAAAGGATTCTCCAATTCTGTCCATGAACTCATATAATAAACCCATGGTGCTTCCCTCCATATCAGTAAGTCGCAAAACTGAATAAATGGGTCTGATGGATTTGATGAATATATCTGCCTCTGTCCACCATGCATCATCCATCACCATGCGTGAAAAAGAAATAAATTTTGGTGTCCCAATGTCATGTAAATCGGACCACTCCCTAGAAACCACTGTACGCATCAATCCCAACCGCACACGTAAGAGACGCTCCAAAACTATATACATATATGCAAATCGCGTCGTGGACGGTGATAACAACTCCAAGTCACTATGTGCACGAAAAATGCTGCATACTTTTGGCCTCTTCGTCACGAATTTCACCATGGACTTTGCACACTGAAAGATTCTAGAAACCCAATCAAGTTTTGCTATATCTTCCATGAGCAAGTCCAGTGAGTGTGATGCACATGGAGTCCATACAATTTTTGGGAACTCTGCCTCAAGTAAACGGCCCATAGAAACACAATTAGAGCCATTATCTGTAATTACCTGCATCATAAATTACAATGCACATTTAGAAATACATTTAGAGTCATTATAATTATTAATTTATCAATAATTGCAATGCACATTGCATACATACATATTACATACATAGTGCATACAACATATATACACACACACATGTCACACACAATGCAACTTGCAAGACATTATGATTCATGAATAATTACAAAATACAAAGTTACAATTTACCTGAACCACATTATCTTGGCCTACATGCATAATGGCCTCTTTTATGTGCTGCCAAATAAATGCACCTGTTACCACTGTGCCAGGTGAAGAAGCATCAATGGCTTTCAAGAACATGGTGCCTTTGCATGAAGACACTAATATATTGTAGACATTACGTCTACGCACATCTGTCCAGCCATCGCATAAAATAGTGCACCCAAATTTCTTCCATGTCTCTTTCAATGGAGTCAACTGACACTCTATCCGTTCCTTCTCATTGGCAAGTTCCTTTTTTCTAATCCCATCATATGAAGGACCATCCCATGGACATCCAATACGGCTGATTGCATTAATTGCAGCCTTCCATCTAGGGGTGCGCAAGACATGGAAAGGGATGGCACATTGAATAAAAAGCCTTGTGATTTCTCTAGTTGCCTCCAATATTGCTTGCTTTTGCATCCCTTCATGTATAGACATTCTTTTTAAGGATCCCTTTGGTGGAAGGACATCACTACCTGGGAGAGGTGTTCTATGTGCTGCCATGCCAGATGTAGAGTCGGAATTTGATCCCATGTATGGTGTGGATCCATCTTCCATCTCTAAATCCACTCTTTGTCTCTTTGAAGGTCCTTCCTCACATGGTACCTGTGCAGATGATCCTTCTCCCAATGTAGCGCTGCTAGATGCTTGAGACACTCCCAAGCGTTGATATCTCCAAGATTCTAGCTGAGCCTTTACATCTAAGGGAACATGCATACACGGTCCAATGTCTTTATTAGGCACACCTGCAAGATGGTCCTTAATTCTTGTGGCTGCCCCCCCTCTTACAATTCCACAATATTTGCATTTCCATCTCTTAGAGCCACCTCCACCTGAATACTCCGATAGAACGGTGACATGATTCCATGCTATATCCTTCACCATGATGATCCTGCAGGCTGCAACATTCAAATGCAAATACATATCAATTATAAAAGATTTATTGGCTGAAATATTTAATTATAAAAGATTTATTGGCTGAAAACTGAATAGTAATTACTAAATTATATTACAATTAGTAATTAGTAATTACTAATTACTGAAAACTGAATAGTAATTACTAAATTCTAAGTATGCATGTGGCATCATGATTCATCATACTTAAATTATAATTCATCATGATTCATCATAATTCAGTAATTAGTAATTTCATACATCATACATGTAATATAAATTATATTGCACATGCACATTGCATAATGCCATGACCCATAATGCAACATGCATGATCATTGATGCCATAAGTGAGCCATGAGTCATGACAATGTGAATGGACAATGGACATTGGACATACATGATGCCCCATGAATGATCATTGATGGGCCATGGATGATGACATAATCCAGAAATTATAAGTTATAAGAAGTTAGAACTAGCACACAACTTACAAAATGGTGGCTGCAAGCTCAAGCTCAGTCGTCAAGGCACCAGCTTCCAAGACAAGGTGAGATCTGTAGACTGTGACCTGTAGGCTGTCACTGAAACCCTGAGGGCACAGAGTTGAGATGTTGAATGGCAGTGGGCACAAGGTGGGCAGGACTTCGAAGGCTGAAAACTGAAGCTATGCCACCAGGCTTGCAACGGAAACAGAGGATGCAAGAAAAAACGCGAACAAAATGACTCAGCGGCCCGATACGTTTTTTCCCCCAAATTTTTTTGCATCCGAAACGCGTTTCGGCGTTTCCCGAAACGGCCGTTTCGGCCGTAGCGTTTCGGGGCGCACGAAACGCCGTTTCGTGCAACTATGCTAGTGGGCTTTGAGTGTGCACACATCTACTTGCCTTGCTACTATGTTTGGTAAACTTATTTCTCGAGTCTTCATTATCTTTGGGATTCCTATAGTATTATTGATAGATTCTGGAGAAGTAGTTTACTAGAGACATCTCATTCTTAGTTGGGAATGATTCGATCGTAGCGATGGTCATATGTAAAGTAAGTTTTGTCCACTTGGAACAAGTTGCATGTTATTATTGAGAAGGCCGTGGTAGTTCCACTAGTTGCTGTATATTCTTGACTTCGTATGAAAAATCTTGGATTCATAGTTTAGATCAAGATAAGAATTTCGTGAGTTTCATTTCATTGTAGTGAGTGAATCAAGCAGATTTACTTGAGTTTAGAGATTAGACACTATTTGGAAAAGATTTCCATTTATTTTTAGTATTTGTATGCAAAGATTTTGGGCATATTCTCAACACATCTTGACTTGGTATGAAACATCTTGGATTCAGAATTTAGATCAAGATAAGACTTTCTTGAGTTTCATTTCATGACAATGAGTGAATCAAGTAGATTTACTTGAGCCTAGAGATTAAACACTATTTGGAAAAGATTTCCATTTTTAGTATTTGCTTGTAGAGATTTGGGGCATAGTCAGATTTGTCTAGGAAGTGTATAGTACACTATCCTAGTTATTGAACCAATTTATAAAAGCTTCACAGATGACTCATAGTTCTAGACGAGCATAGTATTGTTCATTACTCTAGTAGAGTAAGTGATTTTGTTCATTTTACTATTATACTATTCGACAAGTTTTTAGTGAATATTTCACGGAGACAAGGGCAAGCTACCAAGGTCTCTAAAGGTGACAAGTTGTCAATCACATATGGACTCATTGGGCCTCAGAGGGATTCCCAGAGTATGCATAAGGCAAGGACTACTATCTCTTGGTGGAAATGCTAGATAGGAAGCACGAAGACTAGTTGCCTTCTTTTTGAGGATCTAGTATTTTAGACACCTAGCAGACTCTAGACTCTACTCTTATTAGTTGGAATAATAGGTTTTGATTCCCAAGTTTATAGCTTCTCCTGGAGCATTGAGGACAATCATCTTTAGAAGGGGGAGAGTTTTATATTCTAGAGGTGTACATGCCTGGAGGAACGAGAAGTTCATTTCTCGGGGGATACTAGATAGCCAAGGCCAAAAGCTAGAGAGTTAAGATGAGGTACCTATTCGTGATGGTGAGATGAGTAGAGGAACCTCAAAGAGAACTCTAGATGGTGACTAGGCAAGGGCTATAAATAGGTTAGAGGTGAGTCCCAGGTATATTAGGTATGTCATTCTCCATGTACCTCCTTTGAACAATACAACTCTAGTAGCTCCTATATAAATGCTTCTAGGGCCTTAGGATCGGGCACGCACCAACTGTGTGGGCACTATCGAGGAGGGAGGGAATTGCTTGCTGTTAACAACAAGCTCCTTTTCTTCATTATCATCAATATTGGTACCTATAAGCAGACCAGAGAGACAAGCTATTAAAATGTTGAGCTATAACTGGAAGCATCGTCCAAGTTGTGTTATGCTCGATTTGTGCTTGCAAAGGTGTATTGACTATTTTTTAAGCTACATATGAGATAAAGATCCTATAATTGGAAGCATCGTCCAAGTTGCGTTATGCTTGATTTGTGCTTGCAAAGGTGTATTGACTATTTTGTAAGCTACATATGCTTCTAGCCTTCTCCACTATGTGAAGATGACGGAGGAAAGGGCAACCTAGCACGTACAATGTCCTTCCTTCATGGAAAAGGGAAATCAGATGCAATCTTGATGTTTGTCTCCACTGCAACGATCAAAGTTATCATAAAAGGATGAAATTGTCTTCACAATTGTTGTGATGATGCGTTCGGAGACCGAAACGAGCTCAAATAAAAATTTTGAGGCCACTAAACGAAGATGTTTTGAACTCTTAATCACCTTGTGTATGCTCACCAATTTACGTGCAATTTTGAAACTGTGACTTGAGGGGTGTCAACGTCACCCTAGACGAAGCAATGACCTTCTTTGATACCGATTGTTGGAGTTCAAAGTCTGCGGAAGGACACAAACAACACAAAGAAGAAGCAGCTGCTTGGAGAACAAGATTGTCACATAATCTCAAAAAACAACATGTACAAGGGACTTTCTCAGAGATGACTCCTACCAGCTTTTCTTCCTCTTACTATCCTTTGGTGTGTCCATACACTGTAAAATCCTTTCTTCCAAGCATCACACATGGGCTGCTCATGTGCATCCCTTCTTGCCCCCATGGTGGGCAAGAAGGTTGCCCTAGGGCAGCCTTCATAGTCACAGTGGAAGATATCTAGTCCACCAGCCATGTATTAACAAGAAGATATGTGGAGGAGAACTTACCCTATCCCCAACCATCGGCTTGTGTGTGCCCTCTTTGATTTCCTTTATTTTCCACAACATTGGTAGGATGGCAGTGAGCATGTTGGGCTGAATGATCTCGGCTCCATGATTCGTAATGGTTTGTGTACATTGCTTTGCCTCATTCCATGAGAGAGCTATAATGGTTTTGTGCACATTGCTTTGCCTCATTCCATGAGCAGAGAAACACTCTGATACCTATGTTAGTGCTTTCTCAAGGTTCTCCATGTTAACAAGACAAAACAAGCTCTATCCACAAACATAAAGCAGGAGACATTAGATCCACTTGCGAGTTGTAGAACCACATGGGCTCACCCTCGAGCCTTTGAGTCTGTAGTCAAGTGGGGGGGAGAGAGGGAGAGAAGGGGGGGGGGGGGGGGAGAGAGAGAGAGAGAGAAAGAAAGAAAGAAAGAAAGAAAGAAAGTCATATTAAGGTCTACCAAAAGGCTAAACTTGGCCTATGAGACAAAATCATGTACAATTGTGGTCATCTTTGTGTATCAATGAAAAGAAAAGTCCTCACTACAGAAAAGAACTATGTAGGCTGAAAACAACAAGATGATGGTGTACCTAGCAATGATGGATTAGTGGAGATAAAGTAGTGGTGCGTGGGGAGCGTGGCTCTGACTCTGCAGATAATGGCCACCTACTACATGGGGACATATGTGGGAGTGAATATGTATACCCGATGGCAATGGATCTCTCGGGCTGACCCATGTCCTTTGTATGTATGTATGCCATATCTCCTGACGAATGATCCTATTCCTCTCTTGGTGGGAGAGCGAGTAGGTAGGGGCGTGGGAGTCATAACGTACTGGTGGTAGTCTGTCTATGTCAAGTCCATGGTGGGCCTGCCAATCTCATGTCTGTGCATACCATGAGGAGGTGTCCCCCGCTAATGCCATGTCTCGTGATACCTGGAAAGCTCTGTAAGTGATGCGCTTTCTATCCATGCCTTGGATCTTGTGTAATAAGCATACTATCTGGAAGAGTGCCTCTACTAGCATGTGGTGCAGCAAGCTCTTCCCTTACGGTATCATGGGGTACCGAGGGTTTGCTACAGATGTGTTTGGCAATCATGAGAACATGTGGTCTCTCCACCGCTGTCCATGCAGATGCTGATAACCTTGGCCCCCATATGGCTGCTCCATACATAAGTGCTGAGGTGACCAAAGTGTCGAAGAGCCACCCCTTTGTACGGGGCTCCTGAAAGTAGTCCCGGTGGCAATGTATTTCCATCAAAGCTAATGCTGCATATCCTTGTGTGATGCGATCTCGAGCTGCCTGAGACATGGAGAAAGCCCCGGAGGTTGCTGTGAACATCACGCCCAGATATACATATGAGCTAGATATACATATGAGCTGACTACCTCGATTGATCTGCCTGCGGCTGCGAAAGAACTCTGCCTCCTCACCTGCGTTGATGTATGAAAGATCAGAACCTTGGTTTTACCAAGATTCACGGATAGCCCTCTATGTGTGCAGAAGTCGTCTAGACCGTGTAAATGATGCTGTAGACCCTATGCAGACTCTGAAACCAAGACAATATCATCAGCATATAAAAGAATATGGACCATGGTCCCTCGTACCTCAATGCCATCCCCTCCGTGCTGATGTATGAAGTCCACTATCTCATCAATGTATAACCCAAAAAGTGAGGGCGAGAGAGGGCACCCTTGCTTCACCCCGATGGTGCTAGCAAGTGAATCCGATAGGCCGCCCGAACATCTCACTCTACCTGATACTCTCTCATATAGGGCGTAGATCCCCCATATCATCTCCACTGGAGCACCGATGTCGAGTAGGCATCTGAAGAGTCTCTCCTTGGGGACTTTGTTGAAGGCTTTGCGAAACTCCACAAAGAAGCAATATAATCTCTGTTTCCTCACTCGAGCCTGGTCGATCAGGCATCTCAAAGTGAAGATGAGGTATATGGTAGAGTAATCTTGTCTGAAGCTTGGCTGTCTTGGAGCTCTGATACCCTTCCCCTCCGTGAGGGTGCTCAATTCTGACCAGTGTGGGGCCAATCATGATCGTCCGGTATGTAGTTGTACTAATGTATATGTTTTGTCTCATAGGCCGATTTTGGCCTCTTATAGACATTAAAAAGTCTCTCTCTCTCTCTCTCTCTCTCTCTCTCTACTTTCTTGCCTGATCGAGAGCGCAAAGGCGAGGAAGCGGAGACTCTACTGTTGCTTTGTGGATTTCTGCAAAGCCTTCGACATGGTCCCCTCAGAGAGATTACTACGGAGACTCCAAGAGTTACAACTGCCATGAGACATGCTATGGGCCATCCATGCTTTGTATGCGCGAGTCGCAAGCAGCGTATGTTGCCCCGGCGGCCTATCAGACAGAAGGCAGCGTATGTTGCCCCGACGGCCTATCAGACAGCCTTGTTAGCACCATTGGTGTGAAACAAGGGTGCCCTCTCTCACCCACTCTCTTAGGTCTCTACATCGACGAGATCACGGAGTATATACAGCGAGCAGGAGGGCAAGGAGGAGACCTCAGAGGCACGCCAATACACATCCTATTATATGTTGATGACATTTTCTTGCTTTCAAAGTCACAAGAGGGGCTGCAATCACATTTACTGGCGCTCTATACCTTCTGCATGGAGAGAGGACTCACAGTGAACCTTGGCAAGACCAAGGTCATGATCTTCCACACCTCCAAGACAGTGCGCCGCGAGCCTCTTTCTCTGCAGCTTGAGGACAGATAGAGGTAGTGGACTCCTACGTCTACTTAGGTGTCACCTTCTCGGGAAGCACACAGGTGTGTTCTCCATGGCACAGGCAGCGAGAGAGATTGACACAAGGCTATGCAGCGCTTGCTGGATTGGAGAGACGCTGCTTTCAGGCACATTTCCAGGAGCCACGAACCAAGGGGTGGCTCTTTGATACTCTAGTGACACCCGCACCATAGTTGACAGGAGTTTCGGAAACGGAGAAACGGAAACGCTACGGAAACGGAGGAAACGGAGTTTCGTTCCCGAGAGGAAACGGGGAAACGCGAAACGGTATATTATATATATATATATATTATATATATATATATATATATATATATATATATATATATATATATATATATATATATATATATATATATATATATATAATGTAATAGTCCTAAGTTCTAACTTTTAACAATTAACATGACAAAGGATAAAAAGACATTATCAAGATTCAAGATTAAAGATTCAATATACATGTCTCAAGTCCTATCTGGCATCAATAGATTCATGATTCAATCATTCAACACACCACACATTACAATTTACAATCACAAATCAATATTTAAAGCTAAAAGAACTCAAAGATAAATCAACATCTATATGAATCCGGATATCATCAATGATCATAACATACGTAAGCCACAGATGTATCATGTCTCAATGTAACATAAGTGAGCCATAGATGTCAAATGAACATATCAAAAAACTACATCAAATGAGTCCATGGACCATCAGTCATGACAATGACCAATCTATGATCAATCATCACTAAGTAGTAACATCAGCAATATCATCTGCATCTGAAGCATCTGAATCTGATCCTATGCTAGTAGATGAACTGCCACTAGAAGTAGAATCAAAAACTATATCATCATCATGAAGCTCTACAACATCTGTGCTCGTCCCAACCTCCGGAACATGTCTCCTGGTGGTAGCCCTCGATCTCATCCTCCCAGAAGCTCCACGTGTGCGATGTGCAGGAGCCATCATCTCTAGATGCAACATAGTATATATATCCAACTCCTCTGAGGGAATAGATGGAATATCTGTCATCTGATCAATGTCAATGCTATCAGCATGGACCTGACGAGGCTGAGGAAAAGTGGATATCTGCTCAAGAAGTCGGAGATTACAATGGCAAAAAACTAATCTCTCCAATTGAGCCATGTTGAGTCGATTCCTCTTCTTTGTATGGAAGAGGGCCCATGTGCTCCAATTCCTTTCACAAGGACTAGAGCTACAATCCTGTGAAAGTACACGAATAGCCAGACGTCTCTGCAAAGTTCAAACAAAAAGAATTGATTTAATGATTTGTAAATTAATGAAATCATAAATAAATGTTTATTATTTAATATTAACAAATCCTTAGTCAAGACTTCATACCAATGTGGGAGCAGATGTACCATATTTTTGCCACCAAGACACAGGCTCTAACTGTGTCTCACGAAGGCGTGCAGTAGGTCCACCAAATGATAAGGAATGCTCACGAAAGAGGAGCAACTCATCCTCTAACTTCCTGATTATGCTCAAATCATCGCTCGCCCATCGTGAAAAGAAGCCTGATATATTTCTCACAAGCTCCTCATTTGACTCTTGTTCTTCACTCCGCCAAAGTGGGTGCAAGACATGCGCCAAAGCATGGATAGGTCTATGAAACCAATCCCATCTTCGATTCCATATGGATCGAAGCTGCTCAAGTCTACATAAAAAGAACAATTTACAAAACAATAAAAGTGAGTAAGTAATAAGCATTTACCACTAAAATTTAAATACATGTGTTATGTACAACTAATAAAAGCATATTTACCTATCTGAAGAGAGAACCGTATTTTTTTGAAAGGATTCTCCAATTCTGTCCATGAACTCATATAATAAACCCATGGTGCTTCCCTCCATATCAGTAAGTCGCAAAACTGAATAAATGGGTCTGATGGATTTGATGAATATATCTGCCTCTGTCCACCATGCATCATCCATCACCATGCGTGAAAAAGAAATAAATTTTGGTGTCCCAATGTCATGTAAATCGGACCACTCCCTAGAAACCACTGTACGCATCAATCCCAACCGCACACGTAAGAGACGCTCCAAAACTATATACATATATGCAAATCGCGTCGTGGACGGTGATAACAACTCCAAGTCACTATGTGCACGAAAAATGCTGCATACTTTTGGCCTCTTCGTCACGAATTTCACCATGGACTTTGCACACTGAAAGATTCTAGAAACCCAATCAAGTTTTGCTATATCTTCCATGAGCAAGTCCAGTGAGTGTGATGCACATGGAGTCCATACAATTTTTGGGAACTCTGCCTCAAGTAAACGGCCCATAGAAACACAATTAGAGCCATTATCTGTAATTACCTGCATCATAAATTACAATGCACATTTAGAAATACATTTAGAGCCATTATAATTATTAATTTATCAATAATTGCAATGCACATTGCATACATACATATTACATACATAGTGCATACAACATATATACACACACACATGTCACACACAATGCAACTTGCAAGACATTATGATTCATGAATAATTACAAAATACAAAGTTACAATTTACCTGAACCACATTATCTTGGCCTACATGCATAATGGCCTCTTTTATGTGCTGCCAAATAAATGCACCTGTTACCACTGTGCCAGGTGAAGAAGCATCAATGGCTCTCAAGAACATGGTGCCTTTGCATGAAGACACTAATATATTGTAGACATTACGTCTACGCACATCTGTCCAGCCATCGCATAAAATAGTGCACCCAAATTTCTTCCATGTCTCTTTCAATGGAGTCAACTGACACTCTATCCGTTCCTTCTCATTGGCAAGTTCCTTTTTTCTAATCCCATCATATGAAGGACCATCCCATGGACATCCAATACGGCTGATTGCATTAATTGCAGCCTTCCATCTAGGGGTGCGCAAGACATGGAAAGGGATGGCACATTGAATAAAAAGCCTTGTGATTTCTCTAGTTGCCTCCAATATTGCTTGCTTTTGCATCCCTTCATGTATAGACATTCTTTTTAAGGATCCCTTTGGTGGAAGGACATCACTACCTGGGAGAGGTGTTCTATGTGCTGCCATGCCAGATGTAGAGTCGGAATTTGATCCCATGTATGGTGTGGATCCATCTTCCATCTCTAAATCCACTCTTTGTCTCTTTGAAGGTCCTTCCTCACATGGTACCTGTGCAGATGATCCTTCTCCCAATGTAGCGCTGCTAGATGCTTGAGACACTCCCAAGCGTTGATATCTCCAAGATTCTAGCTGAGCCTTTACATCTAAGGGAACATGCATACACGGTCCAATGTCTTTATTAGGCACACCTGCAAGATGGTCCTTAATTCTTGTGGCTGCCCCCCCTCTTACAATTCCACAATATTTGCATTTCCATCTCTTAGAGCCACCTCCACCTGAATACTCCGATAGAACGGTGACATGATTCCATGCTATATCCTTCACCATGATGATCCTGCAGGCTGCAACATTCAAATGCAAATACATATCAATTATAAAAGATTTATTGGCTGAAATATTTAATTATAAAAGATTTATTGGCTGAAAACTGAATAGTAATTACTAAATTATATTACAATTAGTAATTAGTAATTACTAATTACTGAAAACTGAATAGTAATTACTAAATTCTAAGTATGCATGTGGCATCATGATTCATCATACTTAAATTATAATTCATCATGATTCATCATAATTCAGTAATTAGTAATTTCATACATCACACATGTAATATAAATTATATTGCACATGCACATTGCATAATGCCATGACCCATAATGCAACATGCATGATCATTGATGCCATAAGTGAGCCATGAGTCATGACAATGTGAATGGACAATGGACATTGGACATACATGATGCCCCATGAATGATCATTGATGGGCCATGGATGATGGCATAATCCAGAAATTATAAGTTATAAGAAGTTAGAACTAGCACACAACTTACAAAATGGTGGCTGCAAGCTCAAGCTCAGTCGTCAAGGCACCAGCTTCCAAGACAAGGTGAGATCTGTAGACTGTGACCTGTAGGCTGTCACTGAAACCCTGAGGGCACAGAGTTGAGATGTTGAATGGCAGTGGGCACAAGGTGGGCAGGACTTCGAAGGCTGAAAACTGAAGCTATGCCACCAGGCTTGCAACGGAAACAGAGGATGCAAGAAAAAACGCGAACAAAATGACTCAGCGGCCCGATACGTTTTTTCCCCCAAATTTTTTTGCATCCGAAACGCGTTTCGGCGTTTCCCGAAACGGCCGTTTCGGCCGTAGCGTTTCGGGGCGCACGAAACGCCGTTTCGTGCAACTATGACCCGCACTGATGTATGCAGCGGTAGTATGGGCACTAGGCATTACGGAGGCGATGTGGACGCAGATTGAGAGGCCCCAAGTCACCATGATCTCATGCTTGCTCCATATCAAGCCCTCGGTTCCACATGACATTGTACGAGCTGAGCTTGGCACACCACCGATGCTCGTGGAGGTCCTCTTTGAGCCGGTGACCTTTATCATGAGAGTCAAGGAGCTCCCCACCAATCGACTCACCAGGATTGCATTTGAGAGCTCTAGACATTTGGCAGAGACAGGGCATGAGAGAGTATGGTATGCAGAGACTGATGGTTGGCAGACCATGGCATGCGCATTACCGACCTCCCTCCTTTTCAGCACGACCTCTCTTCTCCCTACATTACCCTATCTCGCTCAGAGAGGAATAGGATCATCCGTCAAGACCTACTACAGATACACGTCAGGGAGACATGGATAGCACCACAGGAGCCTCTTCCCACAAAGGGGCAACACTACAGAGAGCACCTCCTGACAGAGATAGCGGATGGTTTCATTCAGAGACCACGATACATGGATACATACATGGCACCAACAGAGAGTGGCCATTCGGCAGCTCAAAGTATCATCACATCAACTCGAGATCGAGGCCGGGTGAGAGACACACACCCCCAAGGACGAGAGATTATGCAAGATGTGCCGAGAGGAGGTGGAGGACGAGGAGCACTACACATGTAGATGTCAGGCATATGAGTATATCAAAGACCGCTACCCAAAGCTCTTCAGCGAGCCCAGAGGGATCAAGGCTTTATTGGAGACGGAGGACCAGCGCCCTCTAGGTCGCTTCTTAGTAGAGCTCCAACGCCGTCGTGCCGCACTTCTCCAACAGATAGAGATACACTCGACTCCCCGGACTCATATTACAGATTTCTTCAAACCCAGAGCCGCATGGGAACCCATCTCGATGCGGGGTGTCTCATTACAAAGAGCAAAGGAGCTTAGACTACAGTGTCGACGACCGAGACCCCCACTCCAGAGAGCCCATCCCCACCAGAGAGAGATCCAAGCGATTCATGCACACCATGACATGGAGATACGGAGACGTCAACAGCGCATCCCTGCCTATTTTGACATGCCGAGCATTCTGAGGCTCACCACGATGCCTTACCCACCGATGCATTATATCCTACATCCACTCCAGGCATATAGAGGGCTATGACACCACCCATCCTCCCCTCCCCATGCATATCATATTTGTATCTCACTTGCTAAGCATAGAGAGTGCACACCCATAGCACCCCACACCCTCGACGACTGCTATTATCCACTCCTTTTATACTTTGTTATGTACTCACATTTTATTTTCCTTTTTGGGATCACAATGGATCGGATCATGCTGATGTATATGTTTTGTCTCATAGGCCGATTTTGGCCTCTAATAGACGTTAAAAGTCTTTCTTCTTCTTCTTCTTCTTCTTCTTCTTCTTCTCTCTCTCAGAGGTAGAGAGTGAGGAGCATTTTGTCATCAGATGCCCAGCATACTTAGACCTACGAGCACAATTCCAGATAGAGGAGTCACTCCAGTTGTGCATGACTATGGGCGACCAGCGACGCTTGGGACGCTTCCTCAGAGCACTTTACGAGAGGCGAGAGCGGTCACTACAGCCCACACATCAGCCACACGTGAGTACCCAGCAGACCATCACCCAGTTCTTTCAGCATCAGAGATGTCCATCTATAGGGCTCACACTCCACAAGGCAGCCGCACAGAGAGCACAGCGCCGATCACTCATGGGAGGATATCGTCGACCACGACTATATCAGGAGGATATCTCACGCATCAGGACAACCTATGACCACATGATGGAGCATAGGCGTACCACCACCCCCTAGGTTGTCTTCCTTTAGGAGGCACTCACACCACCACCAATGTACTACATACTACACCCACCTCCACCCATCACCAGTAGCTAGGGTGTTTACTCACATTATGGATCCCTCATGTATTAGGTGGCCACTATCTGCTGAGTCAAAGCCACGTCTCCCCAGCCTTTTCCAGCCCTATTTCCAACCCTATATTGCTTTATGTAGCTATATACTTTTTATTTCATTCATCTTCTACACAGGGTTACTACACTTGTACATGGTTTTTGTCTCATAGGCCAAGTTTGGCCTCCAGAAGACGTTAATATGACTTTCTTTCTTTCTTTCTCTCTCTCTCTCTATCTCTCTCTCTCTCATTCATGGACCAAGCACACCATAGTGCCCATACATAAGTTAGGCGATGGGGTGTGGGGTGCTATGGGTATGCACTCTATATGCCCAATAGGTGAGATACAAATATGATATGCATGGGGAGGGGAGGCTTGGTGGTGTCATAACCCTCTAAATGCCTGGAGTGGGTGTAGGATATAATGCATCGGTGGATATAATGCCGGGGGGGGGAGAGAGAGAGAGAGAGAGAGAGAGAGAGAGAGAGAGAGAGAGAGAGAGAGAGAGAGAGAGAGAGAGAGAGAGAGAGAGAGAGAGAGAGAGAGAGAGAGAGAGAGAGAGAGAGAGAGAGAGAGAGAGAGAGAGAGAGAGAGAGAGAGAGAGAGAGAGAGAGAGAGAGAGAGAGAGAGAGAGAGAGAGAGAGAGAGAGAGAGAGAGAGAGAGAGAAATGAAATGATATATTTACGTCTTCAGAAGGCCAAAATGACCTATGAGACCAAAAGTTACAAAACTGGTGAATCTGATACAAAATCTGAGTACCAAAGAAAGTGGTATTGAAAATGAAAGATGTAAAATGTAAAATAGCTGGGAAAAGGCTAACACCAAGACTAATACAACAAAGGGATGATACATAGGAGGGATGCGCTGATATACAAGGCTGGAGATCTATACTTATCTGCACTGTGGGCGTCTGAAAAGTACAGCCCGAATCCTCCGCTGTAGTCTCCGTCGATACTGTGTAGCACCTCTCACTCTCGGTCGTCTAGATCTCCCTAGCTCCAGTGCTCGGTCCATGAGAGTGCTAGTAGTGACTGTATGAGTGTGGACAGAGCTCTGTACTAGACTCTCTACTGACTTCTCCTCTAGCCCAGTGTCTGGTGTAAAGAAATCCGTAATCTGTCTCTGGGACTGTCTCCCTCCAGCTCTCCTCAGTAGAGTGTCTCTATGTCTGTGTACCTCTAGTAGATATAGTCCAAGACATCTCTGATCCTCAAAACTCATGACTCTAGATAGAGGCCCAAAACCCTCTCTGAATAGACAATGAAAACGGCCCCGTATCTCATAGTATACCGTGCAATGACATATGTAATGTAGCTCTGTCTCTGGCTCTAGGTGACATAGACGGCATATCCTGCTATCTGCTGGTACCCCTCTGAATCTGCCAGTCTCAATCTCAAGCTGATGTGAGGATGTGCGCAACTGGCCAATGGCACAACGCAAGGCATGGGGGGGGGGAGAGAGAGAGAGAGAGAGAGAGAGAGAGAGAGAGAGAGAGAGAGAGAGAGAGAGAGAGAGAGAGAGAGAGAGAGAGAGAGAGAGAGAGAGAGAGAGAGAGAGAGAGAGAGAGAGGGGGAAAGTGTTTTTACGTCTATTAGTAGGCCGAACTCGGCCTATGAGACAAATCAATGTACATGTGTGTATCTTCTGTCAATCGGAAAAGATAAAAGTGCTGAAAAAACTGGTAAAGCTGATATAGATCTGCGTAGTATGCATGTAGAGATAACCATGAAAGTGGGGTGGGGGTGTATGGAGTGCTATATCTATCGTCTATATGCGAAGGGGTAGTACAAGCACGAGAATGCATCTGAACGACTAAGTAGCTCCATCGTTTACTAGTGGGCGGGTGTAAGATGTAGTCCATGGGTGGAGGTGGAGTCAGGGCAGCCCTGATGGCTGCAGCAGGATCAGCCATCCTCTGGGATCGTCTCTCCTCCATGATGCGATGGTCACGAGCCTGGATCTCTGCAATCTGGTGTCAGTGAAGTCTCGGGGCCCGATATCCTATATCACGGGGTTGTCTCCTAGCTCGAGTGGTCTGAGCCTGCTGAAGAGTCACCCCTCTCTCTCTCTCTCGGTAGGTACATCAATTTAAAACCATATTTAGCTGATTTACAATTGAAATTATATGATGTGTGACATTTTATGTATGATGTCATGCTGATTGAAATCTGTTGATACAGGTAAACTATGTTAGAAATTGTGTAGAGTTGGCACTGCACTAGAGAAAGTGTTAATACCTGTCCTCCCTGTGACACCTCATCAGTTCCATCGAGTTGTGAGATTCTTCTTTCTATTGACATGTGTGTGTATTTGTCCTTAGCAATGGCAGCAACTCATGTTTGGATGTTCTCACACACAGAAAGCAGTAATGACATAAAGGATTTTGCATTTTCTTAATCCAAATTCTGCATATACACCTGACTTTAGCTGTAAATGGTTTTTCCTCTTATGGATGATCTCAAAACCTATTTATTTTCCCAGCTTGACTGGTGAGAGCTTTGTGTGAAATTTCATGTACAAGATTAAAATATTTACAAGTTATGTAAGCATGAAGCTACTGATCTGTTGATTCCCTGTACCTCATCAAATGACGCATAGTGATCTAATTCTGTTTAGCAGCCTCCGAGCAGCACTTGCATATGGGATAGCATCCATGGCTATGGTTTTTATCAACAAAGCAGTTCTCTTACAGTATCCTCATTCCATGACTCTTCTTGTTCTTCAGGTTTACACTGCCCTATGCACGTTGAGTTTAAATGTCATTTATGTTCCCTGAATGAGCCTGCTTACACGTCTGAGTTTCTTGCAGCAATTAAGTACGGCTGGATTGATTTATGTTGGAAAGGTACTAGGACTGACAAATGCAAAGAGTATGGATTGGAAGACATCGAAAAGATTACTTCCGCTATCTTTGTTTTACAATGCCAATGTTGCATTTGCTTTAGCAAGTTTGAAGGGAGTGAATATACCAATGTACATTGCTCTCAAGCGATTGACACCTTTAGCTGTGCTTATTGTGGGCTTATTTTTGGGAAAATCAAAACCTTCTTCTCAGGTGCACTTTTTGTACTTTTTCAATGTATTATGAATGTTGAGATTCTATCCCCTTGTATCTTTATAATTTTGTGTTAGTTTCATGTGGCACCCTATTTCATGTATAGGCTTTCTTAAGGATTTTCTATCGCAACATCATTTTACATGTAAAATTATTCAGCTTTTCAAGTATACTGGTTTTTGTTTATCTGAAACAATACTGGGGCTCACTGTGATATTTACGAAGAGTAACATGATGAATTGAATCCCGTTGAAGTTGCATTATTGTTATACCATCGCATTACAAGTGGTGGGATGCTGTTATTTCAGTTGCGACTGTCGTGTAAAGCATAGATGGTACACATGTATAATACTGATGTTCATTTTAATCAAGTTTCCCTGCACAACCCACTTCTTTATATATGCATGGTACGAAGAAAGTATAATCTACTTTCGAACATGTTGAGATGACTATGGATGGGGGTTTGACTTGCTGGTCAGCTGGAAGAGTACTTGTCTATGCACAGAGACCCACTCAAAGAAAGATCCCACAAGCGAAGACCCCCAATAGTCTTAGCATATAGATGGTGATCATAGGATCTAGATTACCTCACCAAGTCCTTCAGGCCATCTTATATTTACGTGTAAGTTGTAAGTTGTGGATTGTGGGGGCCAACGCTGAGAAAATTGAAATATTGATGCACACCAAAAGTTAAAACACATGTCATTTAGTCCTTCAGAATCAGGTCTCTCTGATGCACACGAAAACAGAGTTCTATGTCGTTCAGGCCCTCAAAATAACGCTTTTCATTCTGGGTCTAAATCCTTCAAATTAAATTCTCTAGTCTGCATCTTCTCCTCGGGTTTAGCTTGCCACATTTATTTCAAATGTTCAGTTAAAGTTTCAAACAGAATAAATTTTTCTTCCTTTTTTTACAGGTAACTCTTGGGAGAATTTTACTTTTCAGTTTTCTTTCATATCACAATTTGAAGTAAACTTTGGATGACGCTATGGTGGAGAGTTTTTACTTCTCTTTTCGCTTTAATGAAAAAAAGGGGGGCTTAAAATAATAGAGATGGACTCGTGAAAGGCTGCACAAGAATTTTTCATATGGCACAGCTTTTGAGGGACATTTGTATATAGAGCAGATCACTTTAGATGATTAGTCATTGAACCAAACAAAAGGGGAAAGAAAAAGCAAGAAACATGCTTCTAAGGAGAATAATGTATCTTTCTATGTACATACAAGTCTCATCATGTAGAGTTAAACAGGGCATGTGTAAAATAAATCATCAAGCATAGGTTTTCAAACTGACAAGGGAAGATATGTAATATGTATGTTTGTTCGATGCAAATCTGAGAGAAGAAAAAGGAAAAAAAAAAGTGAAAAGATAACTTTGGGTCACCATATATACTTCTTGGGAAAGCAATTTTAACATCCATCTGTACTAATTCAAGATCCGATGTGGCTACAAATGCAAGAAGCATGTATATGGTAGTCATCTTCACAACATGGGAAAAGGCTTCTCGAAATCTATCCCTTCTTTTGCATGTGGCCTTTAGCTATCAATCTTGCTTTGTACTTTGGTTTGCCATCTGCATTCTTTATTTTTAAACCCACTTGTTTGAAATGGCTTTCTTACCTTTGGATGAAGGTACTATAAACCAAGTGTGGTTTTCTTGCAAAGTTATCACTTCCTCTTCTAATGCACATGATTGAATCTCTTTAAAGTTGAGAGGCTCTCAATCTGTCAACATAAAAACTAGGTGTGTAACTGGTATCCTTATAATTCTTGTAGATCTTCTAACCTAATGATCTGCATTTGCTAGTATTTTTCCATTATCTTGTGGAATGTTGAGTTGTCCTTCATTGTACTTCTTTGTTTTCAGCTTGGTGTCCCTTTGCATGGTGCTGATTTTTAATGCTCAACCTGTCACCAAAATATGACAGGTTCATCTTCAATCATTTACTCATTTTCAGCTGTTAGTGGTGGTTGGTTCTTCTTGAACTTACCCTTTTCTTCTAGTTTGCATGTGTATTACTTGTTTTAGTATTTTTTTTAATTTGTTAAATACAATATCACAACTGTGAATAATTTTCTTTGACTCAATATCTCAAATCTTGTATCCCTTCTTCTGAGTCCTTGTCGATAACTCATGAAGATTTCTTTGATGGATTACGTATTCAACTTGGTCATCTTCTCTGAATGAATTTGCACATATGCATCACAAACAAACACTTGCAAGTGTTCATATGAAGCTAGCTTGCTAGACCAAGCCTTCTTAAGGATACCACTCTTCATATCATGGTTGGGAGACCTATTGTAAAGATGAACCGTGGTGTAATACTTTTAAGTTATGTGGTGGCTCTGCATACCTGAACTGGGCGGAAGTTAACATGATGTTGATGCAACTCAACTTGGGTACATGAAATGAATTGACCAACTGAACTTGTCCTAGTTATGGAAATTTTATCTGAGAGTACATGAAATGAATTGACCAACTGAACTTGTCCTAGTTATGGAAATTTTATCTGAGAGTTATGAGAAGTCTGCCTGCTCACTTGAAATCAGCCTGGTTTGAGCATGTCAAAATTCACCAGATGGATGGAACTCGATATGTCTTGCTGACCTAGGCAGCAAAACTTGACATGCTGGCCTAGACATCAAAGGAGACTTGCTGATCAATCAAGGTCAAGGTGCTAGCTTATGACCTGGGCAAATGGGCCCCTGAAGAGTTGGGCTGCAGATGGGTGCATGAAGAGTCAGACTGCCAATGACATAGTACAAGGGGGTTTTAGAATGTATTTTTAAAGTGGATTTTAAAATGTTTGGTTCACAGAGTACTAAAAAATGAAAGTAAGAACGAGTATTGTGTTCATTTGCAATGTTTTAAGTTAAAAAAAATTCCATGAATAATACATGCCTAGCATTGTTCACCTATTTAGTGTTAAAAACACATAAAATACTTGTATCTTACTTTATAGAACACAACACACACCATGGATACATAAATAAAATGTAACAATTATTATGGTTATGATGAAGAAGATCATGGAAGAAGACCACAATAATGTAAAGATTATTATGGTTATGATGAAAAAGATCATTGAAGAAGACTACAATGTAGCCGAAGTAAAGAATTTAGAGAGATGGAATAAGAATGGATGGTATCCTCTTGCTAAATGATTTTGTGTATACACTATTTCATTAAGAAGAATTGCAAGGCTTTTGAGAAAAAGAGCGTACATTGGTGGAAGAAAGGAATTTCATAAGGAAGAGCAGTGTAGTAGAAGAGCAAAGAATAAATATAAAGGAAATTCATAACTTTCTTTGAACAAGATATCGGTAACTTTCTTCCATGCCTACCATTAGTGGAGAGAGTTTCGTCTTGGCCGTTGAAGGGTCCAAGCAAAGTCATCAAGGGATGGGGACGGGTCCCGGGACGGTGGTGTCCCTTGGAGAGCGATGGTGCCTAGGGTGTCTTGAGGACGAGTCCCCAAAACGGCACTAAAATAATGCTGAAATTTTTCAAAATAATCATATGAAAGTCATGTAAAATGAATCTACTAACATATCAAATGACCAATAACAAGAAAACCATAGAAAAAAAGATGTTTTTTAAGTATAAACAGTGCACACATCTACGAAGCACATTGATGGTTGAGACTTGAGACTTGAGTTGAACATTCAAATTTTAGAAGTACTACAAAAGTGACAAGTGATAAGTCATATGTATTTCATCATGTCAAAAAGGTGGATATATCATCATCATATCAAAAAGATGTTAACCGATACATCATGAGAGCAAAAAGGTGTTACATCATACCATTGATCGACAAAATGTCTAGCAACTAGTAACTACATATGACTAGCCTGTAACATAAAATGTAGAGACTACAACATAAATATAATGACTATGGAGAATCCAAGTGGGGAGTCTCAGTTTTCTGCAACAGAGTCAGTGGCTTCTACTTGTTCATGTTCTTCATTTGCCACTTGGTCTGACTCGTGCTCTACCTCCCATTTTGTGAAAGGATCTCCTTCCATCCATTGAGTCCTCTAAACCATCCTCAAATTGGCACTGACAAACAAGATCACTAGCATGTTGCACACCAAGTCTATTCCTCTTTTTTGAGGATACATGTCCATACACACTCCATAGTTGCTCAAGGCCACTTGTAGTGCAAGCTTGACTAAGTATTTGAATGGCCAATTGTGAAGATTTGGACCATTAAAACCAAAATCTTCCCACCATAGGGAAGCACCAACACGTAATCTATCCTCTTGGGTATCTGCACATGCATATGATATGACCGTACTGGGAATGCAATTCCTGTGCATTTCTTCGAGTCAAAGGACTAAATTTACCAAGTTATACTAGGAACTTGGTGCTTTAATTAGTCAGTATAATCCTTAGTTGAAAGGATCTTTTCAATGTCAAAGTCCTACTTCTTTAGAAATTTATCAAATATTTTTGAATTAATAACACTTTATCTTGAAGTGCTCCATAATTCAAATAAGAACAAGTCTTTGTCCTATTTGAAAAAGAAGATCTTGGAAGTTTCTTACTTCGTGTCTTTCTTACTTACTTAATCTTAAAGTATCTTGAGGTCATGCTTTTATCCTCCATGAATTTAAACTTCTCCTTTGAAGTTAAATTCCCTTGAAGATCTAAATTCAAGATTCATTCTAGGACTAAAAGATAATTATCATCCCTTGGTCGGATGTCCCATACCATCTTTCCTACCTCAATCTGAGTATAAAATATGGTGTCCCATACCACCCTATTTTATATTCACATTGAGATTTGAGTGATATTTATCTCTAAGTCTAAACATAACTTGATAGAGTACTTTCCCATTTCATTTCTTTAAAAGAATTTTGAAGTTTCAGGCATTACCTCTAACTTGATATTCTAGGTTTTGATTCCTTCACACGGTCATTTCACGAGCTCGTGATTTTCCTTGGAAACTTGAAAACCTTTGGATAGAACACCCATCCTTCTGTGCTAGGGTTTTCAAAAGGAAAAATGTTTAGAATTTAAATTCTTGAATTTTTTAAATTCAAGTCCAATTGGTTATACTTGACCAATTTGTAGTGAAAAGAGCTGTTTACTTCTTGTACTTAGATTCCTTTATTACTGAAGCTTTAAGTAGCTATGCTGACCGGGACTTTTACAAGAATCTCTCTACTACTTAAGTCTAAGCATCCGCTTATGCTTTTAGGATTTTACCGAAATCCATTTAAGGATAGGTAACCTTTATGTTGTACCTTCCACAGACTTAATTACCATCATCACGATTGCAAACTACATACTTGGAATATTTTACTTTGTTTAGACTTGGAACGACATACTCTTTTCACACTTCCCATTGGATAAATGGAACTGGAGTGAAAAATTTCCCAAAAGGAATTTGATTGCCAATACTTGGGCAAACTTTTGAGTTCTTGGATAAACATTGCCAAGCTTGATCAAGTCTTGTTGACCTCGCAACAAGAATAAAGACTTAGCCTTTATCTTTAAGATCTCTTGTACTATCGAGTTTTCCCATTTCTTGATGAAAGTTTAACTTAAACTTTCATTTGTATGTAATAAACATTTTTTTTTCTTGAGTTTGAAAAAATTATTATCATTGTTCAATCGTTTGAGGTTACTAGAGTACTTTAAACATAATTCGACAATCCACTTTGTTTGCATAGTTTAAAGTACAAGTATCTTTTGATGATTGAACCAATGTATAATAATTGTACTATGAACACTTCATTGTCTTCTTTATCACGTAAGAATCATCGAGATTCTTTTCTAGAAGTGATAGCTTATCAATATCTTGGAAGACCTTAATGATTGAGCTTTACAAATAGTGTGTCCAAAAGGTACACTTTTTCAACCTAAATCAGTGCATGCGTAGTGGCTTCTCAAAAAAGCTAATGCTTTGCTCTTTATACGAGGTAAAATTCGGGCATGCTACAACTATAACTACCTTTAGGGTTAGGCATCCCACCCTTTTTCTAGAATTTAGCATGCCAAAATTTAATTTTCTAGATAACTTTCTTTAATAAACATCTATATCTTAAAGATGTTTACTTTCTTTAATCTAATGTAATTAGGTTTAATAATTTTGTCTCGGTTTATGCCCTAACTTTACTTCAAGTAATTCTTTAGCTTGCTATGCATGCACCCATGCACCCATGCACAAACAATCTACTTGCTACCTTTCGAAAAGATATAAACATGCATATGCACAAACTTGAGTGCGCCAAATATCTTTTTTCAAACAACAAGGAAGCATGTGTTGTGCATGAAAACATCCTTTTGGAAGGAGAGATGCACAAACAATCATTATTTTCGTGCATAAACTCATGTTTCCATGTTATGCACCAAGTGCTTCTAATGCTTCTCATGCTTGAAATGATAAGCTAGTTTCATCACCTTAGACTAGATTTAATCTTAATCTATTGCCCTACTTCAACTTTTTCTTAACATGAAGTGCAAGATCTTAGAAACAAGATCAAACATGAATTGAAAACAATATCAATTGAAAAGTATTTATCTCCAATTCGTGCTGCGTTCTTCCATTATCCATGACAAGAGCGATTTTTGTGTTTTGCGTAGTTGGAATCTCTTTGCTTCAAGTCCACTTGATCTATTCAAGTTGTCTAGGATCTTCCCGTCTTGTGTCTCCAAAAAATGATAAGGCACCTTCAAATGATTTCACAACCTCATAATGCTCCATACTCTTATTTTTGAAGCGAGTAACCTCGTCCTTTCCAAAACACGACGAAAGTCCATCTTCAAACTCGAGGAGTATGTATAAAACACAAAGAGAGTTTTTCATGCTCACTCCCAAATCTCTTGGCTTACGTGAGAATATATGGCTCAGTCTTGAGAGTATTTGAGAGAGACCAACATATTGGGATAGAGACACAAAGATGCATGAATTCACATGTGTAAAGATCGATTCCTGTAGCTTGCTCATACTTATCCTTTTCACCTTTGCTTTTGAAATTTATAAACTAATTATTTCAATTATGAATCAGACGATTGGCGGGATAGTTGAGACTATTCCCATGTGCCAGCAAGTTGTGGGTTCGATGCTTGTTGATGCCTCGCTTTAGGAGGATACTCCACTTTTTAAGTACACATAACATTTCGGGCTAGGCTTGCTCCTCTAAAATGGAGATAAGTAATTTTTTTGTAAACTGAAAGAGGCGATTGTGTTAGTGTTGTGGGTAGCGTAAGTTCTTGTAACACAGTAGGTTGTCGAATCAAATCCTTGTACCTACGCCTCTTGTGTAGCTCTACATTAGTCTTTTTTGCAAAAAGAAGTATGAGACAATCAAGCAAATGGCACGAAAATGTAACGGTTGAGAAACTCGAACAGGGAGAAGTAAGTTGCGAGGAAGGAAATATATACACATAAGAGTTTCATGAAGAAGATGATAAATCTACAAGGTTGCCATGAAAGCTTGCATAGAGCTTTGATACCAATACAAGAGAATGAAGATTACGACCACCACCACGTGCTAGAGAGATGAGCTCTCCTCCCAACCATATACCTCTATATATAGCTCTCTCCAAGGGACTTCTTTCTTGGGCACGTGGATACTAACCATCCAAGTGTTGGCCATGTAATTGCATGTGCGCCATGTGTCCCAGTTAACTGGAATTAATTCAAGTGGATGCTTCTAGAAGGCTCTAGATCTCTTTGGGCAAAATAGTGTCCCCATACATCCCATGGGGGTTGAACCCAAGACCTCCTCCTTCATACCCTTGAGACTTAACCACTAAGCTAAGTGGATCACTTGTTTACAAGAGCACATGATTAGGTCATGATGCACATGAGCTGCAACATGACTCTTGAATAGGAATAATGATACTTGCCTCCGATTTAGTCAATTCTACCTTGACTACCTCTGCATACTTCGGATTGAGTCGGTATGATATGCTCCTTATGGGTGAAGCTACTTCCATCAAAGGGATTCGATGTAGCCCAAGCTCTTTTGGGATACCTATCAGATCCTTGTAGGTTCAATTAAAGACCCTTTTATAGGTATAGTCTATAGAGGAGTGATGTTACCTTTCTTTGTTAAAAAAGGATAGTGCCACAAGCATGTGGCCAAGTGGGCTATTTGCGGGTTTTCTTCATCTTTAAGGTTCACTTCTTGTACCAATGTCTTATGGTGGTTTCACATGAGAAATCATCAATACTATGTGATGGGGCTTCATTTAGCTTGTGCTCTACGATATGCTCTTTAGTCCTTCTGCATGGAATAACTAGAAATGGGAGGTTATTTCTAGCTTTTGAGTCGAAACTTAGTCTCTGGTGGTGCCCGCCCATGTTTTGCAATCTTTGGTCCTTCATCCATAAAACTTCCTGATTCGGCGTGATTACGTAGTTTTTCTTGACATAACAATGTAACTCTGCCCTCTAGTGAGATTTGGCCACTTTGAGGAAGTTGCTCGGCCCTTGGAGGTGTCTGCAAAAAAGTTAACTGTCCCACTTGCTTCATTGAAGAAGTCATTGCAATCAAAAAAGTTGGCCCAACTTGAGCAATCGAGAGTGTCTGCACAAAAAGAGGTGTCTAGCCTACTTGCCCAACATGAGGTAGTCCATCTAAGTGTAGGCACCCATCTTGATGAGATAGGCTTCCTAGGAGGAGTCGCCGAGTTTGGCGACCTAGGAGGAGGTGCCTATCTTAGGAGGAGGTGCACTCACCTAGGAGGAGTCTCCCAGTTTGGCCACCTAGGAGGAGGTGCACTCACCTAATATGTTCTCCTCCATATCGAGCATTTGTAAATTACACTTTCTTACCATAATTGGGGATAATTAGGCACCTTTTGTTGAAAATAGTGAATGGTGCTTCTTTCATAAAGTCCAACTTTAACTTCTGCATGGTGAACTAGAGCATCAAGTTGATATTGGATCCACCATCCACTATAACTCGTGCCAAAATTTCGTTCTTAATAGAAAGAGTAAACCTTGAACTATGGTGGTCTTCTAGTGGAGTCGGGAGGAAGTCCACCATGGATTCATCTACACTTGATGGCGGGCTCATGTGGGCAGAGTGTATGACCTTGAGTAAGTCACTTCTTACCTTCGCATCCATCTTAACAAGTTGATATAGGATGACCTTATGATGAGCTTCCTTTAGAATTTCTTCAATATCTCCAACATGTGCACATGGTTAAGGGAGAGCCGATTGGCCTCTTAAAAAGTCCCTCATCTTCTCATAAGCTTCTTCAATGGCCTCATTCTTGCTCAATTTAGCCTTCTTCCCGTCTTCTTCCTCTTTGAGTCGCAATTGCACTTCTTTAATTTGGCATGTGCCATTGACAATTAGAAGAGGACTACTCAGGTCTTGACCGATGATGACTTACATTTAATACTTCCAAATTTTACCATATTATTTTCTATGTTTTTTGAAAGTATTCAAGCAGTTTAGAGGGTATATACACCTAAGATACTTAAAATCTAAAAGTAATGAATAAAAAGTCTAAAAAATTTTAATTTGGAGTTCACATCTCCGACCTGTTGCTAACATGTTAGCAATGCATTGCTACCCCATGGCGATCTTGCTTCTAACCACACTAGGCATGAAACAGTCTAGGGCTGAGTGCAAGAGGAGAAGCAAGGGGAGCACATGCAAGACGGTGGTTGAAGGACACAGGTAAGTTCCCACCTTGGTTGTGTTTTTCATGTAGATAGGTGGCTGGATGACAGGCTCTCTTCATCATAAACCCATGAGAATAAGATTTGATGAGTTGTTCTGATTTTTGTTTATGAATCATGCTTATAGGGCAGCCCATCATGAACCGCTTATAAGATGCACTTGTTGGCATGAGGAGTTCACATCCACACTTTAGAAATGAAGGGGCTGGGTGGATAAAGATGAAAGGAATGGGATGGGGCCTGTAGGGAGGGCTGGACAGCCATCATATCTATTGGTTGCCCCTCTTTGTACCCCAACCCAACCTAATTTTTTCCTAGCAGCACCTCCATGTTAGAAGCAACCATCTTCCTTGGGCGGCAAGTATCCTTAGAGCAGTTATATTAGATGGGTAGGGGCCCCTCCCCCCCCCCCCCCCCCCCCCCCCCCCCCCCTCCCCCCTCCCCCCTCCCCCCCCCTGCACATGCAATTTCTTGGACAGCAATTACTTGGTAGCATGGAAGCTTTCATTTGGGGTTCAATAGAAATCTACCGCATGGCAGCCACATGGCATAAGTTTATTGGACCCACCTCATCTGATTGGGCACGTGCACTCTCCTCCACACATTCCATATGGCTAATATTAATTGGTTGTGTAAAAATTAGAAAGTTTTAAAAACTTTCTAATTTAATTAGGGATGTGGCTGGAAAATAGTGGTGGTGGAAGGATCCTAATTTAGGAACATACGAATGGCTCCTCATCTTTTCATCGTGACATAACACTCATTTGCCAGGATTGTACATAGAGAGGAGAATCCTTCAAACCTCAACCTCCATACTTGCACTTTCAGCCATTCTACCTTCTCCTTCGTCATGGCCACATCCCATTAATTCTCAGCCATCAGCTTTAGCCAGTCCGATTCAACCAATTGGAGGTGTGACAACTTCCATACCCTACAAATACGATAAGCTATATCTTAGAAGGGGTCTACTTCCCTAGCACTTCCATGGCATCAAGATTCGAGCATACCTATGGTATGTTGTAGACGAGGGGCATGAATGCATTTGCTATCACTTTGGTTGGGAAGTGACAGGGTAAGACCGGGCATGAATACACTTGCTAGCACCTTGGTTGGGAAGTGGAAGGGTAAGACCTTGTACACATATTCAAAGGACTTTGAGGATCTTGGACATTGATCCAAATCCTCGAAGATCTATTGGATCCTATAGCTCTTCAGATGGAGTGGGGATGTCGAGAGGAGTACTACTTCAAGGTGCTCTCTAGACCCACTGGGTGTGATTGAAGACATGAGTAGGATTGATAAGAGCATGGCCTTGATAATGTGAATAAATCCTTCGTGAGGATTTTGCCTAGCCTAGATTGGACTTAAGCTAGTTAGTCGAGGAGACTTATGGCGAGGGCCATGCTTGTCAAGGATTGGAGCCTTCCTGGAAGGGATTTCCACTTGACAATTGGCGGGCGATAGAGAATTAGGGACAACTTGGTGCCCTTAGGAATATATACTGGCCTCTTCCATGATGATGGACTTACTATGGGACACACGGAGAAAATGTACCTCATGGTGTGACCAAGAGTCACACAAGTGATTAGTATCTCATGGACAAGAGGGATATTCGCAGTGGATCTTTTCAGAGATCAAGAACATATGGATAGATCTACAATTGATCTATATGGTCTCGTATGAGTGAGAACTGGTTTCAACTCGAGAGTAAGGTCCTTCCAGATATGTATAATTTTCGTATCTTTGTGTGGTGAGACAAGTTCCTCTCTGGTAGATAAGGACACTAGTTGAGAGATTGGTGGATGATTACTGAGGAGGCATCGATGCCAACCTTTGCATCCATAGACACTATGTTCTCAGAGGATTGCCATGGGGTGGATCATGGGCTGTATTTCTCGTGAGGCCATTTGGAGTTGGATCATTGCACATGCTTTGGTTGTGCATACATTATGGCAAGTGCTAGATGGTGCTTGCCATAGGACAAAGGATGCTGGGTGCCTCTGTCTCACCGATGGAGATTGGCTTGTGAGAGATTACCTTCTTCCTCCATGTCCACCGATATTTACCATGTGATGGAGGACTCATTACTTGGGTTTAGCCACCGATGATATTTACCTTGTGACAAGGATTATGATCCTTAGGAGTCACATGGTGGTACTTGTCATGAGGTTGAAGAATTTATATATTAAACGAGAGAGGTGCATCCACTATGATTGTCCCATCATTTGCACATCATTTTTGTTTGATTGCAAGGGTATTTGTGGATTTTATTATTTTCTTTCTTGCATTTTTAAATCTTTGTTTATAAGTCTACGTTTTGCCTTTGTTTTTGACATGATGTGGATGCTCTCTACGAGAGGGATTAGTGGATGACCACTTGTAGGTGGGACAAAGGACAATTATATGAGATAGAACGTGTGTCAATTGTACATCATGCTAGGAATTTTGATGGATGAAGGACTAGCAAGAGAATAGTGCTATGGGATGAGTTGATCATTCATGTGGTGATGGGCATCTTTAGGTTGAGCCATGTTCATGGCATGACTATTAGTGACTTTGTTTGGCGATTCACCTTTATTCTATTGGTGAAGATTACGGGGATAGCAAACATGGTTCCAACCCACATAGTTGGACATAGGAATTCATCAATGTTGTGCAGCGTTAGCACCACTATAGGCTCTATCATGAAATAAGTTTTTTGAGTTTGTGGGGTTCATGATGCCATTATGATCGTCACTAAATTATGGTGAGGGTCCTACTTATTAGCTCCATCGTTAGAAGCATCAAGCTTTGCTCACCTTGCTCACCTTTTTGTGGGATTGTTACATGCATTGCATGTGTGAAAGGGAGTTGTTAGTGATCTCACAACTCTTGGCACTCAGTTCCCTTTGTGAGACTTGGTAGTCATACTCGAATGGGAGGCGTTGGTGTGTACCCGGAATGGAGTTCTTAGTGTTCTAGTGTCTCCTTGCATTTTGTTTTCATAGGGAGGACAGTTCGTACTTATTCAAAGATCATCTATAATAGATCAAAGGATCTTTTGTACACAAACTCAAAACTCTGGGGAATATGTTGATGGTGTTATGGTCATGCATCTAACAGTGCTGACTGATCATAGCCATCAGGGATACCTATATTATAGAGGATGTTGTCCTCGATGGAAGCCCCCTTAGCCCCTTAGTAGTGATTGTAGCCCTTGGGTATTTACCCAAGAGTTGTTGCCCACGAGAGTATGCTCCGTTGTTGCACCTACAATTAGTATGGAGTTAGCCAACATATACCTCTCCTATATGGTCTCATTGGGTGAGTGAGTTTCCTGCATGTTGTGCACGCATGATAGTATTCAGTGTCGACTGTTATATAGCCCATTGATGTTGATATTTGGTCATGAGCTGGCCCTATTGATGGCTATGAGACTTGAAGGCATGTATTTTCGATTTGTAGCAGACATTCTTGCATGGAAGAAGGAATTGTTGCAGAGGGAGGAGGGGAGCACGTCGAACACAACCTTGCACTATTTTGTCCTCCTAGCACTGCACTGTTCTCCATACTAGTCTCAATGTATGTGCGAACCACATGGTTTTGGTGGGGCCATGTGGGTGTACCTTAGTGTAACCTGAGATTCTGAGACAATTGGAAGTAATGTGTGCATGGTGTTATCTTCTCGATGGTTTTCCATGTTTGATCACAAAGAAGATTGTTGGTGTGTCTTATAAGTCGGATCTACCTTGAGGAATCACCATATATCTTGATTCCTCAATAGTTGACAGATTGGTGACTTAGACAGGTATCTTGGTTCCACAGCAGTTGCCCATGTTGCAACTTGGGCAGGTATCCTAGTTCCACGGCAGTTGCCTTGCTTGACAACTCGGATAGGACAATTTTTTGTGATACCTTCGGAGGAGATCTGAGCTTGGAAGACATTACCCAACGTGTTCCACTAGAGCCCAATTTTTTTTGGGACTAGAGAGAGGAGAAGTCCTGTAGGACTTCTTACCCTGAGCACCTGATCAATGGAGACACCAGCCTAAGTCCATCTTGACTTGGGAGTTGGTTAGATTGTCAAGGGATTGGATTCCTGGTTTTTAGTCAAGGAAATTGCCCACGACAGCAATTAAAGAATAATGGGGGAAGTTTTACATTGGCTTATTTTTGAGACATTCTTCACATGAGGCACTTGGACTCTTAGGCTTTTGGGAGAGTCTCATCATCTATACCAGTGGGGGCTGGTGGTATGGGACACCAGTCCCTTGGAGATGTTTGCCCACTTGGCTGCACTCTCCCAGGCTCAGGGGTGAGCCCGCTTGGCTCTACGGCTGGGAGGTGAGTCTGATGTCTGCCTTTCTATTGTTTGTGAATATGGCTTGTGTCTTGACTTGTCCAGCAGGGAGGATCTGGAAGGATCTAACACTTTGGCTGCATCAGTAGGAGAAGCCCGGCCCTGGCTGCATTCCACACTGTTGTCATCAAAAGAAAGCTATATCTTGGAAATCAAGATGGTTGACAGCTTTGCAAGACTTAATTCACATATCAATATCAAGTTCCCGACCTTCAGGGGAGCAGTTGAAGAGGGCTTAGATAGCCACGTCTGTTGATTTTTGTGCCAACCTCAAAGGCTTTCAAGGCATTTGCATCAAGGATCCATCATCCAATGCCCTTCACATTGGCCAGACAACGTCATTTGAACCCTTGCAAGAATCTTAAAGAGAAACATAAAAAAGAGGAAGAAAATATTAAACAAACTGGAAATTTATATTTAGGTAAACATATACATGGCAAAAAGAGTTGAGAATTCACCTTTAGGTTACATGCCCCTCTTAAAAAATTGCAAGCACTTCACTTTGTGCTGATCTATATGATTTTCAAAAATTACTTCTCAGATTACGTCAAGTCATTGCAGGCTGCAATTGAAAATTATCTAGGTATATTTGCAACATAAAGCGTGAATCAATCATATTATTTTCTTTGATTCTCTTCTGTGGGTTTGGCACCCTTGATGAATAGTTTTTGTTCCTTGCAAGTTTCTGTCTTACTTTTGTCCTTGTGGCATCATTTGGTCAGGAACAAGACTTCCATCCAATTCATCAAAGTCAGTCCACATGTTTGTAGGGGTCTCTCCTGGATGTGATTCGCTCTTGTACAAGTGCACTTCCAGTACCCTGTTAGAATAACTTGGCTGTATATTATTAAAGAGTACACATGTACAAAAGTTTCACTTTCTGAAACGGCCCTTGGTCATAAAAATTCGATTTTTCAAATTTAGAAACCCATGTTTCAACCATTTGAAGAGACAGTTTGGTGATTGTTACATTATTTAAGTGTCACTAGTTTGCTGTATCTTTACCATATTGTATTGCTTCAGTTCCATTACATTGTCGATGATCTGATCAGTTTTTATGTGATTGAAGCAGGTAACCCTTTCGGTTTTATTGATAGCTCTTGGGGTTATTATTGCTGCCTTGGGGGACTTCTCATTCGATCCATTGGGGTACATGCTAGCATTGACATCAGTTGCTTTTCAGGTTAGATGACATTCATGTATCGATTTCTCTGGGATTTTGGGTTCAGAGCTAACCTTTCATGATCTCAGACTGCATATTTGGTGCTTGTGGAGAGATCTGCTTTGGAAGATGGCCTTTCTTCAATTGAGCTCATGCTTTACAATTCTATTTTATCATTACCCTTTCTTTTGCTTCTTGTATTCGGTATCAAGGAACTCCCATTTGCTGGGCTGTTACTTCTACAAAAGGTTTGTTATCTCTCTTTCAACTGTACCTTTGGAATCATTGCTTATGTATATGAATAAGCCACAACATTGTATGGCACTTTATGGCATTAATAAATGGTTCACCTTGCTTATCACTGGGCATCCTGCTTATATTTTTATATTTGAAGACATCTTAGACTGTTCTTGTGCAGAAGTCTCCCAGATTATCACTTAAAAAGAAAATTAATTTATATTTATAGCCAATCTAGAAGAAAATAGTACAAGGAATTTAGTATCTCTGCATGAGCTCGATAACAACAGAATAATACTTTACACACTATTTTTTAGGAAGTTACTGCTCAAGAAATTGATCTTTGATCATTCTCTTTCATCTTTCCTCTTTCTTTTCAGATGCAGGGATTCAATTTTTTGCTGCTCTTTGTTTTTTCTCTGATTATGGGAATCGTCCTGAACTACACAATGTTTCTGTGCACATCTGTAAATTCAGCTCTAACAACTACCATTGTGGGTGTCCTAAAAGGAGTTGGCACCACGGTGAGTATATATTGCCATTATGAATTTTGAAATCATTGAAACTTTTGTGCACAGAGGATGATGCATGTGACTATGTGCACTCCATGTTGGAGATTCTTGCATGGATGCATGCATTTTCAGGGTTTCTGCATGCTGTCATATTTCTTTATCATTGTAAGGGTTCTTGCACTACTGTACACCTCAAGTTGTATGATACCATATTTGTGATCACCCTTCTGGAAAGACATATGGATGTACCATCAGGCCCATGCAAGTTGGATCTTTGCATGCTGAATGGCTCAGTTGACTGTGCATGCACACTTGTTTTGAGCTACTTGCATCTGCATTAGTGTTTAGTGGTATCCATCGGTAGCAAAATTAAATTCTTGCTTCAAGAGTGATAAAGCTGCATATGCAATGCCTATGGGTGAGTGTATAGTATCCTATAATGATTGCTGTTTCTTCTTTGAACAGACACTCGGCTTCCTTGTTCTGGGTGGAGTGAAGGTCCATGCATTAAATGTAACAGGCCTGACAATTAACACATGTGGAGGTATTTGGTATTCTCTTGCAAAATACAATCAGAAACAAAAAAGGAAAATTGTGAAGCAAGAAGATGAGCAGGAGCCAGCTTCAAAATGGAGCTCTTAAATTTTTTCGTTTCTCTTCTTTACCTTCCACCTCATCCAATTGGAATGTATTGTTTTTTTCCTCTTATGTAGTTATATCTTCATAAGGTATGCAGAAAATTGCGAATGTATGCCAAGGATAGCGGAGTAAAATATTTGATACAACGAGCTGTTTGAAACACATACAAAATACAGTGGCAGAATGACATGCCTGAAGCTTCTGCAGTGTCTTTTAACAAGTTCGTTGTAATTTTGACTATTCAAAAGCTCTACATATTTTTCTACTAATGATGTATTAGTAGGGCGTCTTATTGGATGATGTTGAAGTTGGGCATGTAATTTACAATTTTTAAGGTGTGAACTCATCTTTTATGAAAACTGGAGTTTACAGAAGTGTCACTGGACTGATCATCATCCTCAACTTTCACTATGGACTCATGTGCTGGTACAAGCAATGCAACAACCTCCATACCTAGGGAGTATTGGTGGCATTTGCAATTTCTAAGAAATTTCATGACCATGTGGTCAAGTTTCAGCAAGATTGCACTACATTGTATGCGCAAGGAATCCCACATATTTTTTTATTTGAGTTTGACTGCAGTTTTCTGAGTGTTGCGGTGCTTACCTGGGATGAATGTGTGATTCCATTCATTCTGAAGTGATCAAAGAGTTGGTCTTTAGAAACTCTCTGATATGATATCTCTTTATTTATGTCATGCTGAGAAACTTGAGAAGTGCTTGTTACCTCTGTCTCCAACAAGTGTTTCTCATATAATAGTTGTATATAGCAGAATGATTACAACTCTCCAACCATAAATGCAAAACATGTAAACTGGAGGTTCTTTACAATGCCCTTCGTGAGATGCTTTTAACAAAATGTTATGAATTAAAACATAATTTTCTATCAATACTTATTAGTAAATACAAAGTTTTGAGTACATATACTTCCATTATTTCACACCGAAGAGAGGAGTGGATACCATGCAAAGGACATTTTTGTTGTAAACGCACTCACCGAAGCTCATGGGAAAGGAGAAAATGAGGAATGAAAACGTCAGTATGAGATTGTGGAGCTCCAATTCTTGTTCGAATGACAAAGCCAAAAGTCCTTTTCAATATGGTTCACTTGCACTTCATAGTAGTGGATTAGTAAGAAGATTGGGCCCTTGAAAATTGTCATTCACACAAATTGGATGGCCATTTGGTAAAAATGGGTTGTAACATTTAACGTTAGAAACTTGGTTTTCAACCTACTATTTCAGAGGAGCATTTAGAGTGGAGAACATTATCTTTACATAAAGAGGGATTTCATTAGAAAATCTTTATCTTTGTGCTTCGTCTTTTTGGTAACTCATATTCTGATTATTTATTCTTTGTTATTATCTTGATATTGTTTGCGTCTTCTTTTTTGTCAATAGTCTTTTTCTCCCAATTCCATGTTGTTGCAAATGTGTATGTATCTCATTGTTGATGCTGTTGGATGACTTCATGTGTTAGAAAAATGACTTCGTTTGTTAGAAAGATGACTGTGTGTTAGAAAGATGACTTCGTGTTGGATGACTTCGTGTATATCATTGTTGATGCTGTTGGATGACTTGGTGTATCACCTTTATTCTCCTTTCAAAAAAGGTTGCATGTGATGGTTGATCATATATTTAAGGAGTAGCCCTTGGTCTAATCTTTGCTTCATAGTTTGTGCTTTTCTCTAAACCATCACAAGAGTGCAGTTTGTCATTGGTTATGTGTGGTACTTCATGATCCATTGTTGATGTTGAAATGATGCTCCTTTAATTGGTTGACGTGATTGGATATAACATTCTTGAGAATGATATAAGATTGATTTGTTATTAGTTACGTAGTATGGTGTAGTGTCAAGGATTTACATCTATACATGGCCATGTTACATAATTTCATAACATGCTTTTTGGTGTGTACTTTAGAAACATGGGGCAAAAAAGAGAAGGTACATGAGACTAGATATTATCATTTAAAACCTTTTGCAAAAGACATACTTGAGAGTAGAAATTGATCCTAAGAATGTTATGGATGAGGTGTTTTTTGGTGTATGTGCTAGAGGTGTTTTATGTTGATGTATGTGCCCATGGAGGTATGATAAATGGCATCATGATGATGACTTGATGTATGACTTTAAGACTTATGTGATATTGATATTGATATGATGCAATATGTTTCTTCATTGATATCACATCTATGATGGTAGGATCATGAATTTTTTGTCATGCAATCTACACATGGCCAAAACTTCGAACTTAGTATACCCCTAGTTGCAAAAAGATTGCATGTGGGACTCTTGCCATCTTGTCAATGTTTTCAAATTCATTTGTATCTTCCCTAATAAGTCTAGAAAGATGGAGACACAACACTAGGAAATGTTTCTATGTGTATTTGATTGTAGGAAATTTCGAATGAGTGGTAGAGAAGCAACAAGCTTAAGCTTAAGTGAATTCTCCTTGAATTTACCTGAATTTACTTGAATTATGAAATCTAGTATTTAAAGACTCAATGAGTTGAGGGTTGAATTGAAAGAAGCTAAAACTATAGCCAAAGATGTGGATTATTGTGAGGATTCATTTAAGATTCAATAGAAATTAGAAGAAATGAAGCACACAATGAAAACTTGAGAAAGGGAAGTGGTGACTTGTGGCCAAACAAAGTGATCCTTTAGTCAAATATATTGATGCTCGTAGTGCAATTTAGGAATTGAAGGAACTTCTGAAGCACAAGGACAATTGAGTCATAAAACTAGAGGAGCAAGCCAAGATTGGAAACGACTCGCCATAAAAGTGAGCAACTTTTTCTGTACATTAGAGACGTATTCGATGGAGTAGATTGGGGGGGGGGGGGGGGATTATATCCAATACTACATAATTTTTCTATCTTAGGTGCATCTTTATTTTTGTCTCGGTGTTCGTACCATCTTTGTGCACGCATCTACGAGATCATGCCATGGTGGTATCAAATCATGCACTCAACATTTCAGAGGCATTCCAGCATGTGCTCTTGGCAATTTGGCACCTTTCCTTGATATCAGTCACATTTCTATTGGTTCTATATCCATCGATAGTTGTTCATCCGTGTTTCAATGAGCTACGTGCTTGCGAATAGATAGGCGAGGGTTACAAGCACCCATAGCTAGTCTCGACTACTCCACAACTTATGATTGAGAAGACCACCAAGGCATTACCTTGGTCATCCTTGGGCTTCCTTGGCTTCTTGGCTTCGTTGCTCCCATTGGCTATGTGTGAACCTCTTCAGGTGGTAGAGTGGAAACAAGAAATACCAATTTCACCAAGGGTGAGATTTGAACCCATCATCTAGCTCACCACGTGAAGTGTTTTATCGGCTACATTGTGTATGTGATGTCTCACTATACCTAAAATATACTAATTACTTTTATCGAAAAACCTACTCTCCACCTTTTCACATTCTCAAAGTTCACCCTCTTTTTTCTTTCTTTTAAGCATATATTTCCTTTCTACATTAAACAAGTATTTTTTGCATATATCGATGCATGGGCCTTACCCATATCCTAAAGGACTTTGATGAATCACCTTTACCCATTGCATCAGTTGAACAATAGCTTGAGGTCTTATGACACAAAATCCAAAGCACCCATAATGAAATCAAGGAACATGAATGTTCTACATTAATAGAGGCAAACTAAAGATGACAACCTTGTTCATGTGGTGAAGGCTAATATCATAACCCAAGGAGATGGCATGCATTCTAAGATTGGTGCAAATAATTTTAAGTTTTCAAGATTTGATGAACATAAGGATGATCAATTTATTTTATCATGATTATCTTAGTTTGATCGTTTTTTGTGCTGATAAAGCCTACTCAAAAATTGAGAAAGTGAAGCTTGCCAACAATTATTTGGTGGGTAAGGCACAACTTTGATGGAACATATTATAGAATAAAACATGGGAGATGTTCCAAGATAAAGTCAAAGAATCTTTTCTCCCTCCTCAATTTCACCTATATGCTCGTCCTTTGAGGACCATTTTGCATGAAGGGAGGGCAATAATGTCACAACATATATTGAGCACTCTTGGAAACATTTACTTCTTGTTCGAATGCTCGGCATAGTTTTGAAAGACATGTTGTAGAGGAAATATGAAGATGGTTTGGAGATGGGGATTGAAGCCAAGCTCAACATGTTGCAACCTAGAAGTCTTTATGAAGTTATTTCTTGTTATCATGATACAGAAAAAGAGCTTCAATCAATCACCTCACTGAAAACCAATGATTAAGCATAACTATCCTTCGGCTCCTATGTCCAATTTTTCATCAACCTCTTAAGCCTCATCATTTCAAAATACAAAGCCTTTTAACCCACAAACTTTGATGATGGATGCTCCATAAAAAAATCCATGCATAATCTATTGGAATTGTGGTAAACTTGTTCATGCCAAAGCAAGGTACAAATTACGTCCTTCCAACGTGAAACATATAGCAGCTCATGTCCGAAATGTTGAAGTGGATCAAGAGGAAGATCATCTTGCTTCGATCGAAGAAGCATTGAAAAAGGATTTACCACCCTTGGGTAATGTGATTTCAACTTGTTCTTTAGTTTGCATGCATGGAACTATTAATGATAGGATTGTTACTACTTTTCATGATGATAAGAGCTTGCATGATTTTATTACCCATACATTAGTGCATGAATTAGATTTTAATTTTATCCTTTCATGTATAAAGTTAAAGCTCATTTTCATAGAAATAGGTATAATCTAACAAGTGTAACAAGTGAAGTGCATAATGTTAAGATTTGTGTAGGTCCTTACGTAGACATACACATATATTAGTGCATGAATTAGATTTTAAATTTATATTATTTCACGTATAAAGTTAAGGCTCATTTTCACGGAAATAGGTATACTATAACAAGTGAAGTGCATAATGTTAAGATTTGTATAGGTCCTTACGTAGAGAAACACATATATTTTATTGCTCCCTTATAGATTTATGATGTTATACTTGGTATGCCTTTCCATCATCATTATAATACATGCATTGATTATCATACACATACCTTCAACTTTGTATTCAAAGGCCAATGTATTTCTCTGTCTGCAATGCATGATTTTCAACCATTCCCTTTAACTAGTCATACTCAATTTAAACATGCATTTCACAAAGGCTATAATTCATGTATCATTTTTGTAAATAACACAGTTGATTATAGTAATATACTTTTAAATGCACATAATTCCATTATGGTTGCTTATAAGGATTGTTTTATGTCCGATTACCCTTTGGAATTACCACCTCCTCAAGGACCTCTTCAACATAATATAGGTCTCATTTTTAGCAGTTTTCCTCCTCATAATCACCGTAGGCATGGAATTTTACACCAAAAGGAAATAGAGAAAAAAATTGAGGAACTACTTCAGAAAGGACTAGTGGTTTGTGATCCTTATGCAAAATCAAGCCAGTCATAATGCGGGCTTGGATCACAAACCGCATCTTTTAAATATTTTTCTATGAGAGAGATGCATGAACAACCATAAATGGGTCATAGAGGTATACACCACATTACGTCTACTTGTAAAGACTTTTCTTTTGGTCTTTGCATTCTGTGTCACAAATTAAAAGTTATCATGGCAATACATTCAAATTGTTAATCTCATTACCTATTCCCAATGAACAATGGTTCTTGGATTTCATTACTGGCTTTCCTATGACTTCATGTAAGAATGATATGATTGAAAAAATTGTTGATAGGTTTACTAACCATGCGTATTTTCTTCCTTGTAAAAAAAAAAAATGCGTGTACCTCAAGTTGCAAAATTAGTTATTAAAAATATGTTTTCACAACATGGTTTTCCTAAAGTTATTTTGTCAGATTGTGATCATTTTTGTAATCATTTTTGGGTTGCATTTTTTAAGAATTAAAGTTCTAAAATTGATTTCAATTATGCATTTCATCTTGAAAGTAATAGGAAAAGTGAAGCTACTAATAGCACCATTCTTGATTTATTACATTGTTATTTTACTGATAACTCTAGTAATTGGGATGAAAATTTACTAATACTTCAATTTTCTTATAATAATACAACACAAATTGCTATTGGATATGCACCTTTTGAAATCGTCTATGGTAAAAAGCTTCCCATTCCCATGTCAATAACTCGAACTAATATTCCTATGGTTGATTTTATTGCTAAAGATCATATTTCTATACTTCATCAGGTTCATGATTGTTAAGAATTGTCAAGAATTTTACACACATAATGTCAATACGAAAAGACTAGCCAAAAAATTTAATAAAAATTATTTGGTATTGTTGTGTATGATTAAGAGACTATTGAAAAACATTACACATTATCTTAAGGTAAAACTAATGCCATGATATTGTGGAGCATTTAGAATTATTCAAGAGATTAATGAAAATTCTTTTAGATTAGATATTCCATCTAATTGGAATATACATAAATCTTTTCATATTAGCCTTTTAAAATCTTTCAATGGAAATCCATCAATCACTCCTATTCATGAAGTTCTTCCTCTCATTGAAGAAGATTATAAAATATTAGTTCTAGAGGAAATGATTGATTATGATGTAACCATTACACACTATTCATCAATATATAGGTATTGGTGAAATATAAAACCATTCTATTCAAGAATCTCAATGATTTTATAAGATTTCGCCTTATCCATATTATCATAATTTGACTACTATATATCATTCACAATAAGGCTAAATATATTTAATATCCAATGTTCAAATTTCATGCAATGTGTTTTTCTTTTCACGTGGAACATGCTTATTATTGTTTATTGATAGGATGCATGATTGACCATCTTCGTTCTTCTCAAATGAGGTCAACTACTTTCCAACTGGGGGCATGTTATTAGTTACGAAATATTGAATTATTAGATTTTATTTTATCTCTATTTGTTGCATGATATTAAACTTCTTGGCTGCATTATGTGTGTTAAATATGAGGGTTTAATGTGGTTTGTGTTTTGATTAAGTAGGTGAATATTCTTGAGGATGTGGATGCATTTGGACATAATTAGACATATTATATTTTCCATTTATTTTGTAGATAAAAGAGCTACATAGGGAGATGATTCTAGAAAGTTTTAGAATTGGGGGTTGAAGATAATGATCACTATAGAAAGAAACTTTTGTAAATAAAGCTAAGGTTCACCACAAAAGTGATAAACATTTTCCTCAAACATCCACTTTCTAAGCACCCCACCTCATTATAACCTCTATCTTTGGACAAAATGAAAATACATGCACTCTAGAGAATCATCCATTAGAGTGTGGGGGGGGGGGGGGGGATTATACCCAATATTATGTACTATTTCTATCTTTTGTGCATCTTTATTTCTATATATCGTAGCATTTGTATTGTTTTTGCACATGTGCATTTGTAAGATCATGCAATAATTAATTCCCTTTCTTGAACTAGATTTTTTTACGAATTTTATTTGCAATGAGTCTCATATACTTATTGAAGTAGATAGATAATAAATGTAGAAGAAGCATATCTATCATCTAAAAGTTGGTTGCAATGACAAATAGACTAGTACCCATTTGAGGGAGATTTTGGTTGAAAGACATTGTTCCAGAAGATTTGTTCGTTTTTTGATATTTTCTATTGAAGCTTGATCTTTTAACACTTTCCCTCAAGCTTCAATTCATCATCCTATCTGATTGATTCCAAGAGCTTGCTTGAACTTGTAAAACTTTTTTGAGCCCAAAGATTGTGTGAACATGTTAGTTAATTGATCATAGGTATTCAGACATTGTACTTGAACATCTTTATATATGAATTTCTCTTGGGAAAACCGACAATGCACTCCAATGTGTTTACTCCTTGTATGAAACAAAGTATCAGAAGCAAAGTAAACACTAGTCATGTTGTCATACTTGCTTCAAATCTTCTTTACCTACACATTAAGGTATTCAAACAACTTCTTCATCTACATAAGTTCATATATACCTTGGAAAGTGCTATATAATCAGCTTGAGTTGATGATAAGGCCACTATACATATAATTGTTTCTCCAATTACCACTACATATCCACTAGTACTTTCTTATCCACTACATGTACTCCATGTGAGAGACAATCTCATCTTAGTGGGAGTTCACCTTTATGTGCAATGTGAGACTCCTTATGTCTCATTCTATCTATCCATAAATAGATCTATTGGCATTCATGATGCACACATATGGCATGATTCATATGCTCAAATGGATGCATATGTAGAGAATACTTTTAATCCATTTGATGCTTATGTAGAGAATGATTTTGTTGATTATATGCATTCTCATGTAGAGCACACTTTGGATGATCGTTTGGATGCTTTACAACATGATCTGTGTCCTCATGTAGAGCATTGGGATGATACTCAATTAGAGTTAGATAATCAATTAGAGTTAGATAATCAATTAGAGTTAGATAACCAATTAGATCTTGGTGTTGATGCTGAGTAGTTTAGCTCATGTGGAACATGATGATACACGGTTTGGTAGAGCATGCTAGCTCTTATGATACACAGTGTGTGGTACAACATATTAGCTCTCAAGATGCACAACTAGACACGTCCTTCGTTGAGAGGATGGATGATTCTAATGTTGAGGAGTCAACATCTATCCAATCATTCTTGGATTTAGTCATTCCAGACGTTGAGATAGATATGTCATAACATGCTGGTCTTGATGATAGTGCTTTGGATGAGTTGGATACATGCATGGTTGAAATGCTTAGGTTAGGTAGAATAGCACATGTTTTGTTAGTATTCGGGAGTCTGATGTATGATTTATTATGCTCGAGATCAGACATTACAATTGCAATTGGAACATTTGCACTTGGAGTTGTCAGTCATTCAATGATTGACACATGCATAGAGTGAGTGGGAGCTTTGCAAGAACATCAGTTCTTACATTAGTTAGATGTGAGGTCGACTTTGTTGCTATGAGTTTAGAGTATTTTGAGGTGCATGGATACATCTTGTTTGAGGTAGTTGGTGTAGGTTGATTGGTAGGGGTTGATATCCAAACTCTTTGTGTTCATTAGTGTATAGTCCTACATCATTCTTTGTATATGTTGCCACTTATGGTCACACTGAGCCTTAAGTGGGAGTCTGGAGATTTTTGGGACATAAGGGTCATGTAACCTCACACTATGTTCTTATACATATATATTTTATAGAGCATTGCCTCAAGAAGAGCATATGTGGGTTTTGAGGCTCCTATGCATATGTGTGCATCTCTCCTCTCCTCTCTCTTTCTCTCTCTATCTCTGTCTCTCTCTCCATCTCCTCCTTAATCCTCTTGTTCAACCGAACAAAGCCCTTCATGAATCAAATTTTCTCACTCATTTTGAGGTTCACGATCCTAAAAAATTTTCTCATTATTTTTCTCACTGTCCATCTTGATCCATATGCCTTTTAGCTTCCTCTAGATCTTGTATCTTGGCTTTGCTTTTAGTTCTTCAATTGCGGAGTCAATTTGAAGTTGGTCAATTTTTTGACCTTCCACTCCATGTACCTCCTTGTATTGGCTCCCATGCATGGTGGTTTACATCCATTAAGGTTGAGACTCAATGATGCTTCTTCTTCACTTAATACTTTGTCTTCTTCACATTCTTCTTCTTTCATAAAATCATTTCAGCCATATCATGAAGAAAGCTCATCAAATTGCATATCTTGATACCTTGATCCATCGATTCTAAGTTTGTCATATTGTATCATTCTTGCTCCCTTGCATACCCTAAGAAAACAAACTTATCTACCCTATCATGCAAATTATTTCTAAGCTCACTACGAACATGCATGCAAAATACACATTCAAACACATTGAGGTGAGAGGATGTAGTTTCTTCCCATACAAAGTTCCATAAGGGGTAGATGAACGGATACCTGAGGTTGGTGCCCTCTTCATATGTTGTAGATATGGCATCTCCTCAATAGCAGTTGGACATATGCATCTCATTTAGCATAGTTTGAACAAACACTTCCAAATACCCATTCCATTTTTTTTTTTCCACTAGCTCATCATATTAGGGTGTATATGTGTAGGTAAATTGCTCCTTAATTCCTTGATCATTAGGTATTGAGAGAAGTCATGTGAGAATTAATATCGCCTCCATCAAATCAAATAGTTTTGACATGAGCATATATCCAATTACCAATTTGTGTCCTTGAATTTTTAAACTGGAAAAAATATCTCTCATTATTCATTTATAGAAAAGAGCCATAGCATCCTTGTACGATCATAAATGAATTTCATAAGAAAGGAAATCAAGTGGATCCTTGCTTCTTGAAAGGTAGCATTGTCTACTTCCTATATTGGAATGCTTCACACAATGGTAACAATGTCTAGTTCCCTTATTGGAATGCTTCACACAATTGTTGCATTCATTGGGTTTCAAAAATCGGTAAGAAATAAACAAGATTACTCTTCTAAATTTAATTCATTCTTTTAGGGGGTTAAAGTGGCTCCTTCATTTGTGCCATAGGTCCAATCTAGTTATGTGCTTTCCATCATATATAAATTAGACATATTGGATAGGGTTGGACTTACCTCCATTGTGAAGAGCCTTCCTTATTTCTTTCCCTTTTCCATTCTTGAGATCTTGATAGTAGTACCCACCTTTTGTAAGCCTAACTTGATAGCCTCTATCCATCATTTGACCAATAGAGGCTAGATTAGTTGTAATTGTGGGCACATGTAAAACATATTTCAAGCATTTCACATTATTTCTATTGTCAATCATCACATTTTCTATGTAACTACTAGCATATAGTGTTCCGTCCCTTGTCTTAGCATGCCCTTTGTCTGTGGGGTATGAAGATTGCTAAACCAAGTTTTACTACAATGCATACAATTGTTTCAATCAATGTCTATATATCATGTGGTATCTACATCATTTCGTTCATGCTTGTGCCATAGCTAGAAAACTATTATTTTTTGATGTTGAACTTGATTTTACAAAGATGCCTCAGTTCCTATGCCCTTGATTCTTGTGTTTTTACCTCTAATTGCATTGTTATTGTTTCCTTGCTAACAATATCTTGCATAGTGTGGTTTGCCACATATGTAGCACCCATCTTCAATTCAGTCTCTCTTTTGGTAACCCCTAGGTGCTTTTTCTCTGAATTATCATCTTCCTCTTGAGCTTGAGGATCCTGTGGATCTTTCTTCATTTGAATCTTGCCTTTGACTTTGTTTATTTTCTCATTTACCTCTTCCATATCCATCTCTTGTTCCTCTTCCTCTTGAAATGTGTTCATAGAGAGCTTGGGTCTAGTTACTCTTGATTTGGCCACCACCTAAGTTAATTTATTTATTCACCATTAAGCATACCAATCACTCAAAATCTATTATTCTATCCCTCATATATACTGAATTTGAGAAGAATATTCATCTCTCATCATCCTTGAGCCCATTGATCACATAAGAAACTAGATCATCATCCCTGACATGGCTCCCAATTGAGCATAATGCATCTATAATATCTTTCATCTTAATAAAGTAAAGACACTAATACTAGTGTTTTGACTTTAATTATTGAAGTCATTCTTGAGTTAAGTATTTCTAGATTTTTTTGTAGTTGGTTACAAAACCGTGCAGCACATTTGCACTCTTTTGAAGTGTCTAGGACATGTATATACCCAATCATGGAATTTCATATGTGTTGAGAGAGGATTAAAACTAATATCCTATCTCTTTTGTCGAAATCTTTGAAAAACCTTCTTTGATCCTTAGTGGATGTATGATGCGATCCAAATAAGGCTTTCCCTCTCTATCTCTTTTGTCAAAATCTTTGAAAAAACCTTTTTTGACCCTTAGTGGATGTATGATGTGATCCAAATAAGGCTTTTCGTCTTTGTCAATAAAAAGTCCCCAAAGTCCCATGCTCACTAGGAAATTTTTGTTTGGAGAATCTTGTGCCAATATCCTTGCTCTTCATTGGTGAAAATCAAGCCTTTTATATTTTCAATTGAAGCATGATCTTTCAACATTGAATATATTAACTCAATTTTCTTATATATGTTTTCATTTATGAGGTCATCGATACTGTGGTTCTAAATCACTATGTGTTTTGTATCACCATGAGACATTGGAAAGCCTAGATCTACAAGGATTCTTATTAACTTGATTGCCTCACAAGAGGCAAAACAAGCTACTTTGTACTACTCTTTAGTTGAAGAAGGTACCACTATTAGTTTTTTCTTGCTCATCTAAGAAATAAAATGTGAACCAAGTGAGATAAAATATCTAGAAATTGATATTTTGGAATCACAATCTCTTGTCAAATTTGAATCATACATTTGAAGAGTATTACCTATGGTACACCAAATACCAAAAGTAAGGTTCTTGTAATACGTGTTATAGTTTGTATGCCTACATTCCAATGGATTTCTTTTGTTTTGTTGAAGAACCTACTCAACAATCCAACATCATAACCAGTTTTTGGTCTAGTATCACACTAAAAAATAAGGCTCTCAACAAGCTCTCAAGTGTATCATAATTTGTTGAGAGTTTAAGATTTGCATTCATGGGTGTGCTAGTACTTTTGCAATCCATTGTCCTAAAAGCTTGAAATATTTTTGTAGCATATTTCTATTGTGATATAAGAATATCATCTTCCCTTTGCCCATGCTTCAATTCCAAGGTGATAATGGAATAGGAAAATATCTTTCATATCAAATGCATTGCTCAAGCTAGCATGCAATTTTTTGATGTAATTTGTAGGAACCCCTATAATGATGAAATCATCAACATATAACATAACAATCAATAGTTGGATAATTTTTTGTTAGCATACATGTTTGAATGAAAAGCAGTTCCTTGGAAGCTTAAAGTTTTGGAATAAGAATTAATTTGGTGGTGACAAACACTTGGAACTTGTTTAAGGCCATAGAATGGCTTTTTGAGTAAAAAATCCTTGTTTTTTGAATGGGGTACCTCAAATACTTTGATCAAGATGTAGAAATTTCTTCTTATTTTAAAATGAGTAATTTTTGTTGAGGGCTAGTCTCTAAGAACAACTGTACAATAAAGGGGCATAGTGCCCTTGGGACCCCCTTGTATCTCAGAAATCCAGGGTAGAATGACCCGAAGGTGCAGCAATTATAATGGCCCAAAAATGTTAGGGAAATGAGCTTTATGTTTTATGTTTTATACAGAGTTACAAAGAAAGTTAATGAACTTTTCATCACTCTCATGGCTGTCCCACTTACTTTTGATTTTGTTATTTTCAAAGAAAAAAATTTGTGGTGTCTGAAGGGAGGTGACTTCTTAAATTACATATTCTTTTGCCTAACAAGCAAAGGGATTTTTCAATCGACCATTCTTTTGGATGGTCTTCCAAGTTGGAAGTACATCTTTCTTTCCATATCCTCCATAGTGCTTCCCGCTTGATGACATTACACAAAGAAGAAGAATAACCAATCACTTCTCCTATTTGTTGGAGACCTCTAAATCTCCAAAGGTTTGATCTATACTGATTTAAGATCACCTCTATATCACTTATGGACCAAAATTTACACAAATGTTATCTTCATTTACCAAAACTATCAACTATCACTTCTGTGAGTGAAAATTTTCATTGTTCAACAGTCTGCTTCAATGATTGACTTCATTACCTGCACATATCTTCATATTTCTTCAAACCAATAATGTGCATATCTGCATACTACCTTTGCGCAATCATATCAACCATTATTCCTTCAAAAGAATCATTAAAACTTTAATTTGATCCTTAAGATCAAAAGTATGTCATAAACTGTCTTCCTGAACAATCGACTTTGACATAGGTAACTTCTAAGGTTGATTTCTCACAGCACAGATCCCGTTTTGCTAAATGATTTTAGCCATAGCTTCCTTACCTTGTAACTTGGATTTTGAATACTCATTCATCAAAAACTTTACACTGTGCACTGAGATCTAAGCAAAACATTGACATGAGAAAGTGCGCGACTTTGAGAGGTCTACCTACAGACTTTACATACACATGTTCCTATTGATCATACTCACAACATGAAAGGAATCAAACCATGAAACTTTGAACATAGCTTCATTAGCTTCTAGATTAGATGTGTACAAAATATTTCCTAATCCACATGATAAGGCTGAGAGAAATCAGAGAAAGACCCGACGCTAACTCGTAAAGATGACTCTCTACACATCTATCTTAATGACACTTGGCTTCTAATGACTCTCTCATGTATTTCTTTACATCATTGAATTATATACATATGATTCTAGACTTATTCCGCGTCTGTTACATTACTCCTTACCATCCTAAGGATCATCTATCTTCACTTCTGAGATCTCTTCACTGTTGAAGAATCACTCACAAATTTGACATACAGATGAAGAAAGAAAAAGAGAAGCAGAAACAAAGTCATTCAAAAAATCAAGCCTTAGTGAAGGGACAAATTCACGCCTGTAATATAAGGTGTAGAAACATCCAGAATTACGAGTTTGAATCTCGGATCAAAATGTATATAAGAGAGAGCATAGAACTGGAATATGAGGTGAGAATAGATGAGAAGAGAAAAGGTGAGAAGAGCGCATATAGAGAAAGAAGAAGACGCCAGAGATCGCGTATGTAAAGATGAATAATAGAACCTGAATTGTCGGGTATTCATCTGAGAGAGATGGACAGGAATAACTACTCAGAGTAGGAGAGTTTTCCATAGCTATGAGCAAAGTGAGGCCAAGCTATTTTGTACACATCTTCTCTAATAGAAAACACATGTTCATGTGGAAGATTGAGCGCATTCTTCGTATGTGAAGAAATCTGAGTAATTTCATGTTACTGTGAAAGTTAGTTAACAGTTACAAATTTTCTCAGTAAACATTTTCCGGTACTTTTGAGAGTTAGATCTCATAACACAGTGTAAAGTTTTTCATGAGTGATAGCTCATCTTGAAGCTAGGAGTCTCAACTATAAGTTGATCAAAAGAGTTTTGTGAAACGGGACATGTACACAGTACAAAGTTTGACCGTAAAAAGGCATCCTGAACTGGTGAAGTTTTTTCTTAAACTTCAGAAAGAATTCAATTAATGAAGGAAGCTCAGGTATTACTTCCTTACTTCACCAACAATCATTTGAAGTAATCACAAACAAAATTGCAATTGATTCCGGTAAGATTTTGGTAAGATTACGGTGACAGTCCGGTAACATTCCGGTGGAATTTCGGTGAAGTTCCAGTGAACTTACAGTAAGTTCAAAACATGTTTTTGGCATAGTTAAGTAACGAAAAGATTATCTAACTGTAAGCAAACGCAGTAGTGTAAAGTCTGAAGTAAATAAGTTCATAATTGAAGCTTGAAGGAAACGTGAAGCTTTCTATAAAGTGAATTTTCAGTTTTCACTAAATACAATTATAAAGTTTTCAGTTTCAGAAGGTTGCTACGCTATTGATGATTATAGAGGTGTTCTAATATCACTCTAGCTTAGTTCTAGTTGAGTCATGGTAATTTTCCGCAGTCTTGTTAGTGAACAAGCTTTTGTCACAAAATCAACAAGTGGTATCAGAGCAGAAAAGGTTTCTCAGAAGTAGAAACGGAAGTAAAGATACAAGAGAATTCGAAGAACTTTCACGAGAAAAGTGAAAGCTGAAGTGATCAACAACAAACAACGTCAAGAAATGTTCCGAAGTAATTCTCAAGGGTAAATGTTTGTAAAAGGTAAAACCTTTTAACATTACACTCACCGGAAGTAACAGAATCAAGAAGATTATGGTAGATCATATCTCTATTGACAAATTGGACAGAGATAATTATCCTGCATGGGTAATGCGCATGGAAGCCTTACTTATGAGTAAGGACTTAATGATATATGTGACAGGAGAAGAAAAGAAGCTGACTTTCGAAGACAACAGTCAACCAAAGAAAGAAGAGTTAGAAGCTTTGAAGTTGTGGCAGAAGAAAGATGCAACAGCAAGAGCTTATATCTACAATACCGTTACAGATCATCTACTACCGCACATTAGAGGTCTGGAGAAAGCAAAAGATATATGGAGTGCTTTGGAAGATCATTTCCAAAATACGACAAAAGCTAGAAAGGCTAGCTTATGGTCAGAGTTTACAACGTTCAAGAAAAAGCAAAGTCAAAGCATTAGTGATTATGTCACTAAGATGAAAGACTTGGCGGACAATCTTGGATCGATTAATGAAGATATCGAAGACCACAGGTTAATAGCACAAGTGCTTGCAGGTTTGAGAGGAGATGAAAGGTGGAAACCTTTCATACTCGCAACTGAATTGTCTTTAAATCATTTTGTACCAGATTTAAATCAGTTGCTTGGACTAATGTTAATGTTTGAGCAAGATTTGAAGACAGATGGAGAAAAAGGACATAGTTCGGCTATGTATGCAAAGAATAAGAAGAAAAGTGATAAATGTAAAGAAAAAGATGAAGAAGAAGTGACTGCTCAAGCAAATTATTCAAGAGGAAGAGGTAACGTCAGAAAAAGAGGTAAAGGAAGAGGTAATCAAACTAACAACAGGAAGACTTATTGGATCTGTGGATTAAGCAATTATTTGGCTCATGATTGCTGGCATAATTCTCAAGGATCAAGTCAGAATCAGAACAATAACAGTAGAGGCACAAGCGGAAGATATCAAAGAGGTAGACAAAGCCAAAGAGGCAGATATGGTAGAGGTGGAGCAAGAAGTTGGGGACATAATCAGTCTCACAACACTACCTACTACAACTATGCGAATGATACGTAGAATGATGATCATACGACGTTGATGATGAACGCTGGTTCATCAAATCATTTGTCAAGAAATATAGAATTGTTATCAGAACTTGAAGGAGGTATTTCAAATCATACAGTACAGACAGGTGATAACACAAAACATAATGTAAGGTCAATTGGAAAGGTAAAGTGTAAGAATGGAGCTGACCTACTAACAAATATTTAAATCTGATCAGTGTGGGTTAGATAGTAGAAAAAGGTTTTCAAGACAGGTTTACAAATGAAGGAGTATTTGTTGAAGATCTAGAGAATGGATACAATCAGATTGTCCATGGTAAAAAGGAAGGTAGACTTTTTACTCTGAAAGTACAAGGGAATGTTTGTCAAGCCTTGATCACACATGGTGATGAGGTATTCACAGAGCTAGACCTCTGGCATAAGAGGTTAGGACATTTTAATGAAAGAGGAATCAAAACTATGGTGGAGAAACAATCCGTGAGAGGATTACCAAATATGAAGAATCAACATATGATTCATAAGTGCGAAGCCTGTCAGATGGGAAAAGCCCACAGGTTACCATTTCAGAAGAAAGGGTACAAACACGATGGTGTGTTAGAGCTCATACATACAGATGTATGGGGACCAACAAAAGAAGGATCTATCAGCGGATCAAGGTATTATGTTCTTTTTATTGATGATGCAACAAGATGGATAACTCTTTATGTTTTGAAGAGAAGTCAGAAGTGTTTTAAGCTTTCAGGCATTTTCATGCATATGCTGAAAGACTTACAGGATAGAAACTCAAAAGACTAAGGTCTGATGGAGGAGGAGAATATTTTTCTCGAGAGTTCAATGATTATCTGTGGAATGCAGGTATCAAAAGAGAAATAACTTGCAGGTATACACCACAACAAAATGGAGTAGCAGAAAGAAGAAACCGAACTCTAGTTGAGTTTGCAAGAGCAATGCTAAAGGACAAGAATTGTCCAAATTATCTTTGGGCTGAGGCTGTAAATACAACAACATATCTGGTAAATAGATTACCATGTACAACTTTAAATGTGATGACCCCTTAGGAAGCTTGGTGGGGCAAGAAACCAACACTTGATCATTGTAAAGTGTTTGGAGCAGTTGCCTATGCTTATGTGCCATCACAACTGAGACATAAGCTTGAACCAAAAGCTGAAAAATATGTGTTCATCGGATATGATGAAAAATAGATGGGTTATAAGTTATGGAGTCCTCTAACCAAACAGTTTACTATTTCCAGAGATGTGACATTTGATGAAGGAAAGAGCTGGTATACAGATAAAGAGCATAGTGTTGAAACACTTGAAGAAGAGATAAGAAGAAAAGAAAAAGGAAAATCACATATGCAGGTGAATGAAGATGAAGATCATATGTAGGCAAGTACATCCAGGATTGGATCAGGTATGAGAAATGAAGATGAACCAAGATGTGATGAAGATGTGTATTCAGATACACATGAAGAATATGAGCTAAGAAGGTCAAACAGAGTAAGGAAACAACCAACAAGGTATTCCTATGACACTTCTTATTTGACTCAGAAAAACTATGCTTACTTAATAAAGGAAGATGAAGAACCTCGGAATTACAATGAAGCAAAAGGTAAGAAACAATGGGAAGAAGCAATGAAGGAGGAGTTCAATGCACTGGAAGAGAACAAGACTTGGGAACTTGTTCCAAAACTGAATGGTAAGAAAGTGATTGGAAATAAATGGGTTTACAAAGTTAAGAAACTTGCAGATGGAAGGGATAGCCAGATACAAAGCTAGACTGGTGGTCAAAGGCTATGCTCAGACGCATGGCATAGATTATGATGAAACGTTTAGTCCGATGGCAAAGATGTCAACCATAAGGACATTGATTGCTATAGCAGCATCAAAAGGATGGAAGCTAAGTCAGCTGGATATAAAGAATGCATTTTTGAATGGATATATCAGATGAAGTCTACATGGAACAGCCTGAAGGGTTTGTAAGTTTTAGTTACCCAGATCATGTTTGTAGATTAAGAAGAGCTCTCTATGGATTGAAGCAAGCTCTAAGAGCTTGGAATTACAGATTTGTGAAGTATCTCAATGACCTTGGATACCAAAGCTCGAAGGCAGATGCAAGTCTACTCGTTAAGAGAACAGATGAAGGTATGATCTACATTTGTATTTATGTAGATGACATAATAATAACAGGAACCTCAGATGAAGGAATCAAAGAGGTAAAGAGACTGCTTGAAAAGGAGTTCAAGATCAGTGATCTAGGAAAATTATCATATTTTCTTGGAATGGAAGTTACATATACAGATCATGGTGTATATGTTTCACAAGAAAGGTATCTCCTAAACTTACTGAAGAAGTTTAACATGGAGTATTGCAGAGAAGCTTCAACACCGCTTGAAGTAAATCATAAACTCAACAAATATGGTGGTGCAGAGTTTAAAGATATGAGGAAGTATCAATCATTAGTGGGAAGCTTGATTTATGCTACACTAACAAGACCGGATCTCAGTTATGCAGTGGGAGTTCTCTCACAGTTCATGCATTGTCCGAAGGATCAACATTGGGTTGCAGGAAAAAGAGTTCTTAGATATATCAAAAGAACTATAAAGGAAGGATTATATTATCCTTATACATCAGATATAAAGCTGAGAGCATACAATGACTCAGACTAGGCAGGAAGTCAAGATGATAGAAGGTCAACACATGGGTATATGATATACCTAGGAGATAAGCTTGTAAGCTGGTGTTCAAAGAAGCAACACACAGTGGCTTTATCGTCAACTGAAGCAGAATATAAAGGACTTGTGGAAGCAGCGAAAGAAGTGATATGGATGCAAACCTTGTTCAAAAGCATGGGTATTGATCAAGGTATACCTATCATACATGGAGATAATATGAGCTCGTTGTATCTTGCAGCAAATCCAGTATTTCATGCAAGAACAAAACACATAGAGATTCAATATCATTTCCTGAGGGAAAAGGTAATGGAGAAGGAGATTGAATTAGTATTCACTCCTACAAAAGATCAGATTGCAGATATTCTGACAAAGAGCTTGGATGGAGTAAAGACAAGCAGATTCAAAGAAATGGCACGTATAAAAGAAAAGAAGAATATATGAAAGATCAGAGAATGCAAATTAGTGATTGAGGGGGAGCTGTTGAAGAATCACTCACAAATTTGACATACAGACGAAGAAAGACAAAGAGAAGCAGAAACAAAGTCATTCAAAAAATCAAGCCTTAGTGAAGGGACAAATTCACGCCTGTAATATAAGGTGTAGAAACTTCCAGAATTACGAGTTTGAATCTCGGATCAAAATGTGTATAAGAGAGAGCATAGAACCGGAATATGAGGTGAGAATAGATGAGAAGAGAAAAGGTGAGAAGAGTGCATATAGAGAAAGAAGAAGACGCCAGAGATCGCGTATGTAAAGATGAATAATAGAACCTGAATTGTCGGGTATTCATCTGAGAGAGATGGTAAGGAATAACTACTCAGAGTAGGAGAGTTTTCCATAGCTATGAGCAAAGTGAGGCCAAGCTATTTTTTACACATCTTCTCTAATAGAAAACACATGTTCATGTGGAAGATTGAGCGCATTCTTCGTATGTGAAGAAATCTGAGTAATTTCATGTTACTGTAAAAGTTAGTTAACAGTTACAATTTTTCTCAATAAACATTTTCCGGTACTTCTGAGAGTTAGATCTCATAATACAGTGTAAAGTTTTTCATGAGTTATAGCTCACCTTGAAGCTAGGAGACTCAACTATAAGTTGATCAAAAGAGTTTTGTGAAACGGGACATGTACACAGTACAAAGTCTGACCGTAAAAAGGCATCCTGAACTGGTGAAGTTTTTTCTTAAACTTCAGAAAGAATTCAATTACTGAAGGAAGCTCAAGTATTACTTCCTTACTTCATCAACAATCATTTGAAGTAATCACAAACAGAATTGCAGTTGATTCCGATAAGATTCCGGTAAGATTATAGTGACAGTCCGATGGAATTCCGGTGAAGTTCCAATGAACTTACAGTAAGTTCAAAACATGTTTTTGGCACAGTTAAGTAACAAAAAGACTATCTAACTGTAAGCAAACGCAGTAGTGTAAAGTCTAAAGTAAATAAGTTCAGAATTGAAGATTGAAGGAAACACGAAGCTTTCTATAAAGTGAATTTTCAGTTTTCACTAAATATAGTTATAAAGTTTTAAGTTTCAGAAGGTTGCTAAGCTAGTGATGATTATAGAGGTGTTCTAATATCAGTCTAGCTTAGTTCTAGTTGAGTCGTGGCAATTTTCCGCAGTCTTGTTAGTGAACAAGCTTTTGTCACAAAATCAACATTCACTTTCTCAAATGACTTCTTTCACTTCAATCTGATCATTGACATGCTTCAAGATCTTTGTAGTCATGAATTTGTGATTTTTTTGTTCCAACAGCTCCCCCTCAATCACTAATTGTGATTATTCCATTCTTCTTTACTCCTGCCATCTCTTTGAACCTCTGTAGCTTAGGTCCATCCAAGCTTTTTGTCAACATATCTGCAAATCACTCTTTTGTTGGAGTATACAACACTTCAGTCTCTTTATCAAGTACCTTTTCCCTCATGAAATGATACTAAATCTCTATGTGCTTAGTCCTAGCATGGAAAACGGGATTAGCTGCCAAATACAATGAACTCATATTGTCTCCAAAAATAATTGGAGTACTCTGATCAGTTCCAAAACTCTTCAACAAGGTCTTTAACCATATCACTTCTTTTGCAGCCTCTACCATTCCTTTATACTCAGCTTCTGTGGATGACAAAGCAACTGTATGTTGCTTCGACCTTCTATCATCTCAATCACCTGCCCAATCTGCATCACTAAACACTTTGATTCTTGTATTAGAAGTAAATCCATAATACAAACCTTCACTTAGGGTTCCTTTGATATATCTGAGTACCCTTTGAGCTGCAATCCAATGATTCTTCTTTGGACAATGCATAAATTGTGATAACACACCTACTGCATATGATAGGTCTGGCCTTATCAAGGTAGCATAGATTAAACTACCTACCAAACTCTGATATTTCTTCATGTCATTAAAATCTTCACCTCCATATCTGCTCAATTTATGATTTACCTCCAATGGTGTGGTTGAAGGCTTGCCATCTTCCATGTTGAACTTGAACAGAAGATTCTTCAAGTATCTTTCTTGTGTAACATATACTCCATGTTGAGTATACACAATCTGCATTCCTAAGAAATAAGATAAGTTTCCCAAATCACTTATTTTAAACTCCTTTATTTGTTTCTTAAGCTCCTTGATTCCTTGAGCATCTGTACCTGTGACAATAATATCATCAACATAAATACACATGTATATATATCCATTTTCACTTGCCTTCACTAGCAAGCTACTATCTGCCTTTGATGCTTGAAATCCACATTCATTCAAGAACTTAACAAGCCTGTAATTCCATGCTCTTGGGGCTTGCTTCAAACCATACAAAGCTCTCTTGAGCTTACACACATAATCTGATCCAATTGAATCCATGAAACCTTCTGGTTGTTCCATGTATACTTCATCTGCAATGTATCCATTCAGAAATGCATTCTTCACATCTAATGGTGATAACTTCCATCCTTTACAAGCAGCAATAGCAATCAATGATCTAATTGTAGACATCTTAGCAACAGGACTAAAGGTTTCATCATAATCTACCCCATAAGTTTGGGCATAACCTTTAACCACAAGTCTAGCCTTGTATCTAGACACTTTTTCATCTGCAAACCTTTTTGTTTTATACACCCACTTACATCCAATGACCTTCTGATTCTTTGGTCTTGACACCAATTCCCATGTTTCATTTTCAAGTAGAGCATCATACTCTTCTTGCATTGCCTTCTCCCAATTCTGTTTACCTTTAGCTTCTTCATATGTGATTGGATCCTCTTCTGTCTTCACAATGTAAGCATAATCTTTTGTTGTTAAGAAAGATGTATCATAGCTATACCTGATAGGTTCTTTTCTTTCTCTCAAGGATCTTCTGACCTCTGCACTTCTTGAAGTCTCAGCCACATTTGATTCTGGATCAAATCTTGGCCCATCTTCAACATTGTCCTACAATTTAATTTTATAATCAACATCATCAATATCTTCTTCATACACACTTACTTTTGTCTTCCCTTTCCTTTGTATTTCTTTAACATCTGCATAATCATTTGTTGAACCTGTATAGCATGTACTTTGCTCATCAAATGTAACATATTTGGTAACAAGAAATTGCTTTGTGGATGGACTCCACAATCTGTAACCCATCTGTCTATCATCATACCCAATAAACACATACTTCTCTGCATTGGGTTCTAGCTTATGTCTCAATTGTGAAGGAACATAAGCATATGCTAAACATCCAAATACCTTACAATGATCAAGAGTAGGTCTCTTACCCCACAATGCTTCATAAGGTGTTCTTCCATCCAAAGCTTTACAAGGTAACCTATTCACAAGGTATGTTGCAGTGTTTATAGCTTCTGCCCATAAGTAATTTGGACAATTCTTTTCTTTCATCATTGCTCTTGCAAACTCTACAAGAGTTCTATTTCTTCTTTCTGCAACTCCATTTTGTTGAGGGGAGTACCTGCAAGTTACTTCTCTTTTTATACCTGCATTCCATAAATAATCATCAAAATCTTTAGAGAAATACTCTCCCCCTCCATCTGATCTCAACCTCTTGAGCTTTTGTCCTGTAATCCTTTCTGCATAAGCATGATAATGCTTGAATGTCTTGAACACTTCTAATTTGTCCTTGATTACATATAAAGTAATCCATCTGGTTGCATCATCAACAAACAACACATAATATCTGGATCCATTTATGCTATAGTCTCTTGAAGGACCCCACACATCTTGTATGAACCAATTCAAACATATTTGAATACTTGTACCCTGATTTATTGTATGAACTTTTGTGTGCTTTACCTGATTGACAAGCTTCACACTTGTACACCATGTGTTGACCTTCAACATTTGGCAAACCAAGCACCACATCATTCTTTGAAATTTCCTTTATGGCTCTCTCATTGAAATGACCTAGCCTTTTATGCCATAGGTCTAACTCAGACATCTTTGGACTTCCATAAGTAAATAAAGCATGTCCCACATTACCTCGGACTTTGAGAGTAAACAACCTTCCTTTCTTTTTACCTGCAATGATATTTCTATATCCTTGATTTGGATCTTGCACATAAACACCATCATTTGTGAATCTAACTTCATATCCCTTGTCCACAATTTGCCCTACACTTATCAAGTTTTTAGGAATAGTAGGAACATAAAATACCTTGCTTAAGAGTGTGCTCCCACTCTTTGTCTTCAATGAACCAATGCTCTCCACTTTATGCTTGGTGTTATCTCCTGTTTGAACTGTATGTCCATTCACCTTTGCTTCCATATCAATCATCAATGATATATTGCCACTCAGATGATTGCTAGATCCTGAGTCAGTATAGAACACCCTTTGGTCTTCTCTACTGCTTCATAAGTTGCATTCAAGATGAGAGTCATGTCATCCTTCTGATCTGATGCATAATTATAATAATTGTTGTTGTAGGACTGAGATTGAAAACTTCTTCCACCTCCTCTATCATATGATGTCCTACCACCTCTTCCTCTGAAGTTGCCTCTTTGGTTTCTGCCTCCTCTACCTCTTTGATTGAAGCTCTGGTTATTACTTCCACCATTTTGATTGTTATACCAACAATCATTTGCCAAATGATTGGTTCTGCCATAAATCCAACAAGCTTTAGTATTATCTTTGTTCTTACCTCCTCTTCCTTTACCTTTGAAGTTCATCTTTCCTTTTGTAAAGTTAGCTTGACTTGAAGTTCCTTCATCATCAGTTGACTGCTTCCCTTTGCCATTCTTTTTCTTGTCCTTGGAGTACATAGCTTGACTTGTTCTCCTATCATTGTCTCCCTTAATGTCTTGCTCAAAAGTTAGCATTAATTGATTAAGATAAGGAGTAAAGTGATCTAGTGACAATTCTATGGACAATATGAAAGGCTTCCACTTCTCATCTCCTCTCAGACCTGTAAGTATTTGCCTTACAAACTTATCCTCTTCAATGTCTTCATCTACTACTCCCAAGCTATCTGCAATATCCTTCATCCTTGCCACATAATCAGAAATTGATTGTGAACTCTTCTTCTTGAAAGTTGTGAATTCTGCCCATAATGAGGACTTCCTTGACTTGGTTGTGTTTTGGAAATGCTCTTCCAAAGCATTCCACACATCTGTTGCACTTTCTAATCCTCTGGTGTGAGGTAGAAGATAATCATTTACAACCATGTAAATGATGCTCCTAGCTTGAGCATCCTTTCTCATCCAATTCTTCAAACCTACAAGTTCCTGCCTAGTTGGAACACTAGGATCTTCAACCTCAGGATTTTCTCCTTCTCCTATAATGAATGCCATCAAATATTTGCTCATGAGGTGTGCCTCCATCCTCATGGACCAAGCTGGATAGTTCTCCCTATCTAGCTTATCAATCTGCAAGCTTTCTCCCATCTTTGATCTTCTGTGTCTGCAATTACTATGACTTATGATAATAAGATGTACCTTAGATATGAAACTTTAATCCTTCTTGATCCTTTGAACTCGTACTTTGTACTTGTGCAGGTTATCTTCAAGAATTTGGCTTTTTCCACCTTCAATTAGAAGGAATTTCAATATCTGCAACAGTCAGGACTTCCAATGCCTTTACTTCATTTGTATTGCACCTTCAGCTCTGATACCACTGTTGGAGACCTCTAAATCTCCAAAGGTTTGATCTATACTGATTTAAGATCACCTTTATATCAGTTATGGACCAAACTTTACACAAATGTTATCTTCACTTACCAAAACTATCAACTATCACTTATGTGAGTGAAAATCTTCATTCTTCAACAGCCTGCTTCAATGATTGACTTCAATACTTGCACGTATCTTCAGATTTCTTCAAACCAATAATGCCCATATCTCCACACTACCTTTGCACAATCATATCAACCATTAGTCCTTCAAAAGAATCATTAAAACTTTAATTTGATCCTTAAGATCAAAAGTATGTCAGAAACTGTCTTCCTGAACAATCGACTTTGACATAGGTAACTTCTGCGGTTGATTTCTCACAGCACAGATCCCCTTTTGCTAAATGCTTTTAGTCTTAGCTTCGTTACCTTCTAACTTAGATTTTGAATACTCACTGATCAAAAACTTTACACTGTGCATTGAGATCTAAGCAAAACATTTACACGAGAAAGTGTGCAACTCTGAGAGGTCTACCTACAGACTTTACATACACATGTTCCTATTGATCATACTCACAACATGAAAGGAATTAAACCATGAAACTCTTAACATAGCTTCATTAGCTTCTAGATTAGATGTGTACAAAAGATTTCTTGATCCACATGATCAGGTTGAGAGAAATCAGAGAAAGACCTGACGCTAACTCGTGAAGATGGCTCTCTACACATCTATCTTAATGACACTTGGCTTCTAATGACTCTCTCATGTATTTCTTTACATCATTGAATTATATACATATGATTCTAGACTTATCCCGTGTCTATTACATTACTCCTTACCATCCTAAGGATCATCTACACTCATAGTACAAGAATTGCCATCTGTAATGTACATATGTATACAATCTTCACTTCTGAGATCTCTTCACTTTCTCAAATGACTTCTTTCACTTCAATCTGATAATTGACATGCTTCAAGCTCTTTGTAATCATCAATTTGTGATTGTTTTGTTCCAACAGTATTAATGTTTGTTTCTAGTTGATTTGACTCTATAGAGTCAAAATTCTTGCAAGTGCCTACCAGATCGAGTGACTCCAAGGGCACAAAAAGAAAAGGTGACCAAGGTCTTCTCTACCACTGATGTAGTGCTTACACCACTGAGGGGCCCCACATATTTTATTAGTTTTGACATTAGTTCGAACTCCTCAATGGAGAATTTTCATAATAAAAACCAATCTTTTGTTCTCAATGAGAGGATGCCACAAATCCATGAACTTAAATTGCCATATGATACAAGGCCAGTTCAGACACCATCTTCTGTTAAGAGAGATATGAAAATTTAGGTGCTTCTTAAAACTTAGTGTCTTATCCAATTTGTTGCCATTGATCCATCTTAACCATTCAATCAATGGGGGATCATTCCCAAAAAGAAGGAGAGTCTTTGAGTTCTCGCAAGAACTGATTCTTTGTCTTAAAGGGCACCAATCTTCATAGTCCACTCTCTTGGCAAGCTCTACGTCCTCAAATCTAATCTAATGACTTCTTTCTTGATTCTAGAGATGCTTCCATTATATGAAGTCCTTTATTCCATAGTTTCTTTGCCCTTTGGAGGTTCTCCAAACCAATTTCTTTGATTCTGAGAATAGGGAATCAAATTGAATTGTTTTGTATAATCCTGGTTGTCCACACTTCCAATCTTCATTGAACTTGATGTACAGTTTCATCTTGTTGCAACTCTTCCACAAGGAGCAGACTAAGTCTGAACCCCTAGGAGTCACTAGAAAAGGAGAGAACAACAAAGTGAGCAGATCATGCCCCTTCCACCTAGGAAGTCTTGTGAGTGTAAGGGAAGATTTGTTTTTGTGAATGAATTTTACCCATGAAGCTTTTGCATTGCACCATGCTTTGATCATCCACTTGTCATCCATCTTATCAACCATTCTCCCAACGTCCAAAATGCTAGCCCACCAGAATCTTTTTGGGTTGCACATATGGCCCATTTGATTTTGGGTACACCCCTCCTGTTGGGGTCTTTCGTCCAGAGGAAATTTCTATAGGTTCTTTCTAACTTTGCTAAATCTTTGTCTTTTGATCTCCAACATGCCAAAAAATAGATAATGGATGAAAGAAGGAAGGTGGTGATCACCATGGCACATCCCGCCAGGTTGATTTGCAAGCCCTTCTAGTAAGAATGTTTATTATCAAGCTTGTTGAGAACCAAGTTCCACTATTGGCCCATAGAAACATCAAAACCCATCAAAATTTTGAATCCCTATGATTTTAGAAGCAAAGTTTACAAAAAAAGCCATATAATTGTAATTCCATGTAGCAAAGATTAAAGAAGAAACTAATAGGTTGATAGATGTTGGATTCATCTATAAGATTGAGCATACCAAATGGGTATCTATCATCATGGTTATACCTAACAACAATGGAAAATTGTGTGTGTATGTATTGAATTGAAGAAAATTAATGCCACCATGATACAAGGTAGTTATATGCTCCCTATCACAAGACATTTATTGGAGTGTGTACTAGGCAAGGAAGCTTATAGCTTAGTTGATGGATTTTTAGGTTACAACCAACTAGCCATTGCCCCTGAAGATCAACACAAGATGGCTTTTGCCAGTGAATGGGGTATCTTTGCATTTTGTGTGATGCCTTTTGTTCTTACAAATTCACCTACTAGATTTCAAAGGATCATGTGTCATGTGTTCAAGGAGTTCTTGCGTACGATCTTAGAATTCTATGTGGAAGATTTGTAAGCTCATTCTGACATAAGAAAAAATAATATCGAAAAACTCAAACAAATTTTCCAAAAGTATCCAAATCTTCTTCTTTTTCAAATAGACAATGATCACCAAGTTCTTCAGATAAGTTACTATCCTTATAATTCTCAACGTGAGGTACAATCAAGTTTCCTTCTTCAATCAGATCCCAATCATCAACTTCATTTAATTCTTTACTTTCCCCATACTTATAATTAAGTATTGTGAAGTTTTGTTCATCAATAAGGTATTGGTCATTAGGTTCAATTAAATCCTTGTTGTGCCTATTCTTCTCATCACGATGTACTAATTAAGTTTTCTCCAACAATGGAATCTAGGATTTGAAATTCACTAGACTCATGAGTGATCTCATTACTTGCACATCAAACTCATTGTTCGTTTCAATCTCAATTTTGGATGCATTTTCTTTTTCTTCAAAGAGTCATTTGAGTTTTTGGTGCAAATGTCTCTTGGATATCAAATCCTTACACTTGTGAGAAACCTTGTGCCACAATCTCAACTTTGTACTTTTCTAAAGTACCATCTACTTTGGATTTTGCTTTCCAAATCCATTTAGTTCCGAGTACCTTCTTCTTTGGTAGTGAATCAACCAATTCCCAAGTTTCATTCTTTAGTATCCTATCACACACACACACTTATATATATATATACACACAGACACATATACATGCACACACACACACACACACACACACACACACACACACACACATATATATATATATATATATATATATATATATATATATATATATATATATATATATATATATATATATATATATATATATATATATATATATATATATATATATATATATATATATATATATATATATATATATATATATATATATTGTTGGAGCAAGTCTATGACAAGCCTAAGTATTGGCTTGAGTCCCACAAAGTCATAGAAGAAGCCTTAAAATGAAGACAATGTAAAGTTCACTTGTGAACTACCTCTTGTAACTTTTGAAGAGTTTACTTAATGTAAAAGTGAGAGAATCTTAAGTGGTTGAGTCCCCTTGATCAAAAAGGGAAAGAGGAGCCACGAATTCGTGATTTGTGGTAGATAGAGAATGAAATCAATCACTAATTGATTGGAGAGTGATTGAGGGAAGTTAGCCTCCCAAGATCAACTATAAATACATGGTACCTTTAGTCGTGGTTAGAGAGACCTATGTGAAGACCTCCAAGAGCTGAGCTTTATGCCATATCAAGGTGTGATTCCAAGGCACACATATGTATCAGTAAGTCCATTGTATTGTAAAAGCAATATAATTTCATTTTCATGATCCTTTGAGTTCATATTTCCATGTTCTTGTGAAGTGTACTACTCACTGCCATATCTCTCAGTTTTCTCAGTCAAATTGCAGAGATGGTTTCTCTGAGCTTGGTGCATCCTTTTCAGTGATTTGACTTGGTAACGTTAGCTCTATAAGTCTACTATGTGCTCACCAATTTTCATTTCATTTGGGTGTTTCAATCTTCAGTTATGTTCAGTTGAAGTCAAGAGTGTCTGTTCATTTTCACTTCTCTGTCAGGTACCCGACTTTTGTTACTCATCTTGTCAGAGCTGTTACTCAGTGTATACTTACCCACATTCAATGATTTAAAGCTTGTTGGATTCAACTTATTGTCTAGTATAAGCATACAAATTTTCATAATCATTGCATTCTTAAATCTAGAGTTATGTTCATTTTTTCTGCTCACTGGTCTCATTACTGTAGCAGCCCGTGAAAATCGGGATGATGTCATCACTTGTTAAACATCTTTCTCAGTGTGTGGTTGATTATTTTTGATGAGATTACTCTTGAAAGTTAGCTCTTTAAGTTAGCTAGACTTCCCCAAGAGTAATTAAGCTAATTGCTGCTGTGCTCAAAGATTTATGCAAAACACTGGATAGGTGTATGAACCAAAATAGCAAGTTCTTCACCTCTGAGCTAACTCCAACTTATCTGTTTTGATCTATCTTTTTGAGAGTGATCTTCCAAGGTACATAGGGTTTCTAATACATCCATTGGCAAGCTAAAAGGGCCCACCATATACTCCTAGAGTTCATTTGGCTGGTGTAGATAAAGGATTCTGCAGCACCTCTTCATCTTCAAGCACATACCTATCCATCTCTTCACAGTGGTATTAGAGCAAGGTTGGACAACATGGCAGATGGATTTCCTTCATCAATTGACAAATTGGATAGAGTTAATTACTCAGCTTGGTCATTAAGAATGGAAGCTTATCTCCAAGGTAGAAGTTTATATGGTTATGTGGCTGGAGATGAAGTTATGCCAAGTTTTAGGAACAAAAGTGAACCAACACAAGAAGAGCAAGAAAGATTGAGCACATGGTGCTCCAAGGATGCACTTGCAAGGTCTTATCTCCTCAACTCTATCTCAGATTTTTTGTTGCCTCACATTAGAAGTTGTAAGACATCTCAAGAAGTGTGGGATGCACTTGAAGCCTTCTTCTCTTCAAGTACCAAAGCTAGGAAGCATCAACTATGGCTGGATTTCACAACTCTAAAGAAAGCTCCCAAACAAAATGTGACTGATTTTGTCACAAAGCTCAAGGACATAGCAGATCAGTTGGGAAGCATTGGAGAGGTAATAGATGAAGAGCAAATTGTAAGGCAGGTCATCAATGGCTTGAAGGCAGATGACAAGTGGGAAGCATTCACCACAGCTATGGATTTGTACATGGACATGCATGTACCTGATTTCAATACACTCATTGGAAAACTACTTACTCAAGAGGCAAAGCTTATAAAAAATGGAGAAAGCTCTAAAGGTAATCAATCTTCAGCTTTATACACTGATAAAAGCAAGTCCAAAGATAACAAAGGAAAGGCAAAGAAAGTGGATGATGAAGCAGGTACATATCAAGCTAACTATGCAGGTAGAGGAAGACATGGCAGAGGTAGATGAAGAGGAGGTAGATTTAACTTGGTGCATTCTTTTCAGTGATTTAACTTGGTAAAGTTAGCTCTATAAGTCTACTATGTGCTCACCAATTTTCAATTCATTTGGGTGTTTCAATCGTCAGTTATGTTCAGTTGAAGTCAACAGTGTCTGTTCATTTTCACTTCTCTATCAGGTACCCGACTTTTTTACTCATCTTGTCAGAGCTGTTTCTCAGTGTATACGTACCCAAATTCAATGATTTAAAGCTTTTTGGATTCAGCTTACTATCTAGTATAAGCATACAAAGTTTCATAATCATTGCATTCCTAACGCTGGAGTTATGTTCATTTTTCGGCTCACTGGTCTCATTACTATAGCAGCTCGTGAAAATCGGGATGATATCATCACTTGTTAAACATCTTTCTCAGTGTGTGGTTGATTATTTTTGATGAGATTACTCTTGAAAGTTAGATCTTTAAGTTAACTAGATTTCCCCAAGAGGAATTAAGCTAATTGCTGCTGTGCTTAGAGAATTATGCAAAACACTCGACATGTGTATGAACCAAAATAGCAAGTTCTTCACCTCTGAGCTAACTCCAACTTATCTGTTTTGATCTATCTTTTTGAGAGTGATCTTCCAAGGTACATAGGGTGTATAATACATCCATTGGCAAGCTAAAAGGGCCCAACATATACTCCTGGAGTTCATTTGGCTGGTGTAGATAAAGGATTTTGCAACACCTCTTCATCTTCAAGCACATACACACACACACACACAATATATATGTACATATATATATATATATATACATATATATATATATATATACATATATATATATATATATACATATATATATATATATATACATATATATATATATATATATATATGTATATGTGTGTGTCTGTGTGTAAATGAATGTTTAAGGTCTAGGCATTGAAAAATCAAAACCCATATATTTACCCTACGTCTGAACCCTAACTTTTCCTAAAAAACTTGTCCCTAATTATGTGTGTATATGTCTGCAATGCTATGTATGTTTATGCACCCTTATGAGTGTGTACTTAACCCTTGTACGTACATGGATGTGAGGGCGATTTAATTTGTTTAGTTATGTGTTTGTATATAAATAACAAGATATATAGTTAAACCTTAATCTAAAAGAAAAATACATGAAAAATGAAATGTAATTAAATACTTATCAAATCTAAAGTTGAATGAGAACCCAAATAAATGTGTAGATATACTTGCAAATTCAAAGAGTCTTGATCAAATAAGAAAGTTGAAACTAGGGATATGCATATGGATGTGTATAAATATAAGTATTAATGAACATTAGGAATTTTATGAATACTCTTGGAGGTACTACCTTTATGAACTCTAAGAGAGAGACAAAGAAAGTCAGAGGGAGAGAGAGAGAGAGAGAGAGAGAGAGAGAGAGAGAGAGAGAGAGAGAGAGAGAGAGAGAGAGAGAGAGAGAGAGAGAGAGAGAGAGAGAGAGAGAGAGAGAGAGAGAGAGAGAGAGAGAGAGAGAGAGAGAGAGAGAGAGAGAGAGGGGAGGGGGAGGGGGAGGGGGAGAGAGAGAGAGAGAGAGAGAGAGAGAGAGAGAGAGAGAGAGAGAGAGAGAGAGAGAGAGAGAGAGAGAGAGAGAGAGAGAGAGAGAAGAAAGAGAGAGAGATGGAGAGAGAGAGAGATTTTTGGAATATTTTTGTGTTATTTTCTATTTCTTATTATTATTAATAATAACTAATTATTTAATGAATCAAATATAAATTCTAAATAAATGTAAAATGTAAATAAAAATACATAATTAAAAAGAAAGTACCAAAAATATAAATAATATTTAAGAATGATGAAAAATAATATAAATATTAAATAAATATATGTATAAAATGAAATTAAGTAGATCCATTAAAATAAAGAGAAAATTAGAAAGACAAAGTGTAATTAAAATAAAATGAAATAAGGTATATATAAATAAAAGAAAATAGAAAATAGAAAGAAACTTAAAAATAAAAAGAAACTAAAGAAATAAGAAGTATGTGTAAACATTAGAATGAAAAAGAAGACATTGAATAAATAAAAAAGAGAAAAATGAAAAACAAAGAGCTTAAGAAAATAATAGATATTGAAAAGTATAAAAGAAAAACAAGATATATAGAAAAAGAAATTAAAAGAAGAAGAAATAAAAAGGAAAAGAAATATAAGGAAAAAGAAAAACTAAGAGAAAGATGAACAAATCAAAGTATTGTTTTTTTCCACTTGAGTGATTCTATTATTTCTAAATTCACTAATGTTCTTTTTTGAATACTCATGCAGCCATGTTGAAGTGAAGTAAAGCTTTTTGATCCTTCTTCTAGCAACATTCCTAAAGTAGAAGTTTCGATGACTCGACTTGCTTGTATTGTGAAGCAAACCTATAGCTCAACTCATGTTGGGTGAAGGATCCTGACCTCTCTAGGATTCTTTATATCTATCTAGATCATTGACACCTTCTATTAGCACCCATGTTTTGCTATGGTTTTATACCCATCCATTATATATATCAGAAATTTTTTATTGTATCATCGATCGATGGTGATCATATACCTTCTATCACTAATTTTGATATCTCAGTTTCTTCTTTGCCACCTTCTATATCATGTCTTGTAACTAAAATTGATATAAATACATCTTTCATCCACAAGGTTCTCTTACTACACCTGCATAGCTTTTTGCTCCCCTTTAAATGCAAGAGATGTAGTTCTGACTATCCCTAAAATGCACCTAACATGTATCCCCATGCAAAATGACTGGAAGTAGGAATGATCCACTTGGCCATCACATTGCAGATCCCCTTCATCCTAACAAGGTCGTCCATGAGTTGGGAACAATTCAAAGTCTTGTTCTTTAATAATTTGTGCCACCAAACAAGAGGCCTAGGTCACTTCTTTCATAAGTCATAAAAACTAGAACATTGAATAATATGTAAATAAATATAGGAAAATTATTCTTAAAGTACTAGATTCAATTGAAGGAATTTAATCACTCAGATTTGCACACTAGAAGTGAAATGAACCCAATACCTAGGTCCCTTCATACACCTTTTTTGCTACCGTGAAACAAAACTCTGATTCATGTACCTTGCATGTATCCAAATCTCCTAATATTTTAGCCACACTTAGTATGCTTCATAAGCTTTCGAATAAGCTATAGAACACCTCAAATGATTTTTTTTACGTCAGTCAACAACTATGTACAAAATAGACTATGAATAGATGAAGGATATACAAAAATTAGGGTTACAAAGATACAATTTCTCTGCGCATAAAATTGATTTCAAGAAGCCGTCTTAGGGGAAGTAAGAGATGCATATAAGCTACAAAATTCACTTTAAATCTCTTGAATTGGATATGTATGCAAAGAGTTACAAATATTATAAGTAGACTATGTCTCTACCTACAAGAGACTAGAGGGGGTGTGGGCTTGGTAGCTTCTCCTTGCTCCTCCTCTATGCATGTAACATCCTCCTCTACATTTTTCCTAGCTTGGAAAGCTGCATTTCAGCTCCTTAAGCCTTGGATGAATTTCTCCTTGGGTCTCCTTGAGTATATGTCTCTTGTTCTTCAATGACCTACAAGACTTCCATGCATTTGGTGTCTCTTCACCTCCTTTTATAGATTTTGGATGACTCTCTTGATTTTTCCACTACCTTAGGACTTCCTCACCAGACCCTGCCTAACCTTGAGATCACCCTAAGTGATCTAAGTCATGAATTTTGCCCACATTAAGGTCTTTTGACCCATTTATCCACATAAAGCTTCCATAGTTCACATTTTCAACACTCCCCCTCAAGCTTAAGGTGGTAGTGTCCATATCAAGTAAGCTCATAACTTTTGAAAACTTTGTTAACTTGGTCACATCCAAGATTTTGGTGAAGATATCTGCAACTTGGTCCTTTGTACCTACAAAATCAACTTTAATGCCCCCATTTGCAACATTTTCCCTTACATAATGGTAATGCACCTCAATGCGCTTTCTCCTTGCATGATACATGGGATTGTTAGCAAGATGTAGGCTTGACATGTTATCTCCATAAACTAGAATGGGTCCAAGATGTATATCAAAATATCTAAAGATCTTCGTAAGCAAAATTTCTTCACATGTAGTGAGTGCTAAAGCTCTATATTCAGCTTTTGTTGAACTCAATGCAACTATGGGCTGCTTTTTGCTCATCCATTAAATTGGTTTTGTTCCTAGCATGAAAACATAGATAGAAGTTGACCTTCTATCATCAACACTCCCTACCCAATTTGCATCACTCCATGCTCTTACTTGAAGCTCTTCATCATACTCGTATATCAACTTCTTTTGAGAGAGATAGATATCTTCTTTTCCATAGATCACCTCAATGCTAAGAAAGTACTTAAGCACACCTAAATCTGAAATTTTGAACTCTCTTCCAAGCTTCTTTTTTATGGTACTTATCCTTGCATCATCATCATCGTTCGCAAGAAGATCATCTACATATATGCATATCAAACATATCTTGCCATTTGTCTTCTTCACATACAAAGATAGATCTGCATCACTTGGAGAGAAACCACATCTCTTCAAGAGGTCCACTAACCTCTGATTCCAAGCCCTTGGGGCTTGCTTTAGGCCATACAAGGCCTTCTTCAACCTCCAAACATAGATAGGATGCTATGGATCTACATACCTTTGAGCTTGTTCCATGAACACCTCTTCTTGCAACTCACCATTCAAGAAAGCATTCTTTATGTCCATTTGGTAGATAGGCCACCTCCTTGCTGCACATAGGGCTATGAGAGCTCTAATGGTAGCATTGTTTGCCAAATGGATAAAAGTCTCCTCATAATCCACCCCTTGTGTCTGTGTGGAGCCTTCAGCTACTAGTCTAGCCTTGTACCTTGCCAAGTTGCCATCTGCATTCCTCTTGGTCTTGTAAACCCAACTGTTTTGGACTATCTTCATGCCTTCCTTCTACGAATGAAATGTCAATCTCCTTTGCCATAAGCTTCTCTCTTACAAAGTGGTAATGGACTTCTATGTGCTTTTTCCGTGCATGAAAAATTGGATTTATAGCTAGATGCATTGAACTTACATTATCTCCAAGTAAGTGAGGTTTTGAACTTACAAGTCCCAAATCTGAGTACAACTCCTTGATCCATATTGCTTCTTGAGTGGTAATAGTTAGATCTCTATATTCTGCTTCAGTTGAAGATAAAGAAATTGTTGGTTGCTTCTTGGAACTCCATGACACCAATTTTGAACTTGCAAATGCTAAGTATCCAGAGGTACTTCTTCCATCATCCTTTGCTCCTGCCAAATCTGCATCTGAATAGATTTTGATACCTAAATCTGATGAGTAAGGATAATAGATACCTTCATTAAGTGTTCCTTTGAGGTACTTGTGTACTCTCTTTTTAGCATCCATGTGTGGCCTTCTAGGTGAGTGCATGAACTGACTAAACACTCCCACACTATATGATATGTCTGGTCTTGTGTGAGTAGCATATCAAGCTACAAACTAAGATTTGATATTCTTTAGGATCATCAATTTGCTCACCTTCATAAACACTTAGTTTTTGGTTCAATTCCAAAGGTGTACCTCCAAGCTTTATGTTCTCCATTTTGAACTTGAGAAGTAGATCTTGAATGTTACTTCTCTGAGTTAGATACATCCTTTTATCTGTATAAATCACTTGCATACATAGGAAATATGTGAGCTCACCTAAGTCATAGATTTTGAACTCCTCTTGCATGTGTCTCTTGATCCTTTGAATGCCATTTAGATCATCACCTGTGATAATAATATCATCTACATATACACATAGATAACCTCATTGTGATCCCTTTTGATGAATAGAGAAGGATCTGAGTTGCTAGGTTTGAACCCTTGATCTTGAAGGTATGTAACCAACCTATAATTCCAAGCTCTAGGAGCTTGTTTCAATCCATATAATGCTTTCTTAAGTCTACAAACATAAGATGTATGATTAGGGTTTTCAAACTTGGTGGTTGTGACATGTATACCTCTTCACTTCTCCAACCATTTAAGAATGCATTTTTTACATCAAGTTGGAGGAATCTTCAATTTCTTGCAGTAGCTACACTTATCAATGTTATGATTGTAGTCATCTTTGGAACTGGTGAGAATGTTTCCTCATAGTCTATACCATGAGTTTGTGAGAATCCTTTGGCAACTAATCTTGCCTTGTACCTGAGAACTGATCCATCTAAGTTTCTTTTAACTTTATATACCCATCTACAACCAATTACCTTTTGATTGGGTGACATTGGAACCAAATCCCAAGTGTCCATCTCCTTCAATGCATCTATTTCTTCTTTCATGACCTTTTCCCCATTAGGGTTTCCCTTTGCCACTTTGTAGGTTGAGGGTTCCTCTAAAATCGAGTCTTTTGCCAAGTTGATGAATGCTTTGTAACAACTGTGGAAACATATCCATACCTTTTTGGTTGTCTTTTCTCGCTTGTTGACCTTCTAGGTGCTTGCTTGGAGCATTCTCCACACTCTTGCATCTTTTCTTTGTCTCTTGACTTCCATAGCTTGTAATCCTTTTCCTTTTCATCTTGGTTATCATCTCTATCACTTCTTGGCTCCTGTACTTGTGTATCATGCTTTCTTCCTAATTGATGAGAATCAAAATCAAGATCATATGGTAGAGTTACCTTTTGTTTCATCATAGCCATGCACCCTTTTGCATCAAATATAACCTGCATACCTCTCTCTACCATTTGTCCTCTAGAGATAAGGTTCTTGGAAATAGATGGAACATGGAGCACATCTTTAAAAGTCTTGACATGTTTACCTTCACCTAGATTCACATCTCCCACATGTGTAATGGGATGCTCAATGTTATCTCCTATCTCCACACAACCTTTTGAGCTTGGGCCCTGCATATGAACAAAAGACTCCTCCATATATGGCATGTGATTAGAGCATTCAGAGTCTATGTACCACTTTGTGTCCTTGGGATCACTAGTGTAGCCATGTCTCATGGCTGGAGGGTCTCCTTCTCATCATCCTTCTTGGAGTTGTTAGCATAGTTCCATTGATCCTTCTTCTTCTTTCCTTTTTCATCCTTGAACCAATGATTTGAAGAAATATGATTTTGATTACCACATATAAAATAAGTTTTACCTTGATGAGGATTGTTCTTCCCTTTGCCATTCTTGCCCTCCCTTGAAGATGATGCCTTGCTATCTCCTTCTGAATATGAATCTTCTTCCTTGGACTACTTCCACTTGCTTTTTCATCATTTCCCCTTCTTGCCACTCTTTCCTTTGATTTTGCTAGCATATAGGACCTGTGAGTGACCATCCTTCTTGGATGTGTCTCCTATGGCAACTTCTTCTACCACTAGGTGTGGGATCAAATCCTCAAGACTTGGTAAAGGATCTCTATACAAGATGGTAGTAATAAGGGTTTTCCACTTTTCTTCCCCTCTTAGCCCATTGAGAGTAATCTACACAAGGTCTTCCTCATCTACTTTGGGGCCAATGGATGCCAATTGCTCCCTTAAATTCTTCACCTTCAAGGTGTAGTCAACAATAGATTGACGACTACCCTTCTTCAAAGAATGGAGTTCATTCTTAGGCTGCATCTTCTTGCTTCTTTTGGAAGTGGCATATATCTTCTTTAAGGGCTCCGAAACATCTATAGCATGATCAAAATCTGATATATGACCAATCGTAGTGTTAGAGATCACCTATGATAGATTTCCTATTCCTTTCCTCACAATACTTCAACATCTTCAATTCTTGATTGATGACCTTTGAATCTTTGGGATCCACATTGGGCTTATCTTCATATCCACACAAAAAAGGCCATAAACCTTTGCTCATGAGGTAGTTCATCACTCTAAACCTCCATGGATGATAGTTGTCTTTGTCAAGCAACTCCACTTTTTGATGTAGATCTGCCATAATGAATGGGAGATTCTGATTATACTAAAATGTACCTCTTAGCCTTGATGAACAAGCTTTTTTCTCCCCCTCCTAGAGTCTTCAAAGGATGTTTCTTTCTCTGATGCCAATTGATGGAATTTGATACCTCAGATTTGCACATTAGAAGTGAAATGAACCCAATACCTAGGTCCCTTCATACACCTTTTTTGCTGCCCTACCACAAAACTCTGATTCACTTGCCTTATAGAAATCCATGTCTCCTATGCTTTTAGACACACTTATTATGGTTCAAAGATTTTCAACAAGCTATAGAACACCTCAAATGGATCTGTTTAGGTCAGTCACCAATTATGTACAAAACAGACCATGTAGAGATGTAGGATGTGCAAAAATTAGGGTTATAGAGATACACCAATTTCTTTGCACATAAAACTAATTTCAAAAATCCCTTTTAGGGAAATTAAGACCATATAAGCTACAAAATACACTTTAAATCTCTTGAATTGGATATATACACAAAGACTTACAACTGTTATAAGCAGAATATGTCTATACCTACAAAAGACTAGAGGGGATGTGGGCTTGATAACTTCTCCTTGCTCCTCCACAGTGCATGTAATGTCTTCCTCTACATTTTTCTTAGCTTGGATAGCTACATTTGAGATTCTTGAGCCTTGGATGACTCTCTCCTTGAGTATATTGTTGATGTATTTAGGTAGTGATGTGTGTGAACATACTAGGACAACCGCGGCACTTTTTTCCCTCTTTAGGAGGTTTTTTTCCCCCGGCTTGTATATATGCCTATTGCCCTAATGGGCTACTTATCTTTGTACATTCTGTAGTAATACATTCAGTATTGCATGTTGTGCTCCAAACTTCTTCTTCTTCCTTGTGCTGTTTGCGTGCTTCTGCAGATGTCTAACTCCAACAATTGGTATCAGAGCAGATCATCATTTCATCTAGGGTGCCGTCAACACTCCTCCGTTTCCAGTCTCAGAATCGCACGAATTTTGGTCAACATACTCAACGTGTTTTTGAGATCAGAACAACTTTGCTATGTGTGCCGAAATTGCAATCTGAGCTCGTTTCGGCCTCCGAACGTACTATCATAATGCTTGTGCAGGTTATTTTGTCTTTTTGTGCCAAAGGTATATACCAGTTTCTGTTCGCCTAATGGATGCTTACCAAAGAGAAACAATGTCTACAACATGAGCTAGTTGAATGCTCACAACTGCTAGTCAAGCAGAGACCTCACTTCACTCCAGCAAGCTTTTCTCAGAGATTATACACAGAATGAATCTCAAACTTGGGTCAACTTTAGAGCACTCTAATAGCTACCCAATGAAACAAAAATCATAGCAAATGGATAAATAGAGAAGGAGAACCAGCCCTTACAACAGAGAGCAAAATATTTCCAACAGAGCCTACACACAGAGAGAGATATCAATCACACAACTTCACTAAAATGAATGTTGCTCTCAGATTACTCAGAGAATGCTCTAGAAAATTTGTGAGAATAAAATAGACTCTAATAGCTATCCAATGAGACAAGAATTACATCAAATGGATACAATATGAGGGAGAACCAATGCTAACAACTCAGGGGTAGAGAGTTGCAACACTGCCTGCACACACACATAAATATGCCTACTAAAAGAAAACAAACAAGCAAACAAGGGGCTAGCTTAAGCAAGGGGCTTGCTTATCACAACTCCAGCACTTAGTGCTCACTTTACATGAGCTAAAACTCCAAGAAGATGGCCCAAAAGAAGTCGGGATACATGCTCCTTTTATAGTGATAAGTGTGCCCCTAAAATCTAGGAAGTACCTTTCCAAATCAGCCTCCTAACTTGGAGGAATTAGTTGAGATGACTTGGGGAGTGGTTGAGTGACTTTTCTTGATGGAATCTCATGGCTTTTGGCTTCCTTTGATTGCTCCACATGTACATAAAAAATTCCCCACGAATTTGTAGCTTGAAGCTTGACTTTTAACAAGCCGTGGCACTTTTTTCCCTCTTTAGGAGGTTTTTTTCCCTCGGCTTGTATATACGCCTATTGCCCTAATGGGCTACTTATCTTTGTACATTCTCGAGTAATACATTCAGTATTGCATGTTGTGCTCCAAGCTTCTTCTTCTTCCTTGTGCTGTTCACATGCTTCCGCAGATGTCTAACTCCAACAATTGGTATCAGAGCAGATCATCGTTTCATCTAGGGTGCCGTCGACACTCCTCCGTTTCCAGTCTCAGAATCTCACGAATTTTGGTCAACATACTCAATGTGTTTTTGAGATCAAAACAACTTTGCTATGTGTGCCGAAATTGCAATCTGAGCTCGTTTCGGCCTCCGAACGTACTATCATAATGCTTGTGCAGGCTATTTTGTCTTTTTGTGCCAAAGGTATATACCAGTTTCTGTTCACCAGTATAAGCGTCTCAAAGTCTGCTACAGGTCTAGCAGAATTTGCCTTGGTAGTTTTCTTCAACTTTTTGAGATACAATCAATTTTCTGCATCAAGGTATTTTAGTCACCGACCATGGCTGAAAGCAGTGATGTATTCTGTACGTTGGTTGTTGAGGGTAAGTTGGATGGTAGCAACTACTTGTTATGGGCTTATATGATGCGACGTGTGTTGGTTGCAAAATGACTATGGAAAATTGTGTAGGGTGTCAAAAAAGGTCCTATCACACCTGCAACTGTTACAACTGCAGGTACTGAAGCTGATGTAGAAGGTGTCGAAGATGATGATATTCTGCATATTCCTATTTGTGCTGTGATTTCTGCTGCACCTACTGCAGAGCAGATTTGCTGGGATGGCAGAGATACCTAGGTACATGCATTGATAGCTTTGTCTGTCAAACGTGCCATTATTCCTCACATTCTCTCTTGCAGAACAACTAAGGATGCTTGGGATACAATTACCACATTGTACCAAGCTAGGAATGAGGCTCGTGTTGCTTACCTCCGAAAACAGTTGGAGAGTGAGCACATGAATGAAGGTGATTCTATGGACAATTTCCTAACGAAGATCAAAGACTTGAAGAAATAGTTGATTTCTGCTGATGAGGTTATACCAGATAGCTCACTTGTGCAGACCGTTCTGAATGGTCTTCCAGATTCATATCAGAGTTTTGCTTCTACTCTTCGGTTGGTGATGAAAGGCAATCCAAAAGCCTTATTATTTGAGGAGTTAGTCTTTTTTCTGTTGTAGGAAGATTAGTCTAGGCAGAACAGGTCCATTATGCGAGTTGCAGATCAAGCTTTCCTGGCTAGTCACAAGGGCAATGGAAAATGGAGCTCTTCAACTAGTAAGCAGAAATCTGCTTATTCTGCACATTCGAAGAAGGAAGATAAAGATGAGAAGAAATCAGAAAAGCAGAAATTGTTTTGTAAGTACTGTAAAGGGAATGATCATATCATAAAGAACTGTCCAAAACGGACCGCTAAAGAGGCAAAGAAGAAAGAGGCTAGAATGGTTGTTGTAGAGGCCTCTACACCAAAAATAGAGTCTGCTAATCTTGCGCAGGAAGAAGAATGGGTGTTTACTATTGTCTGCAATTTTGACCCATCTTCTCATGAGTAGTGCATGTCTGCAATAGACTCAGATGTTTAGTATTTTGACAGTGGGGTGACCAAACATATTACCTCGCAGCGCAGTTTCTTCTCTTCACTCGAGCCTGCCCCTACAGGGAATACTGCTACATGTGCCAACAACTCCTCTTATCCTATTATGGGAGTTGGTAAGATCATTTTGACTACTGCTGATGGTAGTTCTTTCACTTTGTCAGATGCTTTATTTGTGCCAGGGATCAAGAAGAACATGTTATCAGTTTCTGCATTAGCCAAGATTGGCTTGGTTGTGAAATTTGTTGATGATAGGTGTACAGTTCATGATCTATCAAATGGCGATGCGATTATTGCTTTTGGCATTTTATGTCGTGGGTTGTATAAGCTCATAGACTATGAAAGATTTGTAAATGATTTGGCATGTGCAGTAAATGATTCTCAAGCTATGTCAGATGCAAAGCTTTGGCATGCACGCTTTGGTCATTTGAATTTTGCTAGTTTGCTATGCCTGTAGAAATCTGAAATGATGTCCTTCATCTATTCATTTTGAAGATGCAACTCTCATCGGCCAAGCACAATATGGAATGATCCATAAAGTCAAAATAACCCACCCAAGATTCATCAACGAAGTATTTGCAGCCAAGTTATTCAAATTACATGGTGCAGACATACAAACACGAGAGAACGGAGCCATGAATGAAGCTAGAGTATTATCTATTATGCACAATGGAATTATTAGTCCACTTGGATTAGCTAGGAACCATAGAAAAAGCCCGTGTCTTATTTTCAAATTATGGAATGGTGGTACATTAGACATGTGGCTAGAGAAAATGAAGAAGTACCTAAATGTACCAAAAAGTAGAGGTATTAAAGACACACAAGGAGACATAACAACCTTGAAGACAAACATTTGGAAGCTCATCAAGGGATTGTTGCAAACAATATCGTTTTTACACACTTCTAATAAATCCCACAATGATCTCCATGCAAACAACATTTTGTTGCATCTTGAAGCTTAGCATGCTTATGTTGGGTTATGTGATTTTGGTAGAACAACATATTTACCAACAGAAAAATGTTTTTTGAAGCTACCTAGTTTAGAAATATCGACTAGAAATCAATGGAGTTGAAAGTACTGGTGGATTGCACCCGAATGTATATCCACTAGTCCTCCACCTTTTAATAAAAGTCAGGAGAAATTTATGGTTTTGATATTACTATTGAAACTATTGAAATATATAGATTTAAATAATTATCCCACTGATAGAAATGGGATTTACAAGTTCAAATATGCTTTAGAACTAGTTGCTGATAGAGATGTATCAAAAAATTAGACGCACGTGAACTACTTAGAGTATTCTTGAATCTAACTTGGTATGGTTTAAAGATATCCATGACGGATGGATTAAGACCATATTGAAAATGATCTGTATTCAATTCAATTGTCTATATTAAATGATATAAATTCATTTGCATTAAGTGGAGTAAATGTTGTGGATTCATTTGGATTATATGAATTACATGAAGTGGTATCGTTTGAGTTAAGTGGATTAATTGATGTGGTATCATTTGAATAATGTGGATTAAATGAAGTGTCATCTTTTGAATTATGTGGATGAAATGAAGTGGATTCATTTGTAATATGTGGAAAAAAAGATGTGGATTCATTTCAATGAAGTGCTAACTTTTGAATTATGTGGATGAAATGAAGTGGATTCATTTGTAATATGTGGATTAAATGATGTGGATTCATTTGAATGAAGTGATATCGTTTGAATTATGTGGATGAAATGAAGTGGATTCACTTGTAATATGTGGATTAATGGATTCATTTGAATGAAGTGCTATCTTTTGAATTCTATGGATGAAATGAAGTGGATTCATTTGTAATATGTGGATTGAATGATGTGGATTCATTTGAATGAAGTGCTATCTTTTGAATTATGTGGATGAAATGAAGTGGATTCATTTGTAATATGTGGATTAAATGATGTGAATTCATTTGAATTATGTGGATTAAATGAAGTGGTATCATTTGAGTTAAGTGGATTAAATGAGTTAGTATCATCTAAATAATGTGGATTAAATGAAGTGGTATCATTTGAGTTAAGTATATTAAGTAAAGTGGTATCATTTGAGTGGATGTATTTAAATTATGTGAATTAAATGAAGTGGATTCATTTGAACTATGTGGATTAAATGAAGTGCTATCATTTGACTTATGTGAATTCTTCTGAGGTAAAATTAGTGTTTTTGTCTTGTAGTTTTGAAAGTAAAAACATGGCGAGAATGCCAGATGTGAATAATGATCTTGATCATGCTGAATCTTAAAGGATTTTGTTTGAGTAGAATGCTCAATTTGCACAATCAAGATTAGCATTTTTATTCCATCAAGATTTAGAACCAGAGGGATTAGAATGAGAACCATTATCAATGAAAGAAGTAAAAAAGGGAAAAAGAAACAACACTCTTAAAGCTTTCTGACTCACAACATAATGGATTAGTAGAAAGTCTACTTCGATGCTTCAATGTGCAAATTCAGAGATCATTACCAACTAATAATCAAATAGCACTATATTTCATTCAAAAAGTTTTTGTACAATAGATTCTTTGTCGACATGTAGATTGGGATGATCGCCCAAAGAATGTACGTATATGTTTGGGTCATCCTCGAAATCGGGCAGAATTTTGTAATCAAGGAAATGAAGTCCCTCTTCCTCGAAAGCGGCCCTACATTTTTCTACCTGAGGAACATAAACTTATCCATGATTTATCATCACAGGGAGGAGAATTATCATTGGGGGAAAGAATGGACCTTGCATGGGCCTTGTAAGGAGTCCTAATTTTTAGGGATTAAAGAGCTTAATACATGGATTTAGAGGGCAAAAAAAACCACTAGTGGTATTGTGGAATAAATTATTCTTTGAATGATATGTCTATTTTGAATCCTTATGCGTCATCATCATCCATGTCAGGCATCATGGGAGTATGTCAGTCATGGAGAGTGTTAATCTCCAAAAGAACAACCTACTCTTGTGATTAGAGCACCTCTATACCAAGAGTAAGTCAAAAACTTCACAACACAAAAATTCTACTGCACAGTTTCTTCAATTTAATCTATCAAACACGGAAAGTTTTTATGAAACTTTGTATGGAGTGTCGCCTAGAGTTTGCGCACATCCTTCAAGTTAAAGTTCTTCAAAAGGTTTAGTATAACTTGAGAAATCACCTTCACAAGTTACCTATGTCTGAAACTGTCATTCTGAACAGTCTATTTTACATCTGCAACTTCTAGGACTTGGTTCTCCTTGAATAGAACCCGTTTAAGCAAATGCTTCTGGTTACGAGTAGCTTATCTTCTAACTTAAAGATTAAGCTCTCTCTCATGCAAAACTTTAAAGTATGCACTGAGAAATGATCAAAACATTGATCACCGAAAATGCGCCTGTTTCAGTAAACTCTGACCACTCAACACATATGAATGTTCCTACTGACAATTCTCGGTTTCTGTTTACAATTAAACTCTGAAACTTAAGCTATAGATTGATTAACTATAGACTTAGATATCCTCAAAAGGATTTCACAAATCATCTATCACAAATGAAGAACACATAGAAATTTCGGCGCAATATTTCTTCGATTACTCAGAAAGTTACAGTTGAGCGATGAGAGGAAAACTCAACTAACTTCTCATATGTCTCATGACATCTAACTTCTCATTCTATCATCTATGCCTCTCTCTCTTTTACTTTCTCTCATATCCTCTCTTTCTCATCACTCTATGCGCCTCGACATTTTCCAGGTATTTATAGATAAATTTGTACAAGCTTATAACGCGGACTATACTACTGTACATATGTGTACAATTTTTTTCCGGTTTTCTTCCATGCTCCAAAATTTGTTCTTTTCTTCCTCCTTTTATCTTCCAACTCCTCATGAACTGAAAACTGTAAAAGTGATCATTTCCGGTAACATTCCGGTGACTTTACTGTGAGTTTCCGGTACTGTTCCGGTACTGTTCCGGTGACCTTTCGGTGACCTTTTTAAAGAAATTTTTGATGACGCCTCTGCGGACTTAAAGACCTTCAATTGTTGATTGTCTTGCACCAACAGCTCCCCCTCAATCATCAATTGAGGTTTTCTCTGTCTTCTTTATTCCTGCCATATCTTTAAACCTTTGTAACTTAGGTCCATCCAAACTTTTTGTAAGCATATCAGCTATCTGATCTTTTGTTGAAGTATGGATTACTTCAATCTCTTTATCCATCACCTTCTCTCTTAGAAAGTGATACTGAATCTCAATGTGTTTAGTCCTGGCATGAAAAAGAGGATTAGCAGCTAAATATAATGAACTCATATTATCTCCAAATATAATTGGTGTCCTCTGTATAGTGTCAAAATTCTTCATTAAAGTCTTTAGCCAAATCACTTCCTTTGCGGCTTCAACCATGCCTTTGTACTCAGCTTCGGTAGAAGACAAAGCAACTGTATGTTGCTTCTTGGAACACCATGAGATTAGCTTATCTCCCACATAACACATGTATCCATAGGTTGACCTTCTGTCATCTGGATTACCTGCCCAATCTGCATCACTGTATATTTTGATATTTGTATCTGATGTAAAACCATAATACAAACCTTCTTTGAGTGTACCCTTAATGTACCTCAACACCCTTTGTCCTGCAATCCAATGTTCTTTTCTTGGACAATGCATGAATTGAGACAATACTCCTACTGCATATGATAAATCAGGTCTGGTTAAAGTAGCATAGATAAGACTACCAACCAAACTCTGATATTGTCTCACATCCTTAAATTCTTCACCTCCAAACTTACTCAATTTGTGATTCACCTCCATTGGAGTAGGTGCTATCCGGCAATCATTCATTTTAAACTTGATTAACAAGTTCTTCAAATATCTTTCTTGGGTCACGAATACTCCATGCTGAGTATATGTGATCTCCATACCCAAGAAGTATGACAAGTCTCCCAAGTCACTTATCTTGAACTCCTTTTCCATTTGCTTCTTGAGTCTTTGTATACCTGACTCATCTGTTCCTGTAAGGATTATATCATCAACATATATGCACATGTATATGAAACCATTATCACTTGCTTTTATAAGCAGACTACTATCTGCTTCAGACACCTGGAAACCAAGTTCTTTCAAGAACTTTACAAGTCTATAGTTCCACGCTCTTGGGGCCTGCTTCAAGCCATACAAAGCTCTCTTGAGCTTGCACACATGATCTGGATACCTTTTATCTTTGAACCCTTGAGGTTGCTCCATGAACACATCATCTGAAATATAACCATTCAGAAAAGCATTTTTCACATCTAACTGACATAACTTCCATCCTTTACACGCAGCAACAGCTATGAGTGTTCTGATGGTTGTCATCTTTGCCACTGGACTATAAGTCTCATCATAATCAACTCCATATGTTTGAGCAAACCCTTTGACAACAAGTCTAGCTTTGTATCTAGACACACTTCCATCTGCAAATCTTTTGGTCTTGTAGACCCACTTGCATCCAATAATCTTCTGGCTATTTGGTTTAGGAACTAAATCCCATGTTTGATTTTCCACCAATGCATCATGTTCTTCTTGCATAGCTTTCTCCCATTTTTCCTTACCTTTTGCCTCTTCACATGTAGAAGGGTCTTCATCTGCTTTCATTATGTAAGCATAATCTTTCGTAGCCAAAAATGAAGTATCATAACTGTACCTTGTAGGTTGCCATCTATTTCTTGATGACCTTCTTAGTTCTCCAGTCCTTGAGGTTTCTGGTTCTTCACACTCAGAATCAAATCTTGATCTTTCTTCAACTTCTTCCTGCACTTCATAATTTTCTTCTTCATCAATTGTTTGAACCTTTGATTTACCTTTCTTTTGACTCACTTCTTCTTCATCACCTGTATTGATATTAACTGTTCCTGCATACCAAGAACTTTGCTCATCAAACGTAACATCTTTCGAAACCAGACAATGTTTTGTGGATGGATTCCACAACCTGTATCCCATCTGTCTGTCATCATAACCAATGAAAACATATTTTTCAGCTTTAGGTTCCAATTTGTGTCTTAATTGTGATGGCACATATGCATATGCCACACATCCAAATACTCTGCAATGATCCAGGGTAGGTCTTTTATCCCACCAAGCTTCATATGGTGTCATACCCTGCAAGGCTTTACATGGTAACCTATTGACCAAATAAGTAGCTGTATTTACAGCTTCAGCCCACAAATAATTAGGGCAATTTTTCTCATTCATCATGGACCTTGCAAACTCAACAAGAGTCCTATTCCTTCTTTCTGCTACACCATTTTGTTGAGGAGAGTACCTGCAAGTAACTTCCCTTTTTATACCTGCATTCCATAAGTAGTCACTGAATTCGTTGGAGAAATACTCTCCCCCTCCATCTGATCTTAGTCTCTTCAGTTTATGACCTGTAGTTCTTTCTGCATATGCATGATAATGTTTGAATGTATTGAATACTTCTGACTTATCCTTGATCACATAAATAGTGATCCATCTAGTAGCATCATCAACATAAATCACATAATATCTTGATCCATTTATACTGAAATCCTTTGATGGTCCCCACACATCTGTGTGTACCAACTCAAGCTTCTCTTAGTACATAAAACCATGCTTGGAGTAAGAATTCTTATGAGCTTTACCTAATTGACATGCTTCACATTTGTATGTCATATGTTGACCTGCAACATTAGGCAATCCAAGCACTGAACCATTGTTAATCATATCTTTAATACCTCTTTCATTGAAGTGTCCAAGCCTCTTGTGCCAAAGATCTAACTCAGAAATTTTATGTCCTGCATATGTAAACATGGCCTGACCAATGTTGCCTTGAATCTTCAGTGTAAACAGTCTTCCTTCTTTCTTTCCTGAAACAATCTGTTTGTACCCTTGACTGGGATCTTCCACGTATACTCCTTCATTAGTGAATCTTACTTCATATCCCTTTTCAACAATTTGTCCTACACTTATCAAATTCTTAGGAATTGTAGGAACATACAGAACCTTACCCAATAAGGTACTACCGTCTTTAGCTTTCACTGATCCAATCGACTTCACTTTATGCTTTGTGTTGTCACCTGTTTGAACAACATGATTAGAAACTTTATTCTCCAAATCAGTCATCAATGATGTGTTTCCACTCAGGTGATTGCTACATCCTGAGTCAATGTAGAAGACTCTTTGATCTTCACTCTGCCTTTCACAAGTAGCATTCAATATCAATGTTGAATCCTCCTTCTGTTCTGAAGCGTAATTGTAGTAGGTATTGTTATATTGTTGACTTTGGAATCCTCTACCTGCATTTCTTCCAAAGTAACTCCTACCACCTCTTCCTCTGAAATTTCCTCTTTGATTTCTGCCACCTCTTCCTCTCGCATTGTAACTTTGACTATATCCATTATTACTTTGAGTATTGTGCCAACAATCATTAGCTAAATGATTTGTCTTACCACAAATCCAGCAAGCTTTGCCTCCACCTTTGTTGTTTCTGCCTCTTCCTCTACCTTTGCCACCTCCTTTTCCTCTTAAGAAGTTGGCTTGGCTAGTTGTTCCTTCATCTTCATTTGCTTGTTGCTTTCCTTTGCTATTCTTCTTTTTGTCTTTTGAATACATTGCATGACCTGCACTTTTGTCACTATCTCCTTTAACATCATTCTCAAACGTTAGCATATGACCTAGCAACTGATTTAAATCTGGAGTGAAATGATCAAGTGATAACTCTGTAGACAAAATAAACGGCTTCCATTTGTCATCACCTCTTAAGCCTGTAAGGATTTGCCTTACCAATTTATCCTCCTCAATGTCTTCATCAACAGCTCCTAATGCATCTGCAATGTCTTTCATCCTTGTCACATATTCTGAAATGGACTGAGAAGCCTTCTTCTTGAAGGTTGTAAACTCTGCCCATAAGGATGCCTTCCTTGACTTAGTAGTATTCTGGAAATGCTCCTCCAAAGCATTCCAAATGTCAGTTGCACTTTCAAGGCCTCGAATATGAGGTAACAAGTAATCATTGACTGCCATATAGATAATGCTTCTAGCTTGAGCATCTTTCTTCATCCAGTTTTTCAAATCTGCTAACTCTACCCTAGTCGGAACACTAGGATCTCTGAACTGTGGCTTTTCTTCTTCTCCTGTGATGTAAGCTATCAAATCTTTGCTCATAAGATGAGCTTCCATCCTCATTGACCATGCAGGATAGTTTTCCCTATCCAGTTTCTCTATCTGCAGAGAATCTCCCATCTTGTGTCTTCCTGTGTATTGAAATCTTCAACCTTTATGAATAATATATGTACCTTTGCTTCAAATTAGACTCCGTTTGTCTTTCTTGATATCATATGATCTCTTCCTCAGGTTTTGCCTTCAAGCTTTCACCTTTTAGTTCTTCAGTTGTTGAATTCTTTGTAATCGCAGCAATCGGGATCCATCTTTCTTTGATTTTGATGTCTCCTGCTCTGATACCACTGATGGAGAGTGTTAATCTCCAAAAGAACAACCTACTCTTGTGATTAGAGCACCTCTATACCAAGAGTAAGTCAAAAACTTCACAACACAAAAATTCTGCTGCACAGTTTCTTCAATTTAATCTATCAAACACGGAAAGTTTTTATGAAACTTTGTATGGAGTGTCGCCTAGAGTTTGCGCACCTCCTTCAAGTTAAAGTTCTTCAAAAGGTTTAGTATAACTTGAGAAATCACCTTCACAAGTTACCTATGTCTGAAACTGTCATTCTGAACAGTCTATTTTACATCTGCAACTTCTAGGACTTGGTTCTCCTTGAATAGAACCCGTTTAAGCAAATGCTTCTGGTTACGAGTAGCTTATCTTCTAACTTAAAGATTAAGCTCTCTCTCATGCAAAACTTTAAAGTATGCACTGAGAAATGATCAAAACATTGATCACCGAAAATGCGCCTGTTTCAGTAAACTCTGACCACTCAACACATATGAATGTTCCTACTGACAATTCTCGGTTTCTGTTTACAATTAAACTCTGAAACTTAAGCTATAGATTGATTAACTATAGACTTAGATATCCTCAAAAGGATTTCACAAATCATCTATCACAAATGAAGAACACATAGAAATTTCGGCGCAATATTTCTTCGATTACTCAGAAAGTTACAGTTGAGCGATGAGAGGAAAACTCAACTAACTTCTCATATGTCTCATGACATCTAACTTCTCATTCTATCATCTATGCCTCTCTCTCTTTTACTTTCTCTCATATCCTCTCTTTCTCATCACTCTATGCGCCTCGACATTTTCCAGGTATTTATAGATAAATTTGTACAAGCTTATAACGCGGACTATACTACTGTACATATGTGTACAATTTTTTTCCGGTTTTCTTCCATGCTCCAAAATTTGTTCTTTTCTTCCTCCTTTTATCTTCCAACTCCTCATGAACTGAAAACTGTAGAAGTGATCATTTCCGGTAACATTCCGGTGACTTTACTGTGAGTTTCCGGTACTGTTCCGGTACTAATCCGGTGACCTTCCGGTGACCTTTTTAAAGAAATTTTTGATGACGCCTCTGCGGACTTAAAGACCTTCAATTGTTGATTGTCTTGCACCAACAGTCAGGCATCGTGGGGGTATGTCAGGCATCATGGATAGGCTTTTCCTCACTCTGCAAAGATTATGACCATTAGATCTAGAAAAATCCTACGTTATAGCGCAAATGGGCTCTTGAGAATCTGAAATTTTGCGTGATCCATTGGATGGAGCCTTCGATCAGATGGCTTTGATTAAAGGGTGCCTTTTTCTTCAATCAAAGCCATATCAGCCATAGGATCAAAGCCAGATCCAAAGGCCATGAGTTGAAGCGCCTTTTCCCATCAAGATTCAAACAAGACCATCCAATTCAAATGCTGATCCAAGGGTGTAAGAAGTTCGGCGATTTCTCTCATCATGGCAATGATCTAAGCCACTTATTCTCAATCCAATCCAAGGGTCACGAATCAAATTTTCCTTGACTTTTTTTATTTGATCTAAGCCTTTCATCTCTGAAGCAATCCAAGGGCTCTAAATGAAATTCGAGCTTTCCAAAACCATTCTCAAAAGGAAATCCACTAGTTTTACTTGGTTTTGCCATGTTTGACCATTCAAAAACAAGGGCAGCCTATGCCTAGCCTATGTGATTAAGGGACTAGACTGTGTCCACCACCCGCCTCTCACTGGTCCATTACTAATCACTCCTTAATCTAAAAGGCCCATGTAGGGTTCATCTTTTTCCCCTAATGAGACAATGAAGGTTTAATAATTCTTGGATTATGAAGCACAATTGATGATCAACAAAAGAGGATTGATGAGCTAGAAAATCAAGTAAAAAATTTACAAATATCTGTGGATGCATATGAGAGAAGATATGGAAGACTCTCACAGGCATCATCATCTTTTGATCAGTTCACAACCATTGAATTATTTGATCAACAAAACACTGAATAGACAAGCTTCTTTTTGTAATCAAAGACATCACTATATTATAAAGCCATGAATTTTGCAATTAAATCTAATCAAAGTATTCAAAGTTCATCATTTTCTTCATTTTGAATATCATTATCTATGAGAGGTACCATGTCATCTATTTCTTCCATGTTTGAACCATCGTTGTGATCTACATCTAAATCATGATCACTTCATGAATCATTTGTTAAGATTTCATGAGTTTGATATTCTCCAAACGTTTGTTGTTTTGCTGTAGAAGCTATCTTGGTTGGGGCATGTAACAAATGCACATACAAAACACATATACGAAATCATTAGCATGTGATACACTTAAGCAATTTCTTCGTTTTGAATGAGGAAAATCATATGCACTCCAATTATGTTCACAACAACCACTTGAAGATGTTATTGAAAGCACTCTCATAGCTATATGTTGCAACTCCACTGCTTCACCTCTATACTCTTTCCACCATATAAAAGGTGGATACTTTTGAATTGCTTCAATGTGCCATAGATCTCCAAAACATCCTTCTTGATTTACATAAGCTACTCTTTGGTGGAATGCATCTCGACCATTTTTACCTAGAAGTTATAACTAACATGTGGTTTTGAAATTTTCCATGACTTGTTTGTTTGATGCTTGATCGTTGAGTTGAAATGATCGATCCAAAATGAGCAATGTTCCATGTAAATGAGTGTGCATTTGCGTCCATCTTTTCTCTACTAATGATACAATCTGTGTTTTTTCTCGTAATGAAAATTGATTAAAGTATTTTACTTTTTTAATAGCTTCTGACAGAATCCAATAAACTTTTCCTATCACAAAGTTATCAGTATCAACAATTTGTAAAATTTCCACAAAAGGTTTAGTGATATCAATGATTTTTTCAAGATTATGCCAAAAATCTTGTGACTGTATTAGAGACGTACACTTTGATGCCGCAAATCAATAAGAAGGATACTTCTCTAGCAATGCCTCCCATCTTCCATTAGCAATCATTTCTACAAGAGCTGGCTTAACTTACAATAATCCATTGAGCACAATATAGGCAGTTGCGAATTGTGTAGCAAAAAAGATATGAAGTGATTTATTGGGATATTTTGAACGAAAGAGCGAATATGGAAATTGATGCTCTTTGATAAATTTGACCACATGATTTGCATATAATAAACTTTTTTTAATGAAAGATAATCTACCTATATCTTTCAATAATAGATTTAGTGTATGAACTATGCATGGAACCCAAGTAATGCCTTCATACTTGTTTTCAATTGCAATTCTAGCACTTTGAAAATTAGATGCATTCATCAATCACTATCGTAGTCACATTCTTTGGACCACCCATGTGTGATATAGCATGTTCATATATCTTTACAAGAAAGGCTGAACTTTTCTGTTTAAGAGAAGTATCAACAACTTCCAAAAACATGCTTCCTTTTGGACATATAACCATGACATTCATCAATGGCTTCTTTTGACAACTTTTCCATCCATCCAATGTTATTGTACATCCATACATGGGTACATAATCAAGCACTATTTGTTTTAAAATAGCTTCAATACTTTTTGTCACTTTATCTATGTACTCTGTTTGCATTTTATTCTAATCTGGCATGGTGAATCCTTTGCGTGCAGTTTGACATCAAAACATCTTTGTAAATAGGATTAAAAATAACACATGCTAAAATTTTTTGAGTCCATTTAAGATGAAGTTCAAGACAATCTTGCTTTTCAAAAGCTATAGGTATTGTATTATGTGATAGTATGGACGAAGCATGGTGACACATTATTAGATCAACCGTTTTTATTACATTCACCGGGTCCACTCTTTTTTGATGCAACTAGAGAAAATGGAATACATGTACCTTAATTATTCTCAAAAATAGTCTGAGATACTTGAGTAGAAATATCATGAGGAACATTTGTTGTCATTGATGCATCTACTCATTCTTGCTCTACAACTAGACTACTTCAAAAGTGTTGTGAACTACTCATGCTTTTGAATCTGTCACATAATCCTAGTAGGAGATGGTTGAACCACGCCTTAAGAGAGAGGATTAGGAAGTAATCCTCAACCATGGCTTTTGGGGCAAGTGGTTAGCCCATCACACTCCTAACCGGGAGGTTGTGAGTTCAATTCCCAACATTGGTATCAGAGCCTAGTTGAGAAATTGGGCGAGATGGAGGTTTGCGCCTCATTCGTGGGCACTTGGAAAAAGCGCTTATCCGTGGTGAGTGTGAAACTGGCCTTGGATGAAGGCGTATGGGCATTTGGGCACCTACGGAGGGTGGGATAGGTCCAAATTTGGTCCATGTGCTGGAGTTTGAGGTTGGTGGAAGCGCTCATGCATGGAAAGTGGGTCCAAGAAGGGTCCATAAGTGAGCATTGAGGACAATGCTTAGTCTAAGGGGGAAGGAATGTCACATACTCCTAGTAGGAGATGGTTGAACCACGCCTTAAGAGAGAGGACTAGGAAGTAATCCTCAACCATGGCTTTTGGGGCAAGTGGTTAGCCCATCATACTCCTAACCGGGAGGTTGTGAGTTCAATTCCCAACAGAATCTTTTTGATGTGATACCTTGAGATTTACATTTATTTGCATAACTTGCAGACTGTACCCATATATCATGGTTTGGATTTGAGAATCCCGCCACATTATTATTTGTACTAAAAAGATGCTCTTTTATCCGAGTTGCATTTCCTACATAACGATGTCCACAACATTTGCATTGTATTGTGGAGACTGTTTTACCCTCTTGATGAATAATCACATATGACCATTCTTTTCCCTTTCCCATAGTGCTTGCTTTATGAAGACTTTATATCTACAAAAAGACAACATAAATCAATATCAAACAGGATATACATTTCACTAAATATGTATCTTAAAAAATATATAAGCTACTCTAAATCTTTGTTAAAGTTTTTAAATCTATTAATTTACATATTTACATTTCCTATCTATTAAATTTCTCAATCATACACACACATACTATTGTGAATTAAGAATCAATGTCGAGTCAAAAAATCATAATATATTTTAATTCTCAATCACACACGCATACAATTACACATATTATAGTGAAGTAAGTATCAATGTTGAGTCAAACATTTACAATAGATTTTAATTTTCAACCATACTCTATACACACACATACACTTACACAGACTTTTGTGAAATAATAATCAATGTTGACTCAATCAATTACAATAGACTTTAATTCTCAATCATACACCCAAATACAATTACACATACTATTTTGAAATAAGAATCAATGTTGAGTCAAAAAATTACAATAGACTTTAAATCTCAATCATACACACACATACATTTACACATACTATTGTGAAGTAAAATTCAATGTTGAGTCAAAAAATCACAATAGTTTAATTCTCAATCATACACAGACATATATTTACACATACTATTGTGAAGTAAGAATCAATGTTGAGTCAGAAAATCACAATAGATTTTAAATTCTCAATCATATGCACATACATTTACATATACTATTGTGAAGTAAGAATCAATATTGAGTCAAATAATCACAATAGATTTTGAATTCTCAATCATATGCATGTACACTTACACATACCATTGTGAACTAAGAATCAATGTTGAGTCAAACAATTGCAATAGATTTTCATTCACAATTATACACTCATATGCACATACACATGCTATCGAATGAAACTTCGTTTGATCCTTTTACACTTCATGGTTCTGAGAAGGTGTAATAAGTCTACAAGACAAAGCCATCTAAAGACCTATAAAGTTCTAGTTCACTTATTAACACCTTCTAAAACCTTGAATTATAAAAAAGAAGATAAAACCTTTTCCAACAAATCCATTGGTTTTCCTATCACAATCAAACACACACATACACATGTGCATACACAATCACATTAGATTTTCACTCACAATCATATGACATACATGCACATACACATACACATACTATTGTGAAGTAAGAATCAATATTGATTCAAACAATCACAATACAATTTTGCTCAACATCATAGACACACATACATATATTATTATGAAGTAAGAATCAATGTTGAGTCAAACAATCACAATAGTTTTTAACACACAAAAAAATATATTTTTCTTTAGTCTTAATACTAAAATACTTAATATTTCTAACAAGAGCTTATACCTTGTTCTTTGTATGAGACTGTAAGTTTGTAAAAAATAAAGTATCTCTTATGGAAAATGATTCAAAGCCTGTTCTTTTATAATGAATACTATATTTGACTGAGTCATTTTCGATTGAAAGCTTTTCGATTGAAAAAGTTTTAGATCGAAATCATTTTTGATCGAAAAGTACTGAATTATCGTGCAAAAAATATTCGGCTAGGCCCGAATAAGTTGATGTGGTACAAAATAATTTGGTCGAATAATAAAGGCTTGGCATAAAATTCTATAATTATTCACGAATAAAACAATTATCGAATAACAAATAATGCAACCTAGACAGTGGGTATCAAACAATCAACCAGAGGAACAATATTGGTAGAAATATCAGTAACACTAAAAGTAGGATAAGTAATACCAAGAAGAGTGAATACTATGGTAATAGTATATTCAATAGGAGAATTGGCAACAAGAACAACATCAACAACAACAATAGTAGTACCACTAGTAGCAAAAATATTAAAAGTAGTACTAACAAGAAATATGAAGGAATGAGTTTCATGAGACTTGATATGGAAGGAAACAAATGGAGAATTTTCAACTAAAGCATACCAAATACACAACTATTATTTGAGTGGAAAATTACGGACATGGTAGAATGGTGGCATTGCACATGTCAGCATACATTTAAAAAAGATACAACACACTACCTCACAAAAAATACTAAACATTTGATTTTTTAATTAATGTGGCTAATTCAAGACCGCACCAGAAAATGCGCTGCTTTTTTTGGTCCAAAACACGAACTTTTATTAAGATAAATGCTTTTCTTCTTGTTTTTTTTAGAAACGTAATAATTTCCTTAAATTAATGGATGCTTTTTGAGAGGTTGGGTCAGTTCATGTTTGTTCGTTGCTTGAATAGCTCGCGCAAGACCGAAGGCAGCTGTGGAGGCAAGAGCTCCAACAACGACTGTCTGCATCGCGCTTTTGAAGGCATTCATGCCTGTGAAGACGCCCTTGAGGTACCCGAAGATAAAAAGGGCGATGAGGGTGATGCCCACCGACACTAGCAATGCTTTTCTCACTTCGTGTATTGCCATGTAGGGGATCAAAGGGATAAGCCCTCCTACGACATATGACATTGCAATGGTAGCTGCACTCTTCAGAGCTCTAGTTGGATCCGGCCTCTCCAGACCAAGCTCAAACCTGCAATCGAACAAGCTATCTAAGAACAACTCCAAATGCATGTTTGTAGGAACAGTTGAATGGAAAACAACGCATGAATGCTAAGGGAAGTGTAGTGCATGAGTACTAAAAATCATTATAAAAGTTAATTCTCCATTATATTGGTATGAAGCTATGTAGAATGATGTAATCCTAGTTCCTGGTTTTTTGGATATTGGTGAAACCATGTTGCAGACTGAAAATCAGAAAAGGAGTCCATTAATGATGTGAAGTGCTTTCAGAATCATTTTCAATACATTCTGGATGATGAATACTCTTGAGTTATAGGTGTGATGATGCCATGTTCTATGTACTTCGCTTTACTTTTAAACATAGCCGCTTTGTGCAGTCCCCTATTTCATAAAATGGATCAAATGCTATGAAAAAGTATTATAAATCTCAAAAATTTGTTAATCAGGCAATGGAGGTGTTATGTTAATATGAATTTTCTAACAAGTTACAACTGAAATTATTTGACCTATTTATCATATTTTATTTCATCATGTGTATGTAGCACTGATTTGCATTACAGCAGAGAATGCATACTTTCCTTTTGGGGTTTCTTTTTTGAGAATGCAGAGCTTCAGTGTTGATGATGGTTAGCTTATTGTGTTTGTAGCTAAGCTCTTTTTAGAGACAATTGCTTTATTGTTTAGGAAAGTCTATAACTTTCATTGATTTCTATGAGGTTGATTTATGTCATTTCAGGCATAAAATAAAGAATTAATTGGTTAAAAAGCATCCACCTCATCATAAACTCCAGCCAATCAGATGGTCGCTTCCTAAGCGCCTCCACAACGGGCTTATACTCTGGTGGTTGCAACCCGAATTTGGCAAGAATTTCCGCCACCTCCTCCGCCTCTGCATCTCTCTCTCTCTCTCTCTCTCTCTCTCTCTCTCTCTCTCTCTCTCTCTCTCTCTCTCTCTCTCTCGCACACACACACGCACGCGCGCGCCCACAGACATGGTCATTACCTTTCTCTGGTACTCTCTCTCTCTCTCTCGCACACATACGCACGCGCGCGCCCACAGACATGGTCATTACCTTTCTCTGGTACACGAACAATTTCATCCATTTCCCTCTTCTCCTCCCTATTGTAGTGATCCATGTCGCTCTTCGCTGCGAGATACCTGCGCTCAATGTAGAAGTTTAATTCTTCTACTTCGCAAGGGTGCACGCGTGGATGCAGAAAAAAAAATAAAAAAGAAAAAAAACCCGAAGATTTGAGTACACATACCCGCCAAGTCCCATAGCAATCGCGCCTGCTGCGACTTCTGCGAGGCCAGCCGTGACAACAATGGAGGAGGCGGCAGAGGAGCCTGACAGACCTGCGGCAAGAGCAAATGGGACGGTGAGGCCGTCTGACATACCAATGATTATGTCACGCACGACCTCGCTGGAGGTGAAGTGATGTTCAACGTGAGCATCACCTACAGGAACAGAAGAAATGGAGATAGAAGCAGGCATCGTGGATGCGTGGGCGCGAGAGAGTGTGTGAGAGAGAGAGAGAGAGAGAGAGAGAGAGAGAGAGAGAGAGAGAGAGAGAGAGAGAGAGAGACTGACTGACTGAGAGGCAACAGCCGCTTCAGGGGTTGTAATAAGGGCTGAGGTGGTGAGATGGGCATGTGGCGGCCACATTGCTGAGAGGTGTTCGCTTGTTTTTAAAGAAGGGATTCCAGCACTGCGGGAACAGCCACGATGAGCTAAAAGCCAAGATCACTAAAAGCAGCAGGAGACATTGGCTCGATTCAAAAAGGGCTTTTCCCACTTACCTCAGAAACACTAGGCGTCCTTCCTCATCAAACAGAAACACTCGGCAATACGTCTCTCTCTCTCTCTCTCTCTCTCTCTCTCTCTCAGTAGAGGCTATGTCATAATCAGAAAACTCAAATTCTCTCAATGTCCACAAAGCGAGCGTACTTGTATCCTTATGTCAGCCGGTTTGCCACAAACTGTCTTTTGCATCTCTTCTCTCTGATTTCTATAGCCCAATGATATTATCTGTACAGTATGAAGGCTAATTAGTTACTTTCATAATCGTGTTTATTGAGTTCGAGATGCTTATACTTCTTGCCTGTATGCAACATTTTGACTGTATGTTACTTCTTTCATCCTATGAGATTATAATGAATATATATATATATATATATATATATATATATATATATATATATATATATATATATATATATATATACATATTATATATACATATATATATATATGTATATATAATATGTGTATATATATATATATATTGTTATTTAATACTTTTTTATTTATAAATAATTATTAAATTTCACAAAGACTCCCTATTAGTCGGATTACTTATTAAGTGATATGTAAGCATATTTGAGCAACCTCGAATCATTTGAGACAATCAAATAAAAAATAATTTAGTCAAAATCAATTTTTAGAATTGAAATTTTTTGATCGAATGAATCTTTTGATCGAAATAATCTTTTGAGCGAAATGGAATCAACGAAAACCACATTTTGTTCAATAGAATATGGAACAAAAGTAGGTCCCCATACATCTATATGGATGAGCTCTAGTAGTCCATCGTGCTTGAATCCTTTCTTCTAAAATGGTAATATGTGTGATTTTTCCATTTGGCATGCTTCACATTTGTCAACCATGTTGGTTCTCCACATTTGGTAATCCTAGTACAAGTCTTCAAGTCTTGCTCAAATGTGAGCATCAATCCAAGCAATTGATTTAGAGCTTGTACAAAATGATTTAATGAGAGTTCAGTTGATAATACAAAAGGTTTCCACCTTTCATCTCCTCTTAACCCTGCAAGTAATTGTGCAATCAACCTATGATCTTCAATGTATTCATCTATCGATCCAAGGCTATCTGCCAAGTCTTTCATCTTAATGACATAATCACTAATACTTTGACTTTGCTTCTTTTTTAATGTTGTAAATTTTGACCACAAGCTAGCTTTCCTAGCTTTAATAGTATTTTGGAAATGATATTCCAATGCATTCCATATATCTTTAGCTATTTCCAAGCCTCTGATTTGTAGCAAATGATATGTGATAGTGTTATATATATAGGCTCTTGCACTTGCATCTTTATTTTGCCATAGCGTTAAAGCTTTTAGCTCTTCTTTCTTTGGTTCATTATCATCTTCAAGTGTAGGATTTTTTTCTTCACCTATTATGTATACCATGAGATCCTTACTCATAAGTAAGGCTTCCATTCTCAATACCCAAGCAGGATAATTATCTCTATCCAATTTATGAATGGAGATATGATATGCCATGATCTTCTTGCTTCTACTACAACTTGTAAGTTTAAGGTTTAAAGATTGTTACCTTTTCTAGGTATTTAATCTTGAGGATGATTTCGAAATAGTTCTCTAATGCCTTTTGTTGTTAAATACTTCAACTTCCAACTTTCCAATGAAAACTTTCCAAGATCTCTTTGTGAGGAGATGGATGAGTAGGTCCGAGAGATGAGTTGGTGTTGCACAAAACCTGCTCTACACCTGCCAAGTTAAATCCAGGGATGCTTAATAGACTCCTTTGGCTACCCATTCATCCATTTAGAACCAATAAGTTCTTTGGAGAATCATTCCCAAAAGTTTGCATCAAAATAGATAACTTGCATGTACTAGAAACATGAAGAAACCTTCTATTTTGGGAAAAGAAGTGCTCAATAATTTGCTCATAGCTCACAACCTGAAATGAGTTGACAAGGGAGCTTTTGCACACATCTAATTGGAGTATGTAGCTACCTAAATCAAGTTATTTCATCAATCTAGCTACACCATACACTGAGAAATGATTGTAACAAGTCAGGCGGGTCATCCCAACATTTGAGGATCTAAAAGATGTGCATACACAATCACCTAGGATTCATATCTTGAGTTCCCCTGAACCAAATGTGATGCAAATTGACATCCAAGTAGTAGATAGTTTAATCTACCTAACCGGAGCTAAAGTATTGAAAATGAGTAAGTATGCACAGAGAAGTGGATTCCATAGAGTCATAGTATGATGAAGATGCAACACAGAACAGTAAACATAGACATACCTGAACAAATGTATCAAAAATTATATGTGAAAGAAGATATGATACAAGGGAAGTGTAATGGACTACAAATACATGAAGTGAGATCAATGTTTGCTTAGTGATGTAGCTCAAAGTCTCTCAGAATGGCTCTTACATCCCTTGACTAAAAGCATGTCTGTCTATACTCATAGTTCAAGTTTGAATTTGAATTTTCCCTCACCTAAAAATGATCCTACACTTTAAGGATGATTTGAATTGATTCTTTCTACCACATGAGTCATGGGTTTAGCTTGCTAACTTCAAAAGATTCCTTATTCTTTTGTTTTTACATTTATCCAAAGTGAATACAACTACATTGACAAGAAGGTGTTCATATATGGTCCTTCATGTGAGGTACATGAACTGCTGTGTAGTCTTGAATAGTTAGCCAAGCACTTAGGGTTTCTAATTGCATCAATAGCTCCCCTTCAAGCATAAGATGCTTGGGTCTTCAATCTTTTATGATTTCCTATAATCCAATCATTGATTTAAACCTATTTAGTTTGCTATCATCCAATGCTTTTGTCATCATATCTGTACATTGTTGATGTGTAGATACATATAATAGTTGTATCTCCTTACTCATGATCTTTTCCATGACATAATGGTAGTGAACTTCTATATGTTTGGTCTTGGCATGATAGATAGGGTTACCGGCAAGATGTAATGAAATAATGTTGTCTCCAAATATATTTGGAGTTGAAGTATTCAACCCTAAATCTGAATATAGGGTCTTAATCCATATAGCTTCTTGAGTAGCACTTGAAAGTCCTCTATATTTAACTTCTGTTGATGAAAGAGTTCTAGGTTGCTTCTTGGAAGACCATGAAATTAAATTTATGCCTGCAAAAGTAAGGTAACCTGATTTGCTTCTCCTACCATCTTTAGAGCTTGCCCAATTTGCATCAGATAAGAGCTTAACATTTATATCAGATGTATATGGATAGTATAATACTTCATTAATTGTACCCTTCAAATACTTTAGGAGTCTCTTGGCTGCTTCCATGTGAGGATTCCTTGGGGTGTGCATGAATTGACTTAGCACACTAACTCCATAGTATATATCTACTCTAGTTAGAGTATCATAATTCACGCTTCCAACAAGGCTTTGGTAACTAGTCACATCTTCAATGAACTCACCTTCATGTGCACTTAGCTTCAGATTTACCTCCATGGGTGTACCTGCAACCTTTGTATTTTCCATCTTGAACTTGATAAGCATATCTCCAATGTACTTTCTCTGAGTTAGGAACATACCTTTCTTTGTACATAGTACTTCCAAACCTAGAAAGTATGTGAGTAGGCCAAGATCACTGATCTTGAAATCTTCCTTCATTTGAGCCTTGATCCTTCTGGTTCCATCTGCATTACTTCCTATAATGATTATATCATCCACATATACACAGAGGTATATGACCTCTGAGTGGTTCCTCTTGATAAGTGATAAGTCTATGATTACAAGCTCTAGGAGTTTTCTTCAAGCCATACAAGGATTTCCTTAACCTACATACATATTCTTGATATAATTGATCTTCAAAGCCAAGAGTTTGAGCCATATACACCTCCTCTAAAATCAAACCATTTAAAAAAGAATTTTTAACATCCATTTGATAGATATTCAAATTATTGGAAGATGCTATAATTATAAGCACTCTAATTGTGGGCATTTTTGCCACAGGTGAGAATGTCTCCTCATAGTCAAGCTTTGGGTTTGTGAAAACCTCTTGGCTACAAGCCTTGCTTTGTACCTACTAATTGAGCCATCATAATTCTTATTTACCTTGTAAATCCACCTTGAGCCAGTGACCTTCATAGACGGTTTCATGGGAACTGATTCCCAAGTCTCATTTTCTTGTAGAGATTCTATTTCTTCTTCCATGGCATCTCTCCATTCTACCCTGTCAGAGTTGGAAATTTGGCACAAAAGGCTAGCTAATATAGGTGAAAGTGCTCTGAAGAAAATAAGTAGGGATAAAAGTGTGCTTGGTCTACCAAATATCTCCAGACAACACATGATTTACAAATGTGGTGTTTGTCAGTTTTGCAAGTCTTACAGACAACCATTCACAAAGAAGGGATACATTGATGGAGACCTATTGAGACAACCATTCACAAAGAAGGGATACATTGATGGAGACCTATTGTAGCTAGTCCATACAGATGTATGGGGGCCAAGCAAGGAGCCTCCAATCTCTGGATCTAGTTATTATGTGTCATTCATTGACGATAGTAGCAGATGGACAATACTATATGTTATGAAGCATAAAGATGAAGTGCTCTCTTGTTTCAAGAAACATCTAGAACTTGTAGAAAGTCAAACAGGTAAAACTTTGAAGAGACTAAGGTCAGATGGAGGGGGATAATATTTCTCCCATGACTTTGATTCTTATCTCTAAGAGAGAGGAATCAAAAGAGAGATTACAATAAGGTATACTCTAGAGCAAAATGGAGTGGTAGAGAGAAGAAATAGAACCATAGTAGAGGCTGCAAGATCAATGCTAAATGAGAAGAAGTTTCCCAATTACCTATGGACAAAGGTTGTATCCATAGCCATCTATTTGATCAATAGATTCCCATCAAAAGCATTAGATGGGATGACACCATATGAAGCATGGAATGGAAGAAGTGTTGGGGCTTCACTCACTAATTAGGCATGGATATATGAAGATATATGAAGACATATGAAGACATATGATGGAGGAAAGAAGAAGTGAAGAAAAGACTTACAGAAAATCAAGCCTAAGTGAAGGGACAATTTCACTATTGTAAATTAGTGCAAAATTAGAGTCTAGATTTGTATTTGATCTTTAGAACTTACGAGTTCAAGTCTAGAAGGATGTAAACTTTAGGTATATAAGTTAATTTGAGTCAGAAACATGTATGAGAGAACTCAATTTTGTAATCTGAGTGAGTAGAGAAAAGTCGTGTAATTTCTGAGAGAGATGGTGAGAGAAAACTTCTGAGTCTGAGAGAGTTTTCCATGGCTGTGAGCAAAATTAGGCCAAGCCATTTTGTACACATCTTCTCTGATAATCAACACATGTTTGTGTAGAAGGATTGAGTCTAATTCCTCTTGTACATTGAGTTCTAAGTTATTTCATATGACTATGTAAGGTAGTTGATAGTTACGACTTTTCTGGCGCACATTTGACTGATCTTCTGAAGGTCAGATCTCGAAGCACAGTGTAAAGTTTTTGGTAAGTGATAGCTCGTTTGAAAGCTACTATCCTCAACTACATTTGGTCAAAAGATCTTTGAGAAACGGGACGCGTACTCAGAGAAATCAGCTTAAGAGTGAAGGTATGTCAAATCGATGAAGTAAATTTCCAGTTTTCAGACATAGTGTAAAGTTTGGTACAAAATCAGAAGATTGTGAAGTTATTGCTTGAAAGTTTTGCTTGTTATATGTTACTGAACATTAGCAAGAACCTTTCCTAGCAAATGATCAGAAGAATTTGCAAAGATCAAGTTGATACAGGTCAGATTGAAAGTTTAAAGAAGAGGCGCAGATTTCTGTGAAGTGAAATTTTTGATTTTCACTAAGTTCAGAGTTGAAGGTTCATATTTAGAGGTTTGCTAAGCTAATGATGGTTATGGAGGTCTTCTAATACCACATTAGTTTAGTTCTTGTGGTGTTTCACACACCAACAAGTGGTATCAGAGCAGATAAGGTCCTCGAGAAGTAAAGGAGAGCAGATACAAGAAGAGTTGAAGAGTTCTTTATCAAAGAAGGAGGAAGCTGAGGTGTTCAACAACAAAAGTCATCAGAAGATTGTTTCGAAGTTGATTCCAAGGGTAAAGGTCTACAAAAGGTATCATTCTTAAACCTTACACTTACAGGTTGAAGCAGAAGCAAGGATACCATGGCAGATCATGTGTCCATTGACAAATTGGACAGAGATAACTATCCTGCTTGGGTAATGAGGATGGAGGCCTTACTTATGAGTAAGGATCTAATGGTATATGTGACAGGTGAAGAGGAGAAGCCTAAATTTGAAGATGAAAGTCATCCAAGAAAGGAAGAGCTAGAAGCTTTGAAGTTATGGCAGAAGAGAGATGCAAGTGCAAGAGCTTATATATACAACACTATTACAGATCATTTGTTGCCTCACATCAGAGGTTTAGAAACAGCTGAAGATATTTGGAATGCTTTGGAAGACCACTTCCAAAACACTACTAAAGCTAGGAAAGCTAGCTTATGGTCAGAGTTCACCACATTCAAGAAAAAGCAGAATCAAAGCATTAGTGATTATGTCACTAAGATGAAGGATTTGGCAGATAGCCTTGGATCTATTGATGAGGATATTGAAGATCATAGGTTGATAGCACAATTACTTGCAGGGTTAAGAGGTGATGAGAGGTGGAAGCCCTTTGTACTTTCAACAGAACTCTCATTAAATCATTATGTGCCAGAATTAAATCAATTACTTGGATTGATGCTCACATTTGAGCAAGACTTGAAGTCAGATGGAGACAAAGGTCAAAGTTCTGCAATGTATGTGAAGAATAAAAAGAAAGGAGATAAAGGCAAGGCAAAGGATGAAGAAGAGTCAACAACTCAAGCAAATTATGCAAAAGGAAGAGGTTTTGGCAGAGGTAAAGGTCGAGGAAATGGAAGAGGTAGAGGTAATCAGAACAATAACAAGAAGACATGTTGGATTTGTGGATTGAGCAATCATCTAGCATATGATTGTTGGCACAATCAACAAGGAGCAAGCCAAAATCAGAACAACAATGGCAGAGGAAGAGGTGGAAGGTTTCAAAGTCAATTTCAAAGAGGAAGACAAAATTCAAGAGGAAGTTATGGAAGAGGTGGTGGTAGAAATTGGAATCAGAACCAATCATACAACACCACATATTATAATTATGCAAATGATACACAGAATGACAACCATACAACATTGATGATGAATTCAATTAGTTCATCAGAGAAGGAGGATCTCAAGGTATTCTATATTGATTCTGGTTGTTCAAATCATTTGTCAGGTAATATAGAATTGTTGTCAGAATTGGAAGAAGGAAATTCAAGTCATACAGTACAAACAGGTGACAATACAAAGCATAATGTGCATTCAATTGGAAAAGTGAAGTGCAGGAGTGGAGCTGATTTATTAACAAATGTTTTGTATGTTCCAACAATACCAAAGAATCTGATTAGTGTTGGACAAATAGTGGAAAAAGGTTTTCAAGTCAGATTTACAAATGAAGGGGTATTTGTTGAAGATCCAGAGGATGCTTACAAACCCATTGTTTGTGGTAAGAAGGAAGGTAGACTTTTTACTCTCAAAGTACAAGGAAATGTTGGTCAAGCCCTAATCACACATGGTGATGAAGTAATTACAGAGTTAGATCTTTGGCATAAGAGATTGGGACACTTCAATGAAAGAGGAATCAAAACTATGGTGGAGAACCAATCTGTATTGGGACTACCAAATGTGAAGAATCAACATATGATATACAAGTGTGAAGCTTGTCAGATGGGAAAAGCTCATAGACAACCATTTCAGAAGAAAGGTTTCAAGCATGATGATTTGCTTGAACTCATACATACAGATGTATGGGGGCCAACAAAAGAAGGTTCAATAAATGGATCTAAGTATTATGTTTTGTTTATTGATGATGCTACAAGGTGGATAACCCTTTATGTTCTAAAGGAAAGGTCAGAAGTCTTTGGAGCCTTCAAACATTTTCATGCTTATGCAGAAAGAGTTACAGGTCACAAACTCAAGAGGCTAAGGTCTGATGGAGGGGGAGAATACTTCTCCCAAGAGTTTAATGACTATCTTTGGAATGCAGGTATTAAAAGAGAGATAACTTGCAGGTATACACCTCAACATAATGGGGTGGCAGAAAGGAGAAATAGAACATTGGTTGAATTTGCAAGAGCAATGTTAAAGGAAAAGAATTGCCCTAATTATCTTTGGGCTGAGGCTGTAAATACAGCCAACACTTGACCATTGTAAAGTGTTTGGGTCAATTGCCTATGCTTATGTACCATCACAACTCAGACATAAGCTTGAACCAAAGGCAGAAAAATATGTGTTTATTGGGTATGATGAAAAGCAAATGGGTTATAGGCTATGGAGTCCTTTAACTAAACATTTTATTGTTTCCAGAGATGTAACCTTTGATGAACAGAAGAGTTGGTATGCAGATAAAGAATGTGATCTTGAAACATTTGAAGAAGAGATAAGAAGGAGTGCAAGAGGTAAGTCACATATGCAGATAGATGGAGATGAAGAACATATGCAAGCAAGCACATCAAGAGTTGGATCATACAGAAGAAATGAAGATGGGCCAATATTTGATGAAGAAGTACATCCAGATATACATGAAGAGTGTGAACCAAGAAGGTCAACCAGAATGAGGAAGCAACCTACAAGGTATTCATATGACACTTCTTATTTGACTCAGAAAAATTATGCTTACATGGTTAAAGAAGATGAAGAACCTCAAAGCTATGATGAAGCAAAAGGTAAGAGACAATGGGAAGTAGCAATGAAGGAAGAATTTGATGCTCTTGAAGAGAACAAAACTTGGGAACTTGTCCCAAAGCCTAATGGTAAGAAAGTGATTGGAAATAAATGGGTTTACAAAGTTAAGAAGCATGCAGATGGAACTATAGCCAGATACAAAGCCAGATTGGTGGTTAAAGGCTATGCTCAAACATTTGGCATAGATTATGATGAGACATTCAGTCCTGTAGCAAAGATGTCAACCATAAGGACAATCATTGCCATTGCAGCATCAAAAGGATGGATATTGAGTCAATTGGACATTAAGAATGCATTTTTGAATGGATATATATCAGATGAGGTGTACATGGAGCAACCTCAAGGGTTTGCAGATCATAAGTTTCCAAATTATGTTTGCAGATTAAGAAGAGCACTTTATGGTTTGAAGCAAGCTCCAAGAGCTTGGAATTATAGACTTGTAAAGTATCTTAATGACCTTGGATATCAAAGTTCAAAGGCAGATGCAAGTCTACTTATCAAAAGAACAGATGAAGGTATGATCTACATTTGTATATATGTAGATGATATTATAATTACAGGTACCTCAAATGAAGGAATCAAGGAGGTGAAGAAGCTACTTGAGAAGGAATTCAAGATAAGTGATCTAGGAAAATTATCATATTTTCTTGGAATGGAAATCACCTATGCAGAGCATGGTATTTATGTATCACAAGAAAGGTATCTCTTGAATCTTCTAAAGAAGTTTAACATGGAGAATTGCAGAGAGGCATCTACACCATTAGAGGTCAATCATAAACTCAGTAGATATGATGGAGCAGAATTCAAAGACATGAGGAAGTATCAATCTTTAGTGGGAAGTTTGATTTATGCAACTCTAACAAGGCCTGATCTTAGTTATGCAGTGGGTGTTCTTTCCCAATTCATGCATTGTCCAAAAGATCCACATTGGATTGCAGGTCAAAGAGTCCTTAGATATATCAAAGGGACTTTGAAAGAAGGATTGTATTATCCTTTTACATCAGATATAAGGTTGAGAGCCTATAGTGATTCAGATTGGGCAGGAAGTCAAGATGACAGAAGGTCTACACATGGCTACATGATATATATTGGAGATAAGCTTGTGAGTTGGTGTTCAAAGAAACAACACACAGTGGCTTTATCATCAACAGAAGCTGAATACAAAGGACTTGTGGAAGCAGCAAAAGAAGTAATATGGATGCAGACATTATTCAAAAGCTTGGGAATTGATCAAGGTATACCCATAATTCATGGAGATAACATGAGTTCTTTATATCTTGCAGCAAATCCTGTATTTCATGCAAGGACAAAGCACATAGAGATACAGTATCATTTTCTCAGAGAAAAGGTAATGGAGAAAGAGATTGAAGTGGTGTACACTTCTACAAAAGATCAGATTGCAGATATTATGACAAAAAGTTTGGATGGAGTGAAGACAAATAGGTTCAAGGAGATGGCAGGAATAAAAGAGAAGAAGATTGTGTGAAGAAGTCAAAGCATGCTAATTAGTGATTGAGGGGGAGCTGTTGGGGCTTCACTCACTAATTAGGCATGGATATATGAAGATATATGAAGACATATGAAGACATATGATGGAGGAAAGAAGAAGTGAAGAAAAGACTTACAGAAAATCAAGCCTAAGTGAAGGGACAATTTCACTATTGTAAATTAGTGCAAAATTAGAGTCTAGATTTGTATTTGATCTTTAGAACTTACGAGTTCAAGTCTAGAAGGATGTAAACTTTAGGTATATAAGTTAATTTGAGTCAGAAACATGTATGAGAGAACTCAATTTTGTAATCTGAGTGAGTAGAGAAAAGTCGTGTAATTTCTGAGAGAGATGGTGAGAGAAAACTTCTGAGTCTGAGAGAGTTTTCCATGGCTGTGAGCAAAATTAGGCCAAGCCATTTTGTACACATCTTCTCTGATAATCAACACATGTTTGTGTAGAAGGATTGAGTCTAATTCCTCTTGTACATTGAGTTCTAAGTTATTTCATATGACTATGTAAGGTAGTTGATAGTTACGACTTTTCTGGCGCACATTTGACTGATCTTCTGAAGGTCAGATCTCGAAGCACAGTGTAAAGTTTTTGGTAAGTGATAGCTCGTTTGAAAGCTACTATCCTCAACTACATTTGGTCAAAAGATCTTTGAGAAACGGGACGCGTACTCAGAGAAATCAGCTTAAGAGTGAAGGTATGTCAAATCGATGAAGTAAATTTCCAGTTTTCAGACATAGTGTAAAGTTTGGTACAAAATCAGAAGATTGTGAAGTTATTGCTTGAAAGTTTTGCTTGTTATATGTTACTGAACATTAGCAAGAACCTTTCCTAGCAAATGATCAGAAGAATTTGCAAAGATCAAGTTGATACAGGTCAGATTGAAAGTTTAAAGAAGAGGCGCAGATTTCTGTGAAGTGAAATTTTTGATTTTCACTAAGTTCAGAGTTGAAGGTTCATATTTAGAGGTTTGCTAAGCTAATGATGGTTATGGAGGTCTTCTAATACCACATTAGTTTAGTTCTTGTGGTGTTTCACACACCAACAAGAAGACCTAGCCTTGAACATTCTTGGATCTTTGGGTGCATAGCACATGCACATATACCTTCACAAATCAGAGGCAAAATATATCCAAAGGCAGAGAATTGTATATTCATTGGCTATGAACTTAATAAAAAAGGTTATAGGCTATATAATCCAATCAATAAAGGTTTTATCATAATTAGAGATGTTGTGTTTGATGAAAACAAATCTTGGTTTGAAGATGATTGCAAGAAAATCAAACTTCCCTATGACCTACAGGAAGACTTTCCAACATTTTCAAAAAGGAATGAGCTAACACTTGAAGCATCAAGTGACTATAAAGATGACCAAAAGACTCCAAGAAGGGAAATTAACTCTTGGAGCTCTAAAGGCAAAGCCAAAGTGGAGGAGATGACAGATGTGGCAGAATCATCTCGACAAACTATAACACTATTAGATAGAAAAAGAAGCCATAAAGGTATGGTTATGACACTTCTTTGGTCACTAAGCATTCTATTTACAAAGTGCATGATATAGACTCAGAAGAACGATCTACATATGAAGAAGCAGAAATCAAATGATCGTAATGTGGAGTTAGTGATGTCTTATGAATCCATTGAGATTCTTCAAGTGAGTGATTTTTATCTTTAACTAAATATCTATGATATTGCTTACCAGTGCATGTAGTAGTAACATCATAATCGAATATTTTCACTGGAATTAAAATCTCCACATCCTCTTCAACTAAGTGGTAAAGTTCCTTGAAAGGATTTCAATAAACTGATATGAGAAGAATTATGTATATTCCAATGAGAAGGTATGTCTAGTCTCAAAGAATTCTCATTAATTTTTTGAATAACACAAAAAGGTCCATAATAACATGGTGCAAGTTTAACTTTAGGATGTTGTGAAATATTTTTCAAATGCCTTTTAATTATTCATAACCATACAAAGTCATTTCCATTAAATTGTTTAGCTACTCATTTCTTATTAACATTATGCATGTAACATTCTTGAATCTTTTTAGTGTGCTTATAAACCTCATGAAGTGTAGAAATATGATCTTGTGCAAAAGAGTCATCCATAGGGATATCAGTTTGAGTGATAGACATGGGAGTGGGAAGCTTTTTACCATACACATGGTGCACGTCTAGCAATGGTATGTGTTGTGTTATTATATGCAAATTGTAGTAAAGGAAGTTTCTAAACCCAATTACTTGGATTATCTAAAGAATAACACTGTAATAAATCTAAAATAGTACTATTTGTAGCTTGGCTTTTCCCATTACTTTCAAGATGAAATGCAAAGCTAAATTCTATTTTGGAACCTGAATTTTTAAATAATGAAACCCAAAAGTGATTACAAAAACGAACATCTCGATATGAAAGAATAACTTTTGGAAAACTATGATGTGGAAAAATACATTTAATAAATAACTTTTTAGCTTGAGGTGCATAAAGAGTCTTTTTACAAGGAATGAAATATTCTTGTTTACTAAACCTATGAACAATTGTCCAAATCATAATGCTATATACACCTCAAAAGAATGGAGTAACTGAACGAAAGAACAGGTCACTCATGGGGATGGTGAGGTGTATGGTTAGGAGTCAGGCTTTACCACATAGTTTCTGGCTTGAGGTTGTTATGTTTGCAACATACATACTTAACAGGTGTCCCACTAAAGCATTGTAGTATATCACCCCATATGAGGCTTGGCTTGGTCACAAGCCATTTGTAGCTCATTTGCGTGTTTTTGGTTGTCTTGCATATGCATTAGTGCCTGAACAACATCAGAGAAAATTGGATGATAAAGTAGTAAAATGTATTTTTGTTGGGTATAGTTCTAAAAGCAAAGGCTATCGTATGTATCATCTGTTGACTAAATGCATTCTGGTTAGCTGTGATGTTGTTTTTGTGGAAGATGCTATTCAGCCCTTACTTTCATGTACTAAGAAGACATCTGTTAGCTCCAAAGGCATGTATGATACTTTGCTTCCTCTTTTTATACATGGACAGTCTAGTGCTGGTCTTAATAAGGCAACTTCTCAACCTTTGCAGGTTTCATGTGATGATCCAGATCATTCCATTTTTGATGTAGATTTACATGATGCGCTTGTTGACAAGAGACCTGATATTGCGTAGGCTAAAACTATGCCAAAATGGCTGGTGAAAACTTTGTGTGATAGCAAATTAGATGCACCTCTATCATATCGTACTCGTTCAGGCTCTCATAGTGCCTCTTTTGCATCAAATTGCTATGTTATGGCTGCATCTAGTCTCTGTGATGAGAATGAGCCTGTTTTGTTTGATGAAGCACAAAATTCAGAAAATTGGATGAGTGCTATGCAATCTGAATATGATGCTATAATGAAGAATGGTACTTGGTATTTATGTGACTTACCTCTTGGCAAGAAGGCCATTGGCACTAATGTTGGAACAAGCCCATGGCAAGTCAAATTGTTGGCTTGAGTCATCAAAGGACATAGAAATTTAAAGGAAAAGTCAATTCCTTGTAGAGTTCACTTGTGAACTGTCTCTTGTAATTTTTGAGGTTCTACTTGATGTAAAAATAAAAGCATCTAAAGTAGTTGAGTCACTTGATGATTAGGAAGGCGAAAGCCACAAATTTGTGATTGAGTGAGTTGGAGAATCAATCACCAAAAGATTGGAGAATGACCAATCACTTGTGAACTCTCTCTTGTAATTTTTGAGGTTCTACTTGATGTAAAAATAAAAGCATCTAAAGTAGTTGAGTCCACTTGATGATTAGGAAGGCAAAAGCCATAAATTCGTGGAGTGAGTTGGAGAATCAATCAAATTCAAATTTAGGCTCCAAACTTCACTATATATACATGGCTTTTAGCCGAGACTTTCATACCTCCATTAGCAGGGCTTCATGTCATACCAGAGTGTGATTTCAAGGCACACATATGTAACAGTAAGTCCATTGTACCTTACAATCAATATACATTTATTTTCATAATCATTTGTGTCCATATCTTCATGCCTATGTGAGTGTACTGTTCACTACCATATCTCTCAATTTTTTTTAGTAATTTTGAAGAGATGAGTTCTCTCACCATGATCCATCATTTTCAGTGATTTAAGTTGGTAAATTTAGCTCCTTAAATCTATTATACAGTCACAAATATTCATTACAATTGGCTTTTTCAATCGTGAGATATATTTATCAGAAGTTAACTATATCTCTGCATAATTCACTTCTCTATTAATACTCCATGAAAACAATGATTTTCTCAAGGCTTGTTCTCAGTGTGTAGTAGGTTATTTGCCATGATTTGTATCATTTTAGATTCAGCATATTGTCTTTTATATGAATACAAAAAATCATTAGCATTGCCTCTTGGAATCTTGAGAGATTAATGTATTTTTGCTCACTAGACTGAGAACTGCTGTATCCTGTGAAAGTCGGGATGATGCTGTGACTTTCTACACTCTTTTCTCTTCATGTAGTCCATCATTTTTGATGAAACTACTCATGATTGTTAGCTTACTAAGTTAACTAGAGTTCCCCAAAAGGAATTAAGTCAATTTCTACTATGGCTAGATAATTGTTCAAAACATTAAACAAGTGTATGAACCAAAATAACAAGTTTTTTACCCTTGGTTCAACTTCTACCTATCTGTTTTGATTCATCTTTTTTGAGAGTGATATTCCAAGGTAAATAGGGTGTACATCCTTTGGCAAGCTAAAAGGGCCCACTACATATCTTTGGAGTTCATTTGGATGGTGTTGTGCAAAGTTTTTGGAGCACCACTTCATCTTCATCAAGTACAAATCCATCTCTTCACAGTGGTATCAGAGCAAGGTTGGACAAAATGGCAGATGGATTCCTTCGTCAATTGACAAATTGGATAGAGGTAACTACTCAGCTGGTCATTAAGGATGGAAGCTTATCTTCAAGGCAAGAATTTATATGGTTATATAGCTGGAGATGAAGTTATGCCAAGTTTCAGGAACAAAGGTCAACCTACACAAGAAGAGCAAGAAAGATTGAGCACATGGCGCTCCAAGGATGCACTTGCAAGGTCTTATCTCCTCAACTCTATCTTAGATTTTTTGTTGCCTCACATTAGAAGAGTAAAATATCTCAGGAAGTATGGAATGCACTTGAAGCTTTCTTCTCTTCAAGTACAAAGGCCATGATGCATCAACTATGGCTGGACTTCACAACTCTCAAGAAAGCTCCCCCAAACAAAATGTGACTGATTTTGTCACAAAGCTCAAGGACATACCAGATCAGTTGGGAAGCATTGAAGAGGCAAAAGAGGAATAGAAAATTCTAAGGCAGGTCATCAATGGCTTGAAGGCAGGTGACAAGTGGGAAGCATTCACCACACCTATGGATCTATACGTGGATATGCATGTACTAGATTTCAATACACTCATAGGAAAACTACTTACTCAAGAGGCCAAGATTATCAAGAATGGAGAAAGCTCCAAAGGTAATCAATCTTCTGCCTTGTATACTGATAAAGGAAAGTACAAAGAAAACAAAGGTAGGGGAAAGAAAGTGGATGATGAAGCAGGTACACATTTAGCTAACTATGCAGGTAGAGGAAGACATGGTAGAGGTAGAGGTAGAGGTAGAGGAGGAAGGCAAGGCAAGGGGAGATCCCAAGACTCTAATTCATGCTCTATTTGTGGATTAACTAATCACACAACTAAAAATTGCTTTAGGAGTTCCAGGAATCAAAGAGGCAGAGGATACAATAGAGAAAGTTATGGCTACTCTAGAGGAAGGAACAACAACTTCAATGGCTACCACAACAACTACAACCATTCAAACTATCAAGGAGGCAATAGGGGAAGAAGAAACTTCAGTAATTACACAGAAGAATCAAATCAAGAGGACTCATTGCTAATCATGAATATGGCCATGCCACAAGGTAAATCTGATGAGCATGTTTTCTACATAGATTCAATTTGCTCTAATCATGTGGCTAGAAATGTGTCCCTCCTATCAGATTTAGAAGATCCAAGGAACAAGCATGAATTATAGATAGGTGATGATACAAGGCACTTGGTGGAAAAGATAGGAAATGTGAAAGCACTTGATAGAAATATCAACCTACTAAGCAAGGTACTCTATGTCTTTACCATCACAAAGAATTTGATAAGTGTAGGACAGATTGTGGAGAAATACCTATAGATTAGGTTCAAAAAAGCAGGAGCATTTGTTGAAGATCCAAGTCAAGGATTTAGGAGAATTGCAAAGGTTGAAAAGATAGGTAGATTGTTCACATTTGAATTACAAGACACTAGAAACATTGCTCTCTTTAATTATGGTAGTCAGACACTCACAGAATTGGAAGTATGGCACAAAAGGTTAGCACATGTTGGTGAAAGATCATTAAAGAAAATTTGTAGGGACCAAAGTGTACTTGGACTCCCTAACTTGTCAAAACAACACATGATTCATAAGTGTAGTGCATGTCAATTTGGAAAGTCTCATAGGTTATCATTCATGAAGAAAGGATATATGCATGGAGATCTCTTGGATTTGGTTCATACAGATGTATGGGACCTAGCAAGGATGCTTCAATATCTGAATCAAGGTATTATGTCTCCTTCATTGATGATTGCAGTAGGTGGACTATATTATATTTTATGAAACACAAAGATGAAGTTTTTCCATGCTTGAAAAGATATTTGGCTCTTGTGGAGAATCAAACATGTAAGACATTGAAAAGGCTAAGTTGAGATGGAGGGGGAGAGTACTTCTTCCATGAATTAGACTCCTTTCTTCAAGAAAGAGGAATCAAAAGAGACATCACTACAAGGTACACTCCTGAGAAAAATGGAGTGGCATAGAGAAGAAATAGGACAATTGTTGAAGCTGCAAGATCTATGCCAAATGAGAAGCACTTACCTAATTACTTATGGGATGAGGCTGTATCCACAACCACTTATTTGATTAACAGGTTACCTTCAAAATCACTTGATGGCATGGCACCATGTGAGGCTTGGAATGGAAGAAGACCAAGCTTGGATCATTGTAAGATTTTTGGATGTATTGCTTATGCTCATGTTCCTTCATAGGTTAGAGGGAAAATGGATCCAAAAGCATAGAAGTGTGTATTCGTTGGATATGACAACAATCAAAAGGGCTACAGATTATACAACCCAACAACCAACAGATTCTTGGTGAGTAGAGATGTAGTATTTGATGAGAATAGTTCTTGGTATGAAGATTCATGTAGAAAGGTCAACTTACCTTATGATCTTGAAGAAGATTTTCCAAAACTTGCTAAGGATAATCCTCCTAAAGTTGAAGAGGAGGATACCTCAGAAGATGATGAAGCAACTCAGTATGAAAAACTCAAAATGTGGAAGTCTAAAGGCAAAGCAAAAATGCATGAACTTGGACAAGAGGAAAAATCATCACATCATGGCCTAAGAAGGTCTATGAGGGAGGAAAGAAAACTAGAAAGGTATGGGTTTGATACTTCTCTAGTCACTAAACATTCAATCTATCTAGCACAAGACATAAATCAAGAGGAACCCTCAACATTTGAGGAAGCAAAAAAGAAATCAGAATGGAGGCATGCAATGTAGGAAGAAATTGAAGCTCTTGAGGAAAATAAGACTTCGGAGTTAGTTCCCAAGTCTCCATCAATGAAAGTGATAGGTTCAAGATGGATTTACAAATTGAAGAAGAACTCAGATGGCTCCATTAACATGTATAAGGCAAGGCTTATGGCAAAAGTCTTTGCAGAAACTCAAGGAATCGATTATGAGGAGACCTTCTCTCCTGTGGCAAAGATGCCTACAATTAGGGTTGTGCTTAGTATTGCCTCTTCTAAGAATTGGAAGATACTTCAATTGGATGTGAAAAATGCAATTGTTAATGGATGGATAATAGAAGAGATGTATATAGCACAACCACCTGGTTTTGAGAATCACATATATCTTGATTATGTGAGTAGACTTAATAAAGTTTTTTATGGACTCAAACAAGCCCCAAGGTCTTGGAATCATAGGCTTGTTTCATTCTTGCAGGACATAGGATTTCAACCTAGAAAGGAAGATCCATCACTCTTCATAAAAAAGAGTAACTCTGAAGTCATCTATTTGTGTGTGTATGTGGATGATATTATACTAACAGGAAATGATGCAGATGGAATCAAGAAAGTCAAGGAGCACATGAAATAAGAGTTTAAGATAAGTGACTTAGGGTCAATCACATACTTCCTAGGATTGGAAGTGGTTTACAAGGATCATGGTCTATATCTTACTCAAAGGAAGTACATTAAAGACTTACTGACAAAGTTCAAAATGCCAGATTGTAGGATTGCAGACTCCAATGAAGGTTAATCATAAATTGAGCTCACATGAAGGAGAACTCATAGAAGATGTGACAGGTTATCAAAGCATTGTGGGTATCTTGAACTATGCCACATTGAGAAGGGTTGATATATGTTATAGTGTGAGTGTGCTAAGTCAATTTAAGCTATCAAGAGGATACTCATGGGTAGCTTGAAGTATGCCACATTGAGAAGGGTTGATATATGTTATAGTGTGAGTGTGCTAAGTCAATTTATGCACACACCCAGGAAACCTCACATGGAAGCTATCAAGAGGATACTCAGATATCTCAAAGGGACCATGAATGATGGTTTATAGTACCCTTATGTATCTGATTTAAGTTTCAAATTGTTCTCTAATGCAGATTGGGCTGGCTCCAAGGAAGATAGAAGGAGCACCTCAGGATATCTCACCTTTGCAGGTTCAAAACTTGTCTCATGGTCATCCAAGAAGCAACCCATAGTTGCTCTCTCTTCTACTGAAGTTGAATATAGAGGTCTTGCCATAGCCTCAAGAAGCAATGTGGATGAAGACACTATTTTTAGATCTTGGATTGGAGATTGGAACTCCAAGTATCTTTGGTGACAATATGAGCTCCATTCACTTGGCTGCCAATCCAATTTTTCATGCAAGGACTAAACATATTGAAGTTCATTATCACTATGTAAGAGAGAAGATTGTGAGCAAGGAAATTCAGCTATCCTATGTGTCAACCCATCAACAATGTGCAAATATCTTAACCAAGGCACTAGATGGAACCAAACTCAGCAAATTCAAAGGTATGATTGGTTTGTAGGTAATCTTAGAAGATTGAATACCTCAGGCGCACTTGACTTGAGGGGGAGCTGTTAGAACAAGTCCATGGAAAGTCTAAGTGGTGGCTTGAGTCATCAAACGACATAGAAATTTAAAGGAAATGTCAATTCCTTGTAGAGTTCAATTGTGAACTCTCTCTTGTAATTTTTGAGGTTCTACTTGATGTAAAAATAAAAGCATCTAAAGTAGTTGAGTCCACTTGATGAGTAGGAAGGGGAAAGCCACGAATTGATGATTGAGTGAGGTAGAGAATCAATCACTAAAAGATTGGAGAATGATTTTAGGCGAGAATCAAATTCAAATTTAGGCTCCAAACTTCACTATATATACATGGCTTTTAGTCGCGCATTTCGTACCTCCATTAGCAGGGCTTCATGTCATATCAGAGTGTGGTTTCAAGGCACACATATGTACCAATAAGTCTATTGTACTTTACAATCAATATGCATTTATTTTCATAATCATTTGTGTCCATATCTTGATGCCTTTGTGAGTGTATTGTTCACTACCATATCTCTCAGGTTTTTTCAATGAGTTTGCAGAGATGATTTCTCTGAGCATGATCCATCATTTTCAGTGCTTTAAGTTTGTAATGTTAGCTCCTCAAGTTTATATTGACAAAAGTTCAATGCAATTGGCTTTTTCAATCGTGAGATATATTTATCAGAAGTTGCCTATATCTCCACATACTTCACTTCTCTGTTAATACTCCATCAAAATAGTGATTTTCTCAAGGCTTGTTCTCAGTGTGTAGTTCGTCATTTGCCATGATTTAAATCATGTTGGATTCAGCATACTGTCTATTATATGCCTACAAAGTTTCATTAGCATTTCCTCTTGGAATCTGGAGATATTAATGTATCTTAGCTCAGTGGTCTGAGGACTACTGCAGCCCGTGAAAGTCGGGATGATGTTGTGACTTGCTAAACTCTTTTATCTTCATGTAGTCCATCATTTTTAATGAAATCACTCATGATTGTTAGCTTACTAATTTAACTAGAGTTCCCCAAAAGGAATTAATTCAATTGCTACTGTGGCCAGAGAATTTATCAAAACATTGAACAAATGTATGAAACAAAATAGCAAGTTTTTTACCCTTGGTTCAACTTCTACCTATCTGTTTTGATTCATCTTTTTGAGAGTGATCTTCCAAGGTACATAGGGTGTCTAATACATAATTTGGAAAGCTAAAAGGGCCCACTACATATCTCTAGAGTTCATTTGGCTGGTGTAGTGCAAAGTGTTTGTAGCACCACTTCATTTTCATCAAGTACATATCCATCTCTTCACAACTAAGTGGGTGTACAAGCTGAAGCATAAGCCTGATGGATCAGTTGACAGGTATAAGTCTAGGCTTGTTGCAAAGGGTTATGTGCACAAAAGAGGCATTGATTTTGATGAGACCTTTACACCTACTTGCCAAATGACTACTGTTCATAGCATCTGTGCGCTTGCAGCTCATCATGGTTGGAATGTACATCAGCTGGACATTAAAGCTTCATTTCTGAATGGTGACTTGCATGAAGAAGTGTATGTTTTTCACCCCCGTGGCTTTGTGTAAAAAGGGCATGAATACTAGGTATTTAGGTTTAGAAAGGCTTTATATGGTTTGAAACAAGCACCATGTGCTTGGTATGAAAAGATACATGCCGATTTGATTGCACATGGTTTTGACAACAGTCCAACTGAAAGCACCTTATATGTTAAGCGTGCTAATGATGCACTTCTAATCATTGTGGTATATGTTGATGACCTGCTGCTCACTGGTCCTCATGAGAAGCATATTGCTAATTTGCATGCCTCATTTGAGATTTCTCATTCGGGGCATTTGCATAATTATTTGGCCATTCATTTTATGCACATTGATGGTGGAATGGCTTTGTGTCAAACAAAATATATTGACACATTATTATAGCATTTTGGCCTTGAAGACTGTAAGCCTATTGCCAGTCCTATGGAGATAGGTTTACAATTGAGTCTTCATGATGTTGGACATGTATTTGATGCTGTTCTCTATCAGCAGGCTCTTGGATGCTTGATTTACTTATGCATTACTCGGCCAGATATTCAGTTTGCTGTTTCACAAATGAACATGTTTATGCATTGCCCAAGTGTCAAGCATTGGCAGGCGATTAAGTGTGTCTTTTGCTACTTGAGTGGTACCCGACTACTTGGGTTGTTTTATCCCAAGGGGGGATCACTACCGCCAGATTTGCATGCTTTTTCTGACTCTAACTGCGTTGGTTGCTATGACACTCGTATGTCCACTAGTGGTTTTTGCTTCATGCTTGGTAGCTCATGCATATCTTGGCTGAGCAAGAAGCAGCCTACTGTGGCCACTTCCAGTTGTGAGGCTGAGTATAGGGTAGCTTTCAAGTGACTATTGAGTGTGTGTGGCTCAGACCCCTTATGGCTGATTTGGGTGTTGGTCAGTCTTCTGCCACCACCATCTTCACTGACAGTCAGAGCGCATTGGTATTTGTGAGGAACCCTGTGTTCCATGCTCACACTAATCACGTTGAGGTGCATTATCATTATGTCATGGAGAGGTTCTCTGCTAGAGAGATCAGCTTGGCATATGTGCCCACGCAAGAGAACATTGCAGAACTTTTCACAAAGGCTCTGCCTCGGGAGAAGATTGAAGCTTTCCGCAAAGCTTTGGGCATACTTCCATTTGTGGATTGATTCCACATAGCTTGGCACTTCCTTATACATGAGTGCCAGCTCCTTGTTCACCACATCACTCCCAAGGGGGATTTGTTGATGTATTTAGGTAGTGATGTGCGTGAACACTCTAGGACCGCCGGTGCACGTTTTTCCCTCTTTAAGAGGTTCTTTTCCCCCAGCTTATATATGCGGCTATAGCCCTAATGGGTTACTTATCTTTGTACATTCTAGTGGTAATACATTAAGTATTGTGTGTTGTGCTCCAAGCTTCTTCTTCTTCCGTGTGCTGCTTGCGTGATTCCTCAGACGTCCAACTCCAACAGATTGTAAGTCCTAAAGTAGAGTATATGCAGTTCGGATATTTTGAGTGAGAGATTGTAAAGAAAGGTCATTCATAGTTAGTGATCTTTGTGTGGATATGAGAAGAAGGGAGCCATACCACTTTTGACACATCTTCTCTAATAACAAACACATATTTTTGTAGAAGGATTTGATCAAATACTTGCTGTGTGAAGAATTCAAAGTCTTTTATTAACTCTATGTATAATAGTTGGAAGATCACAAGAAATAGGTGCAGCTTTGCATGAACTTCTCAGAGTGAGATCTCAGTTCACAATGTAAAGTTTTTTATGACTAATAGCTCATTTGAAAGAGATGATCCTTAACTAAAATTGGTAAAAAGATCTTTGCAAAATGGGATGTGTGGTGAGAGAATCGAGATTAACATAGAAGGTGTGTCAAATCAAAGAAGAAGAAGGTCGATTGTAGGTGTAGTGCAACTTTTGAAGAACATTTAAGCTCTTTGTGAGGTAATACTTCGAATTATTGATTGTAATTAGTTGCTTCCTATATGTAACAACTTTTTACAATCACTGAACACAAGAATCCTTGAGATTCATAACAAATAGAAGATCAACTAAAGGTAAAAGAAAAGTCACAAGTGTAGAGAAAGTAAATGATCAAATTTCTTGCATAAATTCTTAAAGTGTTTTGGAAGTTTGAAGTTAAGCAAAGATATTGGTGGTTGTAAAGGACTTGTAATATCACATTAGCTTGGTTCTTGTGATGTTTCATGCATAAAAAAGTGGTATTAGAGTAGAAAATTCCTAGAGAGCACATGAGGAGTTGCGAACATAAAAAATCTTAGACGTTTTTCATTTAAAAGTTGGAGGCTGAAGCATTTAACATCAAAGACATTAATGGACTACATCAAAATCATTCTCAAGTGCAAAGATCTTTAAAAGGTAACACTCTTTAAACCTTAAACATACAGGTTGTAGCAGAAGCAAGAAGAACATGGCATATCATATCTCTATTGATAAATTAGATAGAGATAATTATCCTACTTGGGTAATGAGGGTGGAAGCCTTACTTATGAGCAAGGATCTCATGGTATATACAAAAGTTCAAGAAGAAAAGCCTATGTTTGAAGATGATAATCGACCAAAGAAAGAAGATCTAGAAGCTTTAAAGTTATGGCAAAAGAAGGATGCAAGTACAAGAGCCTACATCTACAATACTGTTACATATCATTTGTTGCCACACATAAGAGGATTGGAAACAGCTAAAGATATATGAAGTGCATTGGAAGATCTTTTACGAAACATTACTAAAGCTAGGAAAGCTATCCTATGGTTAGATTTTGCTACATTCAAGGAGAAGCACAGTTAGAGCATTAGTGATTATGTCAGTAAGATGAAAGACTTAGCAGATATTCTTGGATCTATAGATGAATACATTGACAAACATAGATTGATTGCCCAATTGCTTAGAGGTTTGAGAGGAGATGAATAGTGGAAACCTTTTGTATTACCAAGTGAAGTCTCATTAAATCATTTTGGACTAGATCTAAATCAATTACTTGGATTGATGCTCACATTTGAGCAAGACTTGAAATCAAATGGAGATAAAGGACAAAGTTATGCTATGTATGCAAAGAATAAGAAGAAAGAAGACAAATGTAAAGCAAAGAGGATGAAGAATCAAATTTTAAGAAAATTATGTCAAAGGAAGAGGCAATGGTAGAGGCAAAGGTAGAGGAAATGGAAGAATAAGAGGTAATCAAATAATAACAAGAAGACATGTTGGATATGTGGCTTGAACAATCATTTGTCTTATGATTTTTGGAAAAATCAACGAGGTTCAAATTAGAACCAAAGTAAAAATGCTAGAGGTAAACATGGAAGGTATCAAAATCAATCTCAAAGAGGTGGCTATGGTAGAGGTGAGGGAAGAAGTTGGGGATAGAATCAATCCTATAACACTACCTACTACAATTATGCCAATGGGGCACAAAATAAGAACTATGCAACATTGATGATGAACTAGATTAGCACATCAAAGAAAGAGCAACATCATTATATTTGCGTTTCCTAGATTTTCATGTGTTTCATCAATTAAGTAGTTTTTAACAAAAGTAAATGTATCAAAGTAGTTCATCATAATGTTGTCTATAAAATGTTCTTGCCTATAATTTTTCCTAAATGGTGAGTACCTATAAGTCCCTCATTTGCTTCCACCATTGCTATTTTTTTTGTTTGTGATGCAGTAAACATCTTCTTAGAACTTGATCAATACCATATTTGTACAACCACCTTTGCAATAATGAAATGGCTTCTCATTTATAATGCCAACTTCTTTCTCTTCTCTACTCTATCATACTTTGGTGGTGCTTCTATAGATAAGAATTAGAAAATATCTTCATATCAAGAACCTTGATTATTTGAAGGCTTAGAACCAAACATTTGAGCATCAATAAGATCTTCTCACTGTAGTGGTAATATTTCCCTTGTTTCTAGTCTAGTCAAGTAATTTGGTACAACATCTTCACCTCTAGGTCTATAAATTACTCTATATTCAAACTCTATTACCCTTCTTGCAAGTTTTCCTTTAATTTAACAAAAAATATTAAGGTTTGATGATCCATATGTATATAAGCTTTATTTTCCAACAAGTAGTGACTAAAATATTACAATCCAAAGATAATTTCCAAGTATTCTCTCTCTCTGATAGCATAATTCCTTTCTATAGTATTTTACACCCTACTTTCATATTAAATAGACTTCAACGACTTCTTTTGAACTTCTTGCAGCAGTACAACCCCCATTTTTATATGTGAGGCACCTTCAAATAGGTGAAAATGAAATTTCTTGATAGGGGGTACAAGAGTTGTTGCTACGACAAAGATTTAATTCGAGAAATTGAAAGTGTGATCCTATTCTTCCCCCCATATAAACTCCACTTCTTCTTAGTCGATTGATTCAAAGGAGTGCAAACGTGTGTCACTCACAGAAAAGTGATGATGTCACTTAATTTGGCCCTAAAATTAGGAGGTACTGCTGTTACCTCCTTGTTGACTATGTGCCCTAGAAGTATTTGTTTAACTCCAAAAGTAAATTTAGTAGGACTCAAGAGAGTCCAAAATCCTACATTTTCGAAAGTAGGGTTCCAAATAATACAAATGGTCTTTTTTACTACTTGCTACATTGAATAATCCAAGAATACTCTCATAAATGTAGTAAGATATGGACCAAATACCTACATCACTCATTTTTAAAAGGTAGATGGTGCATTGTTGAGGCCAAAATTCATAGTTGTAGAGGCATATAATCCGCAAGAATCTTGAGTTAACATTCTTTTTAGGGACTACTACAATAAAGTTTTCCTTCAAAACTAGTGGAGAAAGAGACTCCCATGTGAAGGAAAATTACATCGATAAATAGAGTAAATGAATTCCTTCTGAAATAAAGACTAAGAGATGTTTCCCAAACACCTCTTTTGTCTAAAGGAAAACATACTCTATTCTTCTCCTATGAAGAAATCATGTTTTCCTTTCCTTCTTTCTCTCTCGAAGAGGAGGAGCTAAAGTGAGACCACTGAACTAAAGGGAGATCTCTCATGGATCTCTGAGCTGATTCCCACTTTCTCCTTTCCTTAAAAGAGAAACTCATGAATTTATTTAGTCCTCTCTTCCATAACTAATGCACAATCCCTCATTACACATATTCCTATGAAGATGGAGAACATATCTCCCCTAACTAAGGAAGGTGTAAGTAGTGAAGAGTGGAGAAAATAAATTCCTAATAAGGGCCAAAGCCCTCTACTAAAATGGTCAGCAATACTGTGACATGATACTGTAAATACATGTGTATTCATAATAAAGAAGTTATCTATGCCAATCATACTCTACACATGGATCTATACAATCCAATCAAACTGATGGAATTATCCTTCCTGAAAAACTCAAAATGAGTATATTATATACATGGTGATAAAATCACCTATCACATTCTCTACTGGAAGAATAAATCTTCCCTAATCTATGAAGGATAATTCCTAATCCTAAGGAGATATCTACCAAGAGCTCTCATCTGATCTAGTGAGACATGATGCCATGAATGATGAGTCCTTTTCTCCCTGGCCATAGAAGAAGAGTGCTCAAAGGGAAGTCATTTCCACCGTCCCATACAAGTGAAAACTTCTTCCAATTCATGGTACCATACCTACACTAAACCGAATATATATATTCCATATATATAATGGAATATACAAGTGGATTCTAATGAATCCCATATCCTAAAGTCATGTCGATGGACTCAAATGAGTCCCATATCCTCGAACTAGTTAGTTTGGTTCTAGTCAATATGTGACCATGGATATCCCTTTCTGTTCCAAACCAACTTGTTCTTAGGTACCAAGACAAGGTCTGAGTACCTCTCTATAGATCCCAATATACATACATGTATTGGGTACCCCAACTATTCCTGACTAAGGGACCTATGCTCTGAGTCATAGAGTTAGTGCCATACCTCTGGCCTTCCTAACCATCACTCGAATCACATAGCACCCGTTGATGCTCTCTCATGAAACCCAGTTCTGTGATCCCATATAATTGGTTTCCTTAGTAGTGAAGTAAAAATGCTTCACTACTTGGTCAAGTGATGTGCATGAGTGAAACTAGTCAGTCTTTAGGTATTCTTGATAATACCCCATAGTCTCATAATCTTCATGTGAGACTCTTGTGAAGATAAGTAAATCTTCACTACTTTGGAGAGTATCATATATGTATCTCCCGTACCTATATGCAACTTCCTAAAACCTATAGGATTGCTCGTGCACATTACTAATGTTGAAGGTGTAGCTCCTTCCCTTAGCAATCCTATGGTCTAAATCCATAAGGATTATGTGTAGGGATCCTTTTACTACTGAAGTTGCCTTAAGTATAATACTCTAACGATACTAAGTCCATCGAATACATGCTTAGAAGCATGCCTACATCTTATTGTTGTTTGCAGAAAAGGCATGTTACCATGCCATAACATTCTTACCTAAAGGCAAATGCGTATATAACGCCAAGAGAAGGGAAAATTTTTTACAGCATTTCCCCAGGAAATGGAATCCAAAAAAAAATTTAAACCATAAGCTCAGTGGCACATAGGCCACCCAATGACATAGGGCTTGACAGGCCCATGGCATGCATGCCATAAAATTATATATGAATTTCATAACCTACAAAAACATAAAAGAGATTGCTAGCAACCATTCTCAAAGTTGCATAGCCATATAGTTTTTGCAATCCTGTTTCTTGCAAACAATAAAAAAGTGTGCTTCTCTCCCATTGATCCATACTTTTATAATTTAAATGATGATCAGGCTTTGATGTATGCAATCCAATCTATGCATGTACATACAAAACATGACATAACATAAACTAGAATGCCTGAAGCATAAAGCATACATCCCTGAGTAATTTGATTTTGGAATTGGATGCATCCAATCGTTCTCGACAAGCTTTGAGACCTCTGCACCTTCCTCCTTAGGTCCTAAAATAAGCTTTGAAGTGTCCGAAAATATCGGAGCACTCCCCAAAACATAAAACATGATCAGATGATTACCAAAATAATGCAGATTTAGTCAAAAATGCATTAGTAATCCTTCTTTAGACCTCCAAAAACCAATTTAGGACCTGAAAATATTCATAAATTGAAATATATAGCATGTGCAAAGAGGTCAAAGTGAAATTACTCAAATCGCCTTCCTGGTTTGTAAAATATGGCTCCCCGAAGGTAGTTGCCAAAAACTGTTCAGACTTTGCAGAGTTGTACAGACCTGCAAAAATACTTATTTTGCAAAATTTCTTTTAATAAACTGAAATTAGACGTTGTGCTCTTTGAAATGAGTCATAGCACATCCAATTTGGAATTTTCTAGCCCAAGATATGGCCATTCCAAGCGAGACATGCCAAACTAGTGGGCTGTTGGAGGGGCTCGAAAAAGTGTAAAAATGTGATCTTTGGGGTGCCCCAAAGCATTCTTCCATCAAGAAAATGCTAAAATTCTCTCCATAACCTCAGAGAGTGGTATATGAAGATGCTTGGGCCTATTTTTATCTTTCTAAATCCTCCCTTCATGCATGCTAATTCGCTCCCCAAAAGAGGCCTAAATCAAGATTTTTACTTTCATGTAAAAACTTGAATGCGAGCTCTTAGCAAGCTTCTAATCCACTCTAAATGTGAATTTCTCTTGGATTTTATACAATAATCCATGGGAAGTCTCTTAAATGATCTTTATTCTTACTCCCAGAAGTGGAGTTTGGCAAAAATTAACATCTAAATTTTTTCCAAAACGTACGGGAAGGGGGTCTTTGAGGAAGTAAAATTCCTCCTTAACTTATCATTTTAATGAATCTAATGATTCGCCTAAGAAGTCCATACACCATCTCAGTACATATACTTTTTCCCATCCATCCATAGCTACCGCACCTCTTTTTCCCTCTTCCAAAATGGGAATTTCTTAGATTCAGGTGCTGAAATTTTTTCTCAAAGTGTGATGGAAAGGGGTTTTGTGGAGATTCAAACTCCCATCAAACTGAGGTATCTTATGGATTTCTCAATCTTATATGGAAGTCCATATGCTAGACTATAGATGTGCATGGTTTTTTTCATAAATCTATGAAAAATACCTCCTCTTTTCCCCTTCCCAAAATGGCTATTTATCCAAAATAGCTCCTTAAAATTTATATAAAAATCATAAAAATAGGCTACTTTGGAGGTGCCTAAAGCTTAGCCTTTATTGTATTTTGAGGGAATCCTTGAATCTAGGTGAGAATACATATTTCATACTCTCCATACATATGATTTCCCTCCAAGATCTTGGCCCCCTAATGCCTTCGTAGCTTTTCGCAAATGCAGACCCTTTCAAAATTGAAATAATAATACCCGTGATTAACATCAAGCTCCATTATCTTTCACTTTGGAACCATGGTACGAGAAAGTTCATGGAAGGGATGCTCTTCATTCAACAACTCTTCATATGTAATAGGTGCATCCCATTTCCATTCATGTCTATTCTCGATCCTTATCCTTTCCTTTCAAGTATGTGGCTCCAAAACCAAGAGGAAGAAAAGATGAAGCCTTTCTAATGCCAATATTGCATCTTCTTCAGCTATCCATGTCAAAACCTTGAGAAAAAACACCCATTCTTAATTATATGCCTTCCCCTTCGACTGTGCTCATATCTCTTTGCTGCCCTCATGATTGTATAGTTACGCGCACGGTTTCTATTCATGAAAGGAGTAGGCCATGTGGTTAAGCCATTCTCCTCTCCATGATGAGGTCGGTGGTTCAACCCTTGCGCGTCGGTGGTTCAACCCTTGCGCTCCTCATCTTCTGTACATCGCGAAAAAAGGTGTGATGACGTGCTCTGATATGTTCTGTTCTCCTCCCAGCCATGCCGGAGCCTCTCACTTTCTCATAAGAGATGATAGTCTTACTTAGATACTCTCTCATATATGAGATCTTCTTAGTCTCTTCTACTATATGATATTACTCCAAATAGATGCCATGTGGCAAATCAAGCCACCTCATTTATCGAGCCACCTCATCCAAAAGGTGTTCCCACCCAAGGATTATCATATGACATAGCTCAAGTAAAGAGAGCACTAAGTGATAGAGTTGTCATAAGCAAGCCCCTTGCTTGCTTGTTTGTTTTCTTTGAGTAGGCATATCTATGTGTGTGCGCAGGCAATGTTGCAGCTCTCTACCCCTGAGTTGATAGCATTGGTTCTCCTTCCTTATGTATCAATTTGATGCAATTCGTGTCTCATTGGATAGATATTAGAGGATTTTTTATGCTCACTTATTCTCTAGAACATTTTTGAGTAGTCTTGGAGAAACGTTCATTTTAGTGAAGTTGGGTGATTGATATCCCTCTCTCTCTATGTAAGCTCTATTGGAACTATTTTTCTCTGTGTTGTAAGGGTTGGATCTCCTTCTCCATTTATGCATTTCAATGATTTCAGTGTCATTGGGTAGCTATTAGAGTTCTCTAAAGTTAACCCAATTTTTAGATTCATTCTTTGTATAATATCTGAGAAACACTTGCTAGAGTGAAGTGAGGTCTCTATTTGACTTGTAGTTGTGAGCATTCAGCTAGCTCATCTTGTGGACATAATTTCTCTTTGTGCAAGCATTCATGTTGAGTGAAATTTGTTTTGATGGAGAGCTCTTGCTATTTACTATAGGTCCACAAAAGTTCAATGGAGTTCTCTGCATATGCTTTGAGAAAGTGCATTTTTGGTGTGCAGAGGTCAATGACGGATACATGTGGAGGTCATTCATGCTTCATCATTGCATAGGGGTTGAGATACTTCCCCCATTAGTGGTATCAAAGCATTTTGTCATCTTGGAGACATCTAATACAAGAAAGAAGACCTCTTGGAGCTGGTGGTTGAAGATTTGCATCAACAAAAAGCTTGTTTGAGGTAGCTCACATCAAGGGGGAGCTATTCTACTCAAATTTTCAAGAGCACAAGGCATCCATCTAAGGAAAACTTTGGATTGAGGTAACTTTAGAGACTCATTTGCATTTTACACACATTGGAGCATTATCCAAGGGCTAGTTCAAGTAGCAAAGACTAGAGATGGGAGACTTCAACACTCAAATTGAAAAGTTAGACCAGGGGAACTATCAACCATGGAGATTTAGAGTCTCCAACTACCTTATGGGCAAGGGCCTTTGGGGATTGATAAGTGGAAGTGAATGAAGACCTAGATTGGGTGGAAATCCAACCAATGACCAACCAAGAGCCTATAGGGGCTTCACTCACTAATTAGACAAAATAAAACAAGCAAGGAAAGAGAAGGAAAGAAGGACACAAAGATGAGAAGATGTCAATATGAAGGAAGGGAAGTGCGAAATGGACATTCAGAAATTATGCCTATGTGAAAGGGCAATCTCACACATATAAAAGATTTCAAGATCAGAAATCTATTATGATTCGGATATCCTAGGATACAAATTTGAATTCTGGAGCATATAGACCAAATGTATATATGTTCATTCGGTGATAGAGAATATGTGGATATACATATGAAGAGATATGTAGATAGGATTGAGAAGTAGTAGTAGAAGAGAAGAGAGAAGCGAAGACAATAACAGAACATGAGATGTAAGTCCTAAGAGTCATGAGGCATTCAAGTAGTTTCTGAGAGAGATGGTGAGGAAAGATTAGTTAGTATAGGAGTTCTTCTTTTGTCTATGAATAGAAGGGGCCATGCCATTTTGTACACATCTTTTCTAATAAAAAATTCTCTTCAGTCAGAGCCAAAAAGTCCTTAGGAGTATAAGGATGTGCAGATACAAGAGGATCGAAAAGGTTTCAGTGGAAGAGATTGTAGAAAAAACAAGTAGACCATGGCGGATCATATCTCCATTCACAAACTGGACAAAGATAACTATCATGCCTGAGTAATGAGAATGGAAGCCTTACTAATAAGTAAGAATCTAATGAAATACGTGACAAGCGAAGAATAAGAGTTGACACTCGAAGACGATAGCATACCAAAGAAAGGAGAGTTTTAGAAGCCTTGAAGCTATGGCAAAAGAAAGATGCAAGCACAAGAGCTTGCATATGAAATACTATCACAAATCACTTGCTACCACACATCAGAGGTTTAGAAACAGCCAGAGATATCTGGAATGCGTTACAAGACCATTTCCAAAATACTACTAAAGCTAGGAAGGTTAGCTTATGGTTAGAGTTCACAACCTTCAAGAAAAAGCAAAGTCAAAGCGTAAGTGATTATGTCACTAAGATGAAGGACTTGGCAGACAGTCTTGGATTTATAGACGAGGACATTGAAGATCATAAGTTGATTGCACAATCACTTTCAGGTTTGAGAGAAGATGAAAGGTGGAAACCTTTTGCACTTTCTATTGAACATTCATTAAATCATTTTGTATTAGATTTAAATAAGTTTCTTGGACTGATGCTTACATTTGAGTAAGATTTGAAGTTAGATGAAGATAAAGGACATAGCACTGCTATGTATGCAAAGAACAAGAAGAAAAGTGATAAAGGAAAAACAAAGGATGAAGAAGAATCCAATTACCAAGCGAATTTTGCAAGAGGAAGAGGTAGAAATAGAGGCAAAAGCAGAGGAAATGGAAGAGGAAGAAGTAACCAAAATAACAGCAAGAAGACATGATGAATTTGTGGCTTGAGCAATCATCTAGCCTATGACCATTGGCATAATCAACAAGGTTTGAATCAAAATCAAAGAAACAATGGTAGAGGTCGAGGTGGAAGATTTCAAAATCAGTCTCAAAGAGGAAGAAAAAATCAAAGATGTGGCTATAGTAGAGGTGGCAGAAGAGATTCGGGACAAAACCAATCCAACAACACCACCTACTACAATTATGCAAATGATACAGAGAATGAGGACCATGTAACATTGATGATGAATTCAATAAGTACATCAGAGAAGGAAGATCTCAAGGTATTCTATATTGACTCTGGTTGCTCTAATCATTTTTTCGGCAATATAGAACTAATGTTAAAACTAGAAGAAAGCACTTCTAGGCATACAGTTCAAACACGTGATAACACAAGAAACAATGTATGATCAATTGGAAAGGTGAAGTGCAAGAACGACACCAACCTATTAACTAATGTAATATATGTTCCCACAATAACTAAGAATCTGATTAGTGTGGGTCAAATAGTGGAGAAAAGACTTTAAGTCAGATTTACAAATGAAGGTGTATTTGTGGAATATCCAAACAACAGATACAAATAGATTGTCTACGATAAGAAGGAAGGTAGACTCTTTACTCTCAAAGTACAAGGCAATATTGGTCAAGCCTTAATTGCACATGGTGATGAAGTCATTACAAAACTAGACCTCTCGCATAAGAGGTTAGGCCATTTTAATGAAAAAGGAATAAAAACGATGGTGGCAAATGAGTCTGTATTAGGATTACCAAATGTGCAGAACCAACACATGCTTTGTAAATGTGAAGCATGCCAAATAGGGAAAGTGCATAGATTACCATTTCAAAAGAAAGGATTCACGCATGAGGGATTACTAGAGCTCATCCATATAGATATATGGGGACCAATGAAGGAAGGATCAATTAGCGGATCTAGGTATTACAGTCTTTTCATTGATGATGCTACGAGATAGATAACTCTTTATGTTTTGAAGGAAGAAATAGAAGTGTTCGGAGCCTTCAAACATTTTCATGCATATGCAGAAAAAGTTACAGGACAAAATCTTAAGAGGCTAAGGTCCGATGGAGGGGGAGAACACTTCTCCCAAGAATTCAATGATTATCTTTTGAATGTAGGAATCAAAAGAGAAATAACCTATAGATACACAACTCAATAGAATGGGGTGGCAGAGAGAAACAAAACTCTAGTTGAGTTTGCAAGAGCTATGCTAAAGGAGAAGAACTGTCCAAATTATCTTTGGACTGAAGGAGTAAATACAACTACATATCTTGTAAATAGACTTCCATGTACAACTCTAAATGGAATGATTCCTTACAAAGCCTGGTGGGTTAAGAAACCAACACTGGATCATTGTAAGGTATTTGGACCAATTGCCTATGCTTATGTACCATCACAACTTAGACACAAGCTCGAACCAAAGACTAAAAAATATGTGTTCATTGGATATGGTTAAAAGTCGATGGGTTACACCTTATGGAGTCCTCTAACCAAACAGTTTATGGTGTCCAAAGATGTGACATTCAATGATTAGAAGAGTTGGTACACAAATCAAGATTACAGTACTAAAGCATCTAAAGAAGAAGTAAGAAGACCTGAAAAAGGAAAATCACATATGTAGGTAAATGAAGATGAAGATCAAATGCAAGCAAGCACATTTGGAGTTGGATCATCAAGAAGGCATGAAGATGCACCAAGATTTGATAAAAGTAGTCTAATAAGATACACATGAAGAATGAGAACTGAGAAGGTCAACCATAACAAGGAAACAACCAACAAGGCATTCTTATGATACATCTTACATAACTTAGAAAAATTATGCTTACATGGTCAAGGAAGACTAAGAACTATAGAACTATGATGAAGCAAAAGGTAAAGAAAATGGGAAGAAGCAATGAAGGAAGAGTTCAATGCACTAGAGCAGAAGAAGACTTGGTAACTTGTTCCAAAACCAAATGGTGAGAAAGTGATTGGAAATAAATGGGTTTATAAAGTGAAGAAGCTTGTAGATGGAAGAATAGCTAGATAGAAAGCTAGACTAGTGGTCAAGGGCTATGCACAAATGCATAGCATAGATTACGATGAGACATTTAGTCCTATGGCAAAGATGTCAACTATAACGACTATCATTGTTATCGCAGCATCAAAAGGATGGACATTAAGCCAACTGGATATAAAGAATGCATTCCTAAATGGATACATATCGGATCAACTTTATATGGAGCAACCTCAAGGTTTTGCAAATACCAAGTATCCAGATTATGCTTACAGATTGAGAAGAGCTCTCTACGGATTAAGCTTGGAATTATAAACTTATGAAGTATCTCAATGATCTTGGATATCAAAGTTCAAAGGCAGACGCAAGTCTACTTATCAAATGGATAGATGAAGGTATGATCTACATCTGTATTTATGTAGATGATATAATAATCACAGGTACCTCAAATGAAGGAATCAAGGAAGTGAAGAGAATACTCAAACAAGAATTCAAGATAAGTGATCTAGGAAAACTGACATATTTTCTTGGAATGGAAATCACTTATACAGACCATGGCATATATATATCACAAGAAAGATATCTTCTAAATCTGTTAAGGAAGTTCAACATGGAAAATTGTAGAGAAACTTCAATGCCACTTGAAGTCGATCATAAACTCAGCAAATATGATGGTACAAAGTTCAAAGATAGAGGGAAGTATCAATCATTAATGGGAAGTTTAATTTATGCTACACTAACAAGACCCGATCTTAGTTATGTAGTGGGAGTTCTTTCACAGTTCATGCATTTTCCAAAGAATCAACATTGGATTGCAGGTCAAAGAGTTCTCAGATATATAAAGAGAACTCTGAAGGAAGGATTATATTATCCTTTTACTTCAGATATAAAGTTGAGAGCATATAGTGATTCAGACTAGACTGTAAGTCAAGATGATAGAAGATCAACACATGCATACATGATATAGACATGTGATAAGCTCGTAAGCTAGTGTTCGAAGAAACAACACACAGTGGCTTTATCATCAATAGAATCACAATACAAAGGACTTGTAGAAGTAGCTAAAGAAGTAATATAGATGCAGACTTTGCTCAAAAGCTTAGGCATAGATCAAGGTATGCCTACTATACATGGAGATAACATGAGTTTTTTATATCTCATAGCAAATACAATATTCCATGCAAGAACAAAGAATATAGAGATTCAGTATCATTTCCTGAGAGAAAAGGTAATGGAAAAGGAGCTTGAAGTGGTATAAACTTCTACGAAAGATCAAATTGCAGATATCATGACAAAGAGCCTGGATGAAGATAGATAGATAGATAGATAAATAGATAGATAGACAGATAGACAGACAGATAGATAGATAGATAGATAGATAGATAGATAGATAGATAGATAGATAGATAGATAGATAGATAGATAGATAGATAGATAGATAGATAGATAGATAGATAGATAGATAGATAGATAGATAGATAGATAGATAAGTATTTAGATACTTAGATAGATAGGCAAGCAGATTCAAAGGAATGGTAGGGATAAAAGAGAAGAAGGATGTATGAGAAAATCAGAGGATACTAATTTCCATAATATGCTAATTAGTGACTGAGGGGGAGCTGTTGGGGCTTCACTCACTAATTAGACAAAACAAAACAAGAAAGCAAAAAGAAGGAAAGAAGGACACAAAGACGAGAAGACATCAATATGAAGGAAGGGAAGTGCGAAATGGACATTTAGAAATTATGCCTATGTGAAAGAGCAATCTCACACGTACAAGGGATTGCAAGATCAGAAATCCTGTTTGATTCGGATCTCCTAGGATACAAATTTGAATTTTGAGTGTACCAACCAAATGTATCTATATTCATCTAGTGATAGAGAATGTGTAGATATACATCTGAAGAGATATGTAGATAGTATTGAGAAGTAGTAGTAGAAGAGTAAGAGAGAAGAGAAGTGAATAACAAAACCTAAGTTGTAAGTCCTAAGAGTCGTGAGGCAGTCAAGTAGTTTCTGAGAGAGATGCTGAGGAAAGATTACTCAGTATAGGAGTTCTTCTTTTTGGCTATGAGCAGAAGAGGCCATGCCATTTTTTTACACATCTTCTCTAATAGAAAATTCTCTTCATTGAGGAAATCTGAGTATTTTTCATAACCATATGAAAGTTAGTTATGAATCTTTCTTGACTCAACTTTCTTGATCTCCTTAGAAGTATATCTCATAATACAAGAATAAAGGGTTCATAATTGATAGCTCATTGTGTAGTCATCATCTTCTACTACAAACGACCTAAAGATTTCGGTGGAACAGAATGCGTGCTCAGAGGAATGCACAAGACAAGTAAAGGTATGGTTAACTAGAACAAGATAAATGTTTAGAATTCTTCTATAGTAAGCGCAGGTGGTATACCATCAAAAGGAAATTAGGCTGTGAAATTTCTAAGAGTTTTAGCTCTAGAAAAGTCATCGAAAAGCATCGGAAGGATACCGTTAACCACCATAATTCCACCAAAAAGTCACCAAAAAGTCATCAGAGAGATACGAGAATGAAACCAGAATAAGTTCTGGCTATCTCCAAAGGTTATGGTTAAGTAGCTCAAGCTATTGGTGATTATAGAAGCATTCTTACATCACGTTAGCTTGTTTTCTTGTGGTGTTGTTCACCAAAAAATGAAAACATCCACAAGTGGTATCAAAGCAGAAAAAGGAATCAAATACCACCTTGAGAGCCTTTAGGGAATGGAATGAAAGAGACAAGAGGGTTATCTTTATCCTTTCCCAACACATTAGCAATAACATGATCGGCCAAATCCAAGACTTGGATTCAAGCATGAAGGTATGGGAGACACTTGAGAGGCTTTATTCAACAAGCACCAAAGAAAGGAAGATCCAACTCAAGAATGAGCTCATCAACCTTAGGAAGAGCTCAGGGAGTAGCATAAATGACTACATACTTAAGGTCAAGGAATTGTTAGATGCATTGGGATCCATTGGAAGCCACATAGACCATGATGCTTATACTCTCAATGGTTTGAGGGATAATGAGAAGTGGAAATCCTTTACCAGACGCTTATACTCTCAATGGTTTGAGGGATAAAGAGAAGTAGAAATCCTTTAACACTTCGGTATATGTAAGGGATAATCTTCCCAATTTTGAGCAATTGGTTGCTCTCATGGTCATAGAAGAGATGAACATAGGTGGAAGTTCAACTAAAAGCAAGGATACACAAGTTTTTTATGCAGGTAATCAAAGGGGCAAAGGAAGACAAGGACAAGGTAGGGGCAAAGGAAGGTTTGGAGGAAGGCAAGGCCACTCAAGAAAGCAAGGACATGACCAAGGCACCTCATCACAAAGAGGTAGAGGAAGAACAAGAGGAAGAGGAGGAAGGCATCAACAAAACAAGAATCAAGATGACGGAGAATGTTACATATGTTGCAAGTTTGGCCACTATGCTAGAGATTGCTACCAAGGAGGAAACCAAAGAAGCTATAATCAAGGTTCTCCACACAAAGGCCAAGTTAGTTATGCTTCTAGAAGTTTAGAAAATGACAATCTCTTGATGATGCACATGAATGGGAATTCAAACAACGTAGATAACACTTGGTATATTGATAGTGGATGTAGCAGCCATATGAGTTGCAATTTTTCTTAGTTTATTAATCTATATGCTCCCAAAGGTAAAGGACATGTTGAAATAGATGATGATATAGCCCATGAGATCTCCCATGTTGGAGATGTAGCTCTGGATGACAAGGAGGAAGGAAGATGTCTCAAGGATGTCTTGCATGTACATACCATCAGAAAGAACTTGGTGTCTATAGGGAAAATGGTTGAAAGAGGTTGCCAAATAAGGTTTAGCAAAGGTGGATGCTTTGTGGAGAGCCCTTAGCAAGGGTACAAGGTCATAGCGAGGGGACAAAAGCAAATGAGACTCTTCACCTTGGAGGTAAATTCTCATTCCACTCAACATGTCTACTTACATATGGAAACAAGTAGATTTCAGAGTTCGACTTGTGGCACAAGAGGATAGGTCACATCAACATACAAAGAATGAAGAAAATGCAATTCAAGAGGCTGGTTGAAGGGCTTCCCTGTTGAGAGTGATGGCTGGGTACAATCAGAAGATTAAGGTGGTGCTGCTAAACCTGCTTCACACCTGCCCTCTTTTCTTTTCAGATATGCTTAGTACACAAGTTTAGCTTCCTAATGACATAAAGAAACCATATATGTGCTTTGGAAATGATTTGGATAATGACCAAATCAAAACAGATAACTTGGTACTTCACAAATCAAGCAAAACCTTCTATTCCTGTAGTGATACCTGCTCAGACTTTTACTGAGTGTGTCCAGCACACTTAAAATTGGCACAATTCCTTTTGGGAGTAACAATGTACCTTAGTAAGCTACCAATCACAAGTGGAATCACTTCAATTGACTAACTATGCACTGAGAAATAAGTTTAGCAAAATTATAATCACCCCCGACTTTTCAGGAACTCTGCAGACAAATACCAGTGTGCACCTCGACCTGATTTTCTCCCAAATGGCTGAATGGAATCCTTTGAAATTTTGTATGCTTGTAGTAGACTTTGAGCTGGTTCCAATGAGCTATAGAACTCTTGATTTGGTTCAGTAGATCCAGAGCAATGCCTCTTTGAAGTTGACAGACTTGGAGTAGGTGACTCAGACAAAACAGAGATGATGAATGTATACTTCTATTGATATATGTGTTTGTACAATCTCATTAGCTTGCCAAGCAGAGCTAGATGAGGTATTGTGGTGTTGGCTATGGAGTAACCTTCACACACAATGAATTACAAAGAGATTTAGCCTCGGGAAGTGAGCTAGAGTGAGAGTGTAACCCGCGACTTTTTCAGTACATCCTTTATAGGAGTTTGGTCTTCATTTGAATTTGAAATTCAAAGTTAGGCTCCCTTGAATCTCTCTTCTAAAAGTAGGGAGATATTCTCTCCATCTCAACAATCAAATTTCCACGACTAATGAGGTAGGTGGATGACTTTAAGTGGTTACAAACAAATGTCAAGTCACTTAGACTTTTACAAGGGGTAAACAAGTAAGAACATATAAGCATATGTTCACATGAGCCTTGCTTTTGATTGAAGCCTTGATAAACCTTTATCCATGCTAGTCTTCCATAAGTCCAAGGGTTCAAGCCAATGTGTGTAGGCTTGTTTGCACCAACAGCTCCCCCTCAAGCCAAACACTTTGGCTTAAGTCTTCTTCTTCATTCTTCAATTACTTCCTGCAATCCAATCATAGATTTGAATCTTCCTAGCTTGTTTCCATCCAATGCCTTGGTAAGTAAATCTGCACATTGCATAGTAGTAGAAACATATGTCAATTGAATCTCTTTACTTAACAATTTCTCTCTCACATAGTGGTAATGAACCTCTATGTGTTTGGTTCTGGCATGATAAATTGGATTTGCTGCAAGGTGAAGAGAGCTAGTGTTATCTCCAAATATAATAGGTGATCTTGTGAATAGACCTAACTCTGTATATAGAAGCTTCAACCAGATAGCTTCTTGAGTAGCATTTGCAAGTCCTCTATACTCTGCTTCAGTGGATGATAATGCCACTGTAGGTTGCTTCTTAGCTGACCAAGAGATAGGCTTATCTCCTGCAAAACAAATGTACCCTGAGGTGCTCCTCCTATCATCCTTGCATCCTGCCCAATCTGCATCTGAATAGACTTTAATATCAATGTCTGATGTGTAAGGAAAATACAAACCATGACTTTGAGTTCCCTTGAGGTACTTCAAGATCTTCTTTGCTGCCTCTAGGTGAGGTACTCTAGGTTTGTGCATGAATTGACTAAGCACACTTACTCCATATGCTATGTCAATTCTTGTCAAGGTAGCATAGTTCAAACTACCCACTATACTTTGATATCCTGTAATGTCTTTGAGTTCTTCTCCTTCATGAGCACTTAGCTTTTGGTTAACCTCCATTGGAGTAGTAGATACCTTAGCATCCTGCAAACCAAACTTCTTGACCATATCCTGTACATACTTCTTTTGAGTAATGTATATACCTGAGTTTGTGTAGATCAATTCAAGACCTAGAAAATATTTTAGTAATCCAAGATCACTAATCTTGAATTCTTTCATCATCTGACCCTTGATGTGTCTAATCCCATTTACATCATTACCTGTAATGATGATGTCATCAACATAAACACATAAGTAAATTACCTCTGTGCTACTTCTCTTTATGAATAGAGAAGTGTCTGCTTTGCTCATCACAAATCCTTGGTCTTGGAGGTAGGTGGTCAATCTGTAGTTCCATGCTCTAGGTGCCTGCTTCAAACCATACAGAGCCTTCTTCAATTTACAAACATAATGTACCTTCCTTGGATCTTCATAGCCAGGTGGTTGTGACATGTAGACTTCTTCAGATATCCATCCATTTAGGAATGCATTCTTCACATCCAATTGGTACATGTTCCAATTCTTGGATGCAGCTACACTCACCAATACTCTGATAGTTGGCATCTTGGCCACAGGAGAAAATGTCTCCTCATAATCAATGCCTTGGGTTTGTGCAAAACCCTTGGCTACCAACCTAGCTTTGTACCTGTTAATAGTTCCATCTGAATTCTTCTTCAATTTGTAGATCCATCTGGATCCTATTACCTTCATAGTATCCTTCTTGGGTACCAAGTCCCAAGTATCACTCTCTTGGAGGGCTTCTATCTCCTCATCCATGGCTTCTCTCCATTCTGGCTTTGTAATTGCTTCTTCATAGGTACCTGGTTCTTCATTCAACAAGTCTTTTGCAAGATATACAGAATGTTTAGTTACAAGTGATGTGTCATACCCAAATCTGATAGGTTTCTTCTTCTCTCTCTGAGATCTTCTCATAGCTTGAGTAGAAGTCTCTGCCTTGTCCTCCAATTGCTTCATTTTCATCTTTCCTTTGGACTTCCAAGCCTTGAACTCTTCAAGGTTGATGGTATCATCATCTGAGCTTGAATCTTCTTGCTGAGTTGGCTCTTCCTTGGTAAGCTTTGGAAAATCTTCCTCCATGTCATAAGGTAGACTCACTTTCCTGCATTCATTCTCATACCATGAGTCATTCTCATCAAATATGACATCTCTGCTTACCTTGAACCCTTTGTTTGTGGGGTTGTAAAATCTGTATCCTTTTTGGTTCAAATCATAACCAATGAAGATACATTTCTCTGCCTTTGGGTCTAGCTTTCCTCTTACCTGTGAGGGAATATGCACATATGCTACACATCCAAAGATTTTGCAGTGATCTAGAGAGGGTCTCTTACCATGCCATGCTTCATATGGTGTCATGCCATCAAGTGATTTGGATGGCAACCTATTGATGAGATAGGTGGCAGTGGACACACTCTCTGCCCATAGGTAATTTGGCAACTTTTTCTCATTGAGCATAGACCTAGCTGTTTCCACTATAAGTCTATTCCTTCTTTCTGCTACCCCATTTTGTTCTGGTGAGTACCTTGTAGTGATCTCTCTCTTGATGCCTCTTTCCTGCAAGAAATCTTCAAACTCATTTGAGAAGTATTCTCCTCCACCATCTGACCTTAGCCTCTTCAAGCTTCTACCTGTTTGATTCTCAACAAGTGCAAGATACCTTTTGAAACAATTAAATACTTCATCTTTATGCTTCATAAAGTACAAAATGGTCCATCTGCTATAGTCATCAATGAAGGACACATAATACCTTGAACCAGAAATGGAAGGGTCCTTGCTAGGTCCCCAAACATCTGTGTGTACCAAGTCTAGGTAGTCTTCATGCATGAAACCTTTTCTTGAGTAGGGTAATCTGTGAGACTTACCAAATTGACATGATCCACATTTGTAAATCATGTGTTGCTTGGATACATTAGGTATCCCAAGCACACACTGATCCCTGCACATTTGCTTGATAGTCCTTTCACCTATGTGCCCTAGTCTTTTATGCCATATCTCTAACTCTGAGAGTGTCTGATCCTTATAATTATACAAAGCAATATTTTTTGTATCTTCTAGCTCAAATGTAAATAATCTACCTGATTTCTCCCCTTTGGCTATCCTCCTGAATCCTTGTTTTGGGTCCTCCACATATGCTCCATGTTGTGTGAATCTGACCTGCAAACCTTTCTCCACAATCTGACCAACACTCATCAGATTCTTAGTTATTGTTGGTACATAGAGTACCCTGCTTAATAGGTTCTGATTACCATCACATGTCTTCACATTTCCAATTTTGACCACAGAGTGTTTAGTGTCATCACCTGTTTGTACCTGATGTTTGCCCTTGGGCTCTTCCAAATCAGAAAGCAATGCCACATTGCCAGCTACATGGTTAGAACATCCTGAGTCAATGTAAAATAAATGATCATCATTTGTACCTATCTTTGAGGTCATATTCATGATCAATAAGGAGTCATCTTGCTCCTCTGTGTAGTTGTTGTAGTCTCTTCTATTTCTGAATCCACCTTGGTAACTTCCATTGTGGTTGTTGTTGTAATTGTTGTTGTATTGGTTGTTGTACCCATTGTAGCTTTGATTGTGGTTGAATCTGCCTCTTCCTTGAGAGTATCCACCTCTTGAGTAGCCTCTTCCTCTCTGGTTTTTATAGTTCTTGTAGCATTCATCTGTGGTATGATTGGACAACCCACAGATGTTGCAAGGTGATGAGTTGTAGGGTCTCCCCCTACCTGACTTACCTCCTCTGCCTCTTCCTCTAGATGACCTACCTCTCCCTGCATAATTGGCTTGAGAGGTAGAGCCTTCTTCATCCTGTTTCTTCTTGCCTTTATCTTTAACTTTCTTATCAGTAAAGAGAGCAGAGGGGTTATTACCTTTTGATTGATCTCCAGCCTTGGTGAACTTTGCTTCATGTGTAAATAGTTGGCCCATGAGTGTTGTGAGATCAGGGGTATGCATGTCCATGTAGAGGTCCATTGCAGTGGTGAAACTTTCCCACTTATCATCTGCCTTGAGTCCATTTGTCACTTGCCTGACTATTTGCTCCTCTTCAATTTCCTCTCCAATGCTTGCTAGTTGGTCTGCCACATCTTTGATCTTTGTCACATAATCTGAGACTGATTGCTTGGGCTGCTTCCTAAGTGTTGTGAACTCTATCCATAATTGATTCTTCCTGGCCCTTGTGTTGGAAGAAAAATAATTTGACAAGGTTTCCCAAGTCTCTTGGGAAGTCTTACAGTTCCTTACATGAGGTAAAAGAAAATCAGATATAGAGTTTAAGAGATAAGACCTTGCCAAAGCATCCTTTGCACACCATTGGTTAAGTCTTTCATGTTCATCCTTTGTAGGTAGTCCTCTAGTCTTGAATGAGGGCAACTCCTCATCTCCTGATATGTATCCAAATAGACTTCTCCCTTGTAGATAGGTCTTCATTCTCAGTGACCAAGCTTGATAGTTGTTTCTGTCCAATTTGTCAATGAATGAAGGGAAACCATCACCCATGATTACCTTCTTTTGCTCTGATACCACTGTTGAGAGTGATGGCTGGGTACAATCAGAAGATTAAGGTGGTGCTGCTAAACCTGCTTCACACCTGCCCTCTTTTCTTTTCAGATATGCTTAGTACACAAGTTTAGCTTCCTAATGACATAAAGAAACCATATATGTGCTTTGGAAATGATTTGGATAATGACCAAATCAAAACAGATAACTTGGTACTTCACAAATCAAGCAAAACCTTCTATTCCTGTAGTGATACCTGCTCAGACTTTTACTGAGTGTGTCCAGCACACTTAAAATTGGCACAATTCCTTTTGGGAGTAACAATGTACCTTAGTAAGCTACCAATCACAAGTGGAATCACTTCAATTGACTAACTATGCACTGAGAAATAAGTTTAGCAAAATTATAATCACCCCCGACTTTTCAGGAACTCTGCAGACAAATACCAGTGTGCACCTCGACTTGATTTTCTCCCAAATGGCTGAATGGAATCCTTTGAAATTTTGTATGCTTGTAGTAGACTTTGAGCTGGTTCCAATGAGCTATAGAACTCTTGATTTGGTTCAGTAGA
>CM035440.1:89157846-89282846 GCA_020310875.1 Ceratopteris richardii
AACTATCCAGCTTGGTCTATGAGGATGGAAGCTCATCTTATGAGCAAAGATTTGATAGCCTACATTACAGGTGAAGAAGAGAAGCCTAAATTCAGAGATCCTAGTGTTCCAACTAGGGAGGAGCTTGCAGATTTGAAGAATTGGATGAAGAAGGATGCTCAAGCAAGAAGTATCATCTACATGGTAGTCAATGACTATTTGCTTCCTCACATTAGAGGACTTGAAAGTGCATGTGACATTTGGAATGCTTTGGAAGAGCATTTCCAAAATACAACCAAATCAAGGAAAGCTTCACTATGGGCAGAGTTTACTACTTTTAAGAAGAAGGCCTCACAATCAATCTCTGATTATGTGACAAAGATGAAGGACATTGCAGACTCTCTAGGTGCAGTGGATGAAGATATTGAAGAAGACAAATTGGTAAGACAAATACTCACAGGGCTAAGAGGAGATGAGAAGTGGAAGCCTTTCATTTTATCTACAGAACTTTCATTAGATCATTTTACTCCTGATTTGAATCAATTGTTAGGTCATATGTTAACTTTTGAGAATGATATCAAAGGAGATGTTGATAAGAGTGCAGGTCATGCAATGTACTCTAAAGACAAGAAGAAAGCTAACAAAGGAAAGCAACAATCAGGTGAAGAAGAAGGTACTTCAAACCAAGCAAACTTCATAAGAGGAAAAGGAAGTGGCAGAAGTAGAGGAAGAGGCAGAAACAACAAAGATAATGCAAGAGCTTGTTGGATATGTGGTAAGACCAATCATCTATCTCATGATTGTTGGCATAATAATCAAAACAATGGTAATTATCAGAACTTTAATCAAAGAGCAAGAGGTGGTAGATTTCAGAGAGGAAACTTCAGAGGTAGAGGTGGTAGGAATTCTTTTGGAAGAGGTGGAGGAAGAAGCTTCCAAAATCAATCCTATAATAGCACCTACTACAACTATGCATCAGATCAAAAAGAGGACTCGACTCTCATTATGAATACTTGTGAAACCTCACATGAGGACATGAGAGTGTTTTATATTGATTCAGGATGTAGTAATCATTTGAGTGGAAATATTGCTTTGATGACTGACCTAGATCATAATGCAATTAATCATACAGTTCAGACAGGTGATAATACAAAGCATAAGGTAAAGTCAATTGGTTCAGTCAAAGCTAAGGATGGGAGCACTCTTCTGAGTAAGGTTCTTTATGTTCCCACAATTCCAAAGAATTTGATCAGTGTAGGTCAAATTGTGGAAAAAGGATATGAGGTAAGGTTTACCAATGATGGAGTTTATGTGGAAGACCCTAGTCAAGGGTATAAACAAATTATTGCAGGAAAGAAAGAAGGAAGGCTTTTCACATTGAAGGTACAAGGAAATGTTGGACATGCTATGTTCACATATGGAGAGCAAAAGGTGTCAGAATTGGATCTTTGGCACAAAAGACTTGGACACTTTAATGAAAGAGGTATTAAAGAAATGATTAACAATGATTCAGTGCTTGGATTGCCTAACATTGCAGGTCAATACATGACATACAAATGTGAGGCATGTCAATTAGGTAAGGCTCATAAGCAATCCTATTCCAAGCATGGATTTATGTATTCAGAAAGACTTGAATTGGTGCATACAGATGTGTGGGGTCCTTCAAAGGACTTTAGTATAAATGGTTCAAGATATTATGTCATATATGTTGATGATGCTACCAGGTGGATCACAATTTATGTGATTAAAGAAAAGTCAGAAGTGTTTAATACATTTAAACACTATCATGCATATGCAGAAAGGATTACAGGTCAAAAATTAAAGAGACTAAGGTCAGATGGAGGGGGAGAGTATTTTTCAAATGAGTTCAATGATTATTTGTGGAATGCAAGTATAAAGAGAGAAGTTACTTGCAGGTATTCTCCTCAACAAAATGGGGTAGCAGAAAGAAGAAATAGGACTCTTGTTGAGTTTGCAAGGTCCATGATGAAAGAGAAGAATTGTCCAAATTATTTGTGGGCAGAGGCTGTAAATACAGCTACATACTTGGTCAATAGATTGCCTTGTAAAGCTTTGCAGGGCATGACACCATATGAAGCTTGGTGGGGTAAGAAACCTACCTTAGATCATTGCAGAATATTTGGATGCTTGGCATATGCATATGTGCCATCTCAATTGAGGCATAAGTTGGAGCCTAAGGCAGAAAAGTATGTTTTCATTGGCTATGATGATAAGCAAATGGGATATAGGTTGTGGAGTCCATCCACAAAGCAATTTATTGTATCCAAGGATGTTACATTTGATGAGCAAGGTACTTGGTATGCAGGTAAATATAATATACATGCAGATGATGAAGAAGTAGTGGATCAAAGAAAAGGTAAAGCAAAGATTCAATTACTTGATGAAAGTGAGAACAATGAAGTGCAGGTTGAAGTTGAAGAGAGGCCAAGGTTTGATCCAGAATGTGATGAACCAGAAACTTCAAGAAGTGCAGAAGTTAGAAGGTCATCTAGGCACAAATGGCAACCTACAAGGTATAGCTATGACACTTCATTCTTAACTACTAAAGATTATGCTTATTTGGTAAAAGCAGATGAAGACCCTTCTACATATGAAGAGGCCAAAGGGAAGAAGAATTGGGAAGATGCTATGCAAGAGGAGTATGATGCATTGATAGAGAATCAAACATGGGATTTGGTTCCTAAACCTAATAGTCAGAAAATCATTGGTTGTAAGTGGGTTTACAAGACTAAAAGATTTGCAGATGGAAGTGTGTCTAGGTACAAAGCTAGACTTGTTGTGAAAGGGTATGCACAGACATATGGAGTGGACTATGATGAGACTTATAGTCCTGTGGCAAAGATGACAACCATCAGGACACTCATAGCAATTGCTGCTTGCAAAGGTTGGAAGTTATCTCAATTAGATGTAAAAAATGCTTTCTTGAATGGTTACATTTCAGATGAAGTCTACATGGAGCAACCAGATGGGTTCAAAGATCAAGTGAGTCCAAATTATGTGTGTAAGCTCAAGAGAGCTTTGTATGGGTTGAAGCAGGCCCCAAGGGCTTGGAATTATAGGCTTGTAAAATTCTTGAATGATCTTGGATTTCAAGCATCAAAGGCAGATAGTAGCTTGCTAGTCAAAGCAAGTGAAGATGGGTTCATTTATGTGTGTATTTATGTTGATGACATAATACTTACAGGAACAGATGATAAGGGAATACAAATAATCAAGAAGCAGATGGAGAAAGAGTTTAAAATCAGTGATTTGGGGAACCTATCATTCTTCTTGGGAATGGAGATCTCTTATACTCAACATGGAGTATATGTGACCCAAGAAAGGTATCTTAAAAATTTGCTAACCAAATTTAAAATGGAAGATTGCAGGGTTGCACCTACACCTTTGGAAGTGAACCATAAATTGTCTAGGTTTGGAGGAGAAGAGTTCAAAGATATGAAACTCTATCAAAGTTTGGTTGGTAGCTTGATCTATGCTACATTGACAAGGCCTGATTTATCATATGCAGTTGGTGTGCTTTCACAATTTATGCATTGTCCTAGAAAGGAACATTGGATTGCAGGACAAAGAGTACTTAGGTACATCAAGGGTACACTCAGAGAAGGGTTGTACTATGGATTTACTTCTGATACAAGAGTGAAGATATATAGTGATGCAGATTGGGCAGGTAATGTGGATGATAGAAGATCAACACATGGATACTTGTGCTATGTAGGAGACAAATTGATTTCATGGTGTTCCAAGAAGCAACATACAGTTGCTTTGTCATCTACAGAAGCAGAATATAAAGGTATGGTGGAAGCTGCAAAAGAGGTAATATGGCTAAAGACACTTTTGAAAGTTTTTGATGTGATTCAGAGTACTCCTATTATTTGTGGAGACAATATGAGTTCATTATACTTGGCAGCTAATCCTGTATTTCATGCTAGAACTAAGCATATTGAAATACAGTATCATTTTCTGAGAGAGAAGGTCATTGAGAAGGAGATTGAAGTCATACACACTCCCACAAAAGATCAAGTTGCAGATATGATGACAAAAAGTCTAGATGGACCAAAACTACAAAGATTCAAGGATATGGCTGGAGTAAAGAAGATAGAGAAGAACCTCAATTAATGATTGAGGGGGAGCTGTTGGTGCATGACAATCATCAATTGAAGAATTATGGAGGAATGAAATCAAGGAGTCAAGAAGAAAACAAAGTCAGATGGTTGAATGAAGGACATGTTCAGAAAATCCAAAGATATGTACACATATGTACATTAGCTGACTTATATCTTTGTTTAGTCATACACTTGTATATATTCATATATAAATATGTTGGAAAATGTCGGGCAAATAGAGCAGAAGAAGATTAGAAGAATAGGGAGAGAGAAATTAGTGTCATTAGACACATTGAAAGTGAGTGAATCATCTATCCTCACTTGTATGTAAATTTTCTGAAGAAATCGAGAAACTTGTGCCCGATGTTTAGCAGTCTGCTCCTTCTGTGTTTAATCTTTTGAGAAATCCTTCTGCACGTGTCTAAGTCCATAGCTAATCTATCTATGGCTAGAATTTGAGAGGTTAATTGAAATCAGGCTGAGAGAATTTTGATTAGGAACATTCATATGTAAGAATGTTCTAAGAGTCGTAAAATCTGGCGCACATTTCATCTTCAATGAAATGATCATTGCTCAGTCCACAGTGTAAAGTTTTACACAAGTGAGGGCTTAAAATCTAAGTTGGAAGGTAAGCCATCTATGGCTAAAAGATCTTGATCAAACGGGATTTACTTTGGGAGAACCAGTGCTAAGAAGTTGCAGGTGTCAAAGTCGCCATTGCAGAGAAGCTCTTTCAGGCATAGGTAAAGTGTTTCACACATTTCTCAGTGTGTACTCAATCTTTTTGAGAGATTTAACTTGGCAAAGTTGCGCAACCTTAAGGCGAAGTGTTGTGCAAAGTTTTATCAAAAACTTTACAGGATTGATTAGTCAATGAGTGATTAATCTGCAGCAGACTTTTCTGAAGAAGCTGAATTTTTCAGAATAATCAATTTTCTGATAAATTGGTGAAAGTTCTCTAAGTTTGGTGGAGTCTAAGGTTAATCTTGATATAGAGGTGATCTAAATTCAAGGTTAACTTGTTCTTTTGGAGATTACCACTCTCCATCAAGATAGATAAATAGATAGATAGATAGATAGATAGATAGATAGACAGATAGATAGATAAATAGATAGATAGATAGATAGATAGATAGATAGATAGATAGATAGATAGATAGATCGATAGATCGATAGATCGATAGATCGATAGATCGATAGATAGATAGATAGATAGATAGATAGATAGATAGATAGATAGATAGATAGATAGATAGATAGATAGATAGATAGATAGATAGATAGATAGATAGATAGATAGATAGATAGATAGATAGATAGATAGATAGATAGATAGATAGATAGATAGATCGATCGATAGATGGATAGATAGATAGATAGATAGATAGATAGATAGATAGATAGATAGATAGATAGATAGATAGATAGATAGATAGATAGATAGATAGATAGATAGATAGATAGATAGATAGATAGATAGATAGATAGAAGTAGATAGATAGATAGATAGATAGATAGATAGATAGATAGATAGAGAGATAGAGAGATAGAGAGATTGATAGATAGATAGATAGATGGACAAACAGACAGACAGATAGATAGATAGATAGATAGATAGATAGATAGATAGATAGATAGATAGATAGATAGATAGATAGATAGATAGATAGATAGATAGATAGATAGATAGATAGATAGACAGACAGACAGACAGATAGACAGACATATGAGGGGGATTATATGTCTTCTGACTTTAATGCACTTATGGCTGAACGTGGGATAAAACATGAGTGTAGAGTGCCATATACACCTCAATAGAATGGAGTTGTTGAACGAAAGAACAGGTCATTCATTGAGATTGCGAGGTGTGTGGTCAAGAGTCAGGCTTTACCACATAGTTTTAGGCTTGAGGCTCTCATGTGTGTAGCATATGTACTTAAGAGGTATCCCACTAAAGCATTTTAGTCTATTACTCCATATGAGGCTTGGCGTGTTTGCAAGCATCTATTTCTCACCTCCATGTTTTTGCTTGTCTGGCATATGCATTAGTGCCTGAAAAACATCACAAGAAATTGGATGATAAAGCACTGAAATGTATTTTTGTTGGGTACAATTCTAAAAGCAAAGGCTATCATCTGTATCATCCATAGACTAAACACATTCTGGTTAGCTTTGATGTTGTTTTTGTGGAAGATGCTATTCAGCCATTACTTTCATGTACTAAGGAGACATCTATTGGCTCCAAAGACATGTATGATACTTTGTTGCCTCTTTTTATAGGTGGACAATCTAGTGCTGGTCCTGATGAGGCAACTTCTTAACCTTTATAGGTTTCATGTGAGGATGCAGATCATTCCATTTCTAATGCAAATTTACATGATGCACTTGTTGATGAGAGAGCTAATATTAAGGAGGCAAAAAATATGCCAAAATGACTGGTGCAGACTATGTGTGATAGTAAATTGTTGGTGCATTTTAACCAAGCCTACATGCTTGATATGATTTGATTTATGTTCATTTGTATTCATATGTGTATACATATGAACAACTCTTGTAAAAGAGTATATTTTATCTTTTGTAAATATGAAAGAAAGAATGGCTTAAGTCAACCATGATGTAAAAAGGAAATTTATGTTCTAACTACCTAAAACCACAAATCCATCAGCTGAGAGAACATCTCCTAATTCTTAGCATCACTTTTAGGTGAAGTCGCATTAGAGAGCTTGATTCATGTCCACTTCATGCTCATTTGTAGAGATTCAAGAGCTTACTCATAGCTCTATCATTCTATATCCATTGTGCAAGTATTCATTGCCAATGTGGTTGTAATTATATGTGAATCTATACATTCATCATTTACTTCATCTCTATTTTAATCTCTGCTATACTCACTCAAAACAGTAACTTTGGAATTTCATATCTCGGGCTATACATATTTTTTTTTCAAAGTTATGAACTGCATTGGATTGCTATCTAACTCTAGTTTATGCTCAAAAAATTTCATGGTCATTGGATTTACTCTTTATGAGAGATCTATGTTTTTCTGCTCACTAGTCTAATCTCTATAGAGCCCCAAAAATGGTGGGAGTGTTCCAGATTTTGCTAAATCTTGTTCTCAGTGTTCAATTGATCAATTGAAGTGTTTTAACTTGGATTAGCAAGCTATTTAAGTCTTTCTATTTCCAAAATGAATTTTTCTAATTCCTACTAGGTTGAGAGCACTGTTTACTTTTTTCAGCAGATGTATCTACAAAAATAGCAAGTTTTGGGAGCTAGTCATTTTGCAACTAGTCTTTCTTGACTCAAATTTTTGAGATACTTGTTCCAAAACACTTGGGTGATTTTTTGTGGATTTATGAAGCTCAAAGGTTCTACTAACCGACTCTGAAGTCTTAGTTGGCTGGTGTGAAGCTGGCTATAACAGCACCAACTCATCTTCAGATTGCATCCACCATCTCTCTTTATAGTGGTATCAGAGCATAGCCAATCAACATGGGAGATGGATTTCCATCAACAATTGACAAATTGGATAGAAACAACTACCCAATATGGTCTCTAAGGATGGAGTCTTATCTTCATGGGAGGAATCTATTTGGATACACATCTGGAGATGAAGCTATGCCAACCATGAGGAACAAAGGGCAACCATCACATGAAGAAGAGGAAAGAATTTCAAATTGGTGTTCATAGGATGCACTTGCAAGGTCCTATATTCTAAACTGAATCTCTGATTTTCTTTAACCTCATGTCAAGGGATGCAAGACATCAAGAGAGACTTGCAATGCACTTGCTGCTTTTTTCTCCTCCAACACTCAGGCAAGGAAGAACCAACTGTGGATGGAGTTCACAACAATGAAGAAAAGCTCCAAGCAAAATGTGACTGATTATGTCACAAAGATGAAGGAGATTTCAGATCAACTTGGAAGCATTGGAGAGGTAATTGAAGAGGAACAAATCATTAGACAAATCATAAATGGAATCAAAGTAGATGACAAGTGGGAGTCCTTCACAACAACCATGATTTGTACATGGATATGCATGTACCCAACCTCAACGCACTCATGGGCCAACTCTTCACTCATGAAGCAAAGATTAGCAAAGGTGGTGAGTCCTCAAGAGGTAATCAAACTTCTGCCTTATATTTTGATAAAGCTAAGGTTAAGGACAAGTCAAAGAATAAGAAGAATGAAGATGAAGGTAGCTCTTTCCAAGCAAACTTTGCAGGTAGAGGAAGAGCTAGAATAAGGCAAACAACATACGGTAGGTGCATGCTTTGACTGACCCTCTTCTCCATGCATATCAGATCATCCAAGATCTCCATATGATCTATTTTTCTCTCAATTTCTGAAATCAAGATGGCTTTTGGTTTTCTCTTTGGTTTCTTTTGTTTTTGCTTAGAATCTTGTTTTTGTTCACCTTCTTGTGCTTGATCTTGAGTTTGTTTTGATTTTTCCTATTTCTCTAAAGGCTTTGGTTCCATTTCTTTGGGCTTTGCCTTCTTATCTTTTTGTTTCTCCTCTTGCTTTTGCTCATTGGGTTGTGATTCTTATTATTTATCTTTGGATTGTGATGTTTCCCCTTGCTCTATGATGGTTTCTAATCCCATTGAGGTTTGTTTTCCAATTTCTCTTCTGTAACTAGGCTTTGTTTCATCTCTATTCCATTTCTTCTACAATGGTTATGTGAGAAATAAGAGATTGATCTTCTATCGGTGACTCCAAGACATTAGTTTCCTAATCTCATCTCGTGCTCTTACTAAAGTCTCAAGAGACCAACTTACTTTGTGGGTTTACTTGATTCTTCTTCTTGTTCATCAAGTGCTTCTAGCTTCACTCCTCTAGTTCCTACGTCTGTCATGGTTTTCTTTCCATAGTGATTTTTCATTCCTCCCTTATCATCATTCCCTTGCAAAGGTAGCCTAGATCAATAGTCACAAATTTTCTTGTCTATGTATATTACTATTCATTGCTCATTAGCAACCTTCAATAGTTCACAATCTCTCAAAAAGTGCTCTAACAAATCACACCAATGACACCTACGAGGACCATGCACAAAACCATTTAGATTTTGAGGATTTTGATTAACTTGTGGTGGGAAGTTTTGAAACTGAGGATTTTGTTGGTAAGGTATTACTTTGCTGCATCTTTGCCCTTGAATATGAGCTCATCTTGATCATACAACATGGTTCAGTCATCTTTTTCCATGTGATAATCCTTCAAGTCTTCATTTTTCTTAATCTAGAAAATTATAGTGAGCCAAAAAACTAGCTTTCGTGCTCTTTGACCCTCCAAATATGCTTTGATGAAGATGAAACTTGATAAGGCTATGTTTTCAAAGCTCTCCTTTATGAATATGCAGAAAAAAATCCATCTGAATCTCCCTTATATAAGTTTGACTACATTTGGAAGCTTGTAAGGTGGCATTAAGGTCTGTAGGAAGCTCTAATAGCCTTGATACTTTGTACAAATGTGAAGAATCATATGGCCTTTATACATGCCAAACCATATGGCTAATAGAAATTCATATACAAGATTTTGTAGGGTCTAAGTGGAAAAATTACATTTTTACAAAATGTAGATGTCATGTTAATGTGCCAAAAAATCCATTTAGAGGTGAGATTCAAGCTATAGACTACCTTTGATAGTCTTTACAAGTATATGAATTTTTATGTGATTTTGTGAAATATTTTTTTACCCTAATTTCCAAAATTTGATGCGCTTTGACTGCTACCCTGGATTTGCTTGATTTCTTCCAAACTTTGCATGTGCACTACCTTTGACATCCTTGATGCATCTTGGACTTCTTGAGGAATTCTGGCTACCTTCACTGAATGTGTTTTTCTTATAGGCCTTTACAAGTGAGAGCGCAGAGAAAATCTCGACGACATTAGCCATTCTCATTATTCATGCACGGTTCTTATGAATTGGCCATTTAAATTTATCATACGCTTATTTTGAAATGACATTAGTCTTTGACCCTAAATCAACAAGTGCCAAAGCTGAATATGATTTTCTTTTATCTCCTTATTTGATTTTGATCTCAAGTGTTTCCCTAGCCTAGAAAATCTTGCTAAAAAATGTCTTTAACTTTTCTTAGTTTCTTCATTTAGAAAGATTGGACAAAGGAAAATCTTGTTCACATTATAAGCCTCCTCTTTGTCACCTTCTTCAAACTCGTGAAAAGCAAGAGATTCGTTCATAGCTTGAGTCAAGTCTCCAATGTCATGCATCTCAACTTCCTGAGAAAGTTGAAATGTCTTCCTTTTAATAAGTTTAATGGATTTTTTCTTGAACTCAAGTTTAGAAATCATAAAGATTAGCTCCAAGGACAACATAACTTGGATTTTCAATAAGATTTCATATAATATCTCTTTAGAATCAATTTTTTGCTCAATTACTTTACTCCATCTAATGCCTTGGTCATCATATCTGCACATTGTTGTTGAATCGATAGATATGAGAGCTCAATTTCCTTGCTTATGATTTTTTCCCTAACATAGTGATTATGGACCTCTATGTGTTTGTTCCTACCATGATAAAGTGGATTTTCTACAAGATGAAGTGAGGTTATGTTATCTCCAAAAATATGAGGAGTAGAAGATTTGAGACCTAAATATAAGTACAAGGTATCCACATGGCATCCATAGTTGCAACAGCTAATCATATGTATTTAGCTTCAGTTGATGAAAGTGCAATAGTAGGTTGCTTCTTTGATGACCATGAAATGAGCTTTGCACCTCCAAAAGTGAGATATCTTGAACCACGTTTCTTGTCATCTTTAGAACTTGCCCAATCTGCATCACTTTATATCTATATCATATGTATTTTGATAATATAGACCTTCATTAATGGTACCCTTCAAATATTTTACTATCGTCTTGGTTGGTTCCATGTGAGGTTTCTGAAGAGTGCATAAATTGACTCAAAACACTTACACTATAGCAAATGTCTACTCTAGTCAATGTGGCATAGTTCAAACTATCCACTGAAATCTGATAGCTTGTTATGTCTTTAGTTGGCTCTCCTTCATAAACGTTTAGCTTTAGATTCATCTCCATGGAAGTACCTACAAATTTTGAATTGTCCATCTTGAACTTGGAAAGCATATCCTTGATATATTTCCTTTGAATGAAATAAATACCCTTTTTTGTGTATATGAATTCCAACCATAGGAAATATGTGAGTTGCCCTAAGTCACTGATCTTGAATTCCTCCTTCTTTTGTAGTTTGATCCTCATAACACCTTTAGCATCATTGCATGTGAGTATTATATCATCTACATAAACATAAGAGGTATATGAATTCTCCTTGATTCCTCTTGATAAATATTGAAGGATGTGCTTTGCTAGTCATGAAACCTTTATCCTCCAAATAGGTGACAAACCTATGATTCCAAGTCCTTGAAGCTTGCTTGAGACCATATACGGCTTTCCTTAACCTGCATACATGTTCATGAAAGAGTGAATCTTAAAACCCAAGAGGTTGCTGCATATATACCTCTTCAAATATCCATCCATTAAAAATGCATTCCTCATATCCATATGGTATATCTTCCAATTCTTAGAAGCTATAATGCTCATGAGCACTCTAGTCGTTGGCATCTTAGCCATAGGTAAGAAGATCTCATCATAGTGAATTCCTTATGTCTAGGCATACCCGTTAGCTACAATTCTAGATTTATATCTTCCATTAGAGTTCTTTTTCGTTTTCTATATCCATCTAGATCCAATTATCTTCATGGTTGAAGTCTTGGGCACCAATTCCCAGGTGCGATTCTCTTGCAAGGCTTCAATTTCTTCTTCCATGGCATTCATTTGATTTGGCTTCTTCTTTGCCTCCTTATAAGATGAGGGCTCCTTAGAGTTTAAATTCTATGCAAAATAGGTAGAGTTTTTAGTTACAAGTGATGTATCATACCCATACATCATTTGGCTTGTTCTTCTCCGTAATAGATCTTTCGATGGTTTGTTGAGAGGATTATGCTACATCCCTCAACCCTTGCACCTTAGCTTTTCTTTTGGAGTTCCATGATTTAAATTTCTCTTCTTGGATTCTTCTTATCATCTTGAGAATCACTTGATGCTTGAAGTGTGTGTATATGTTTGTGTGTGTGTGTATTCTTGCTTTCAACAGTTGGGAATTCTTCCTCTAGATCATATGGTAGCTTGATCTTCCTGCAATTATCTTCAAACCATGATTTTTTCTCATCAAACACAACATCTTCACTAATTATAAAGCCTTTATTGCTAGGATTATATAGTCTATAACCGTTTTTATTAAGGTCATAGCCTATAAACACACACGTCTCTACCTTAGCATCCAATTTACCTCTAATTTGTGAAGGTATGTGTGCATATGCAATGCCTCGAAAGATCATGCAATGGTTGAAGCTTGGTCTTCTTCCATTCCATGCTTCATATGGAGTCATACCATCTAGAGCCTTTGAAGGTAATCTATTTATAAAATATTTTGCAATAAATAATGCGTCTACCCATAAATCGTTTGGTAGCTTCTTCTCATTCAACATGGATCTTGTTGTTTCCACAATGGTCCTATTCATTCCCTCTTGCACTCCATTCTGGTCGGGAGTATATCTCCTATTTATTTCTCATTTGATTGCTCTATCTTGGATATAGGAATCAAATTCATGGGAGAAGTATCCCCCCCATATGAACTTAGGCTTTTTAGGGTTTTCCCTATTTGATTCAACAAGAGATCAATATTTCTTAAAGCATGCAAACACTTCATCTTTATGCTTCATGAAGCAAAAAATAGTCCATCTATTACAATCATCTATAAATGACACATAATAACTTGATTGAGAGAATGAAGGTTCTTTGCTTGGTCCGCAAACATCTGTGTGGACAAGCTTCGAAAGGTCTCCATGTATGTATCCTTTTTTGGTGAATGGTTGTTTGTGTGATTTTCCTATTTGTCATGCACTACACCTATATATCATGTGTTGCTTTGAGATGTTGCGTCTTCCAAGTACGTTTTGATCTTGAATAATATTTTTGAGGGCTCTTTCTCTAATGTGAACTAGCCTCTTATGCCGAACCTCAAGTTTTGATAGGGTTTGGGTGCCATCATTGAACAGAGCAATGTTCTTGGTGTCTTCGATTTCAAGTGTGAATGGCCTATCTATTTTCATGAATTCTATAACAAGCCTATCTAGGACATTTTTATGAAGATAAATTTTGTTTCTCACTATCATATATCAGGAATCATGCATCTAAAGTGAAGCAAAGCTGCTTCAAAATGTGAAGTCGTTGTGGTGATTATACTCGAGGAAAATGAAATTGTTCATAAGATAATTAATAAGGATTAAGAAGCATGCTCAAGTTCGGCCTCTAATAAATTGAGAGCAATAAATCTCCTTCAATTTAATCTATTGCAATAGTTTGAAGCTCTAATTTTTTTTCCTGGCTAAGGTCTTTTACATTTTAGCAATAAGAGATCGATTGACCCTCGATACCTGACAATGAGCTCTCCAACCATGTAGTCTGCTAAGAAATGCAAATTAAACTTGAAAATGTGGAAAGCTAAGAGCTATCCTTGTATCATGTATGTGATCTTTATATACTCTGTAAAATAATCTTTCCCTTTGTGCCTTCGAGTATACTTTACATCTTGTTAGACCGTTTCAATAACTCAACTTGCTTGAATAGCTATTCTTGTATCATGCATGTAATCTTTATCGCTCTGTAAAATAATCTTTCCCTTCGAGTATACTTTAGATCTTGTTAGACCGTTTCAGTAACTCAACTTGCGTGAATTGAATATGCACGTTTTTTTAATGCAATACACTTTCACATCAAGCACAAAATCTTCAAGATGCTTTAATTAGACGTGTGTGTGTGAGAGAGGACATGATATATATATATATATATATATATATATATATATATATATATATATATATATATATATATATATATATATATATATATATATATATATATATATATATATATATATATATGTGTGTGTGTGTGTGTGTGTTTGTGTGTATAACTCTCCATCTCTCTCTTTCTGTCTCTCTCTCACACACCCACACCCACACATAAGTACAAGTGATAAATGGAATATGAAAGTATATAAAACAACTTAAGGTAAAATAACGTAAAGCTGTAGGCCAATGAAGAATAGAATAAAAAGATCTAGACCGTTTGAAATTATATGGATAATTTTGAGAGAACATTTATCATATTAGTCAATAAATATTGTATAATATAATTGTTAGTTAAGCCACGGTTTCAACATGAGATTTCGCACAGAAGTTTGAGCAAAAGGCATTAGATTGCACTGATATCCTTCCAATCACATGAGGGCGGAATACAATAACCAATGCGTACAGCTTGTATTGCCAAAACTATTCATATTACTACATATATAAAAGAGTAATTGAGGCCAAACACTTTCATCATGTCTTGGAAGAAAGAAGATTTTCTAATTATGAGCGATATGTTTATCTTCATCGAAATTTTATTGATAAGCTTGCATCTTCGGAAATGGGGTCCTGCATCATCACATGAAGAATCTAGTTTCTTTTCATTTGTGGATTCTTTATTGTGGTAGGCTCCTTATCTGCTCATATATTGGGCTTCCATTTCCCTTAAAGTGAAAAGTACTTTGTGCATTAAATCTATGTTGGGCATAGGTACTGAATTGAAGGGACACCATTATAAAATTAGGCAAAGATTTTGTCATAAAGCATTATAAAGGTTAAGCAAATCATAGATGACAATCATGACTATGTAGCTCTATAAGCCCTGATAGCAATTAGAGACTAGTTTAGAAGCGATTTACTGTACGTTTAGTGAAAAGGGGACATATATATACAGGGAGAGAGAGAGAGAGAAAGAATGAGAGAGAGTAGAGAGAGAGAGAGAAAGAATGAGAGAGAGTAACCAAAGGTAAGAAAGAGATGTGTAAAAGATCGAATTGTCTATCGAGAAGAAAAGAGATAGAAAGTTGTTTTCACGAAGTACACTCGTAATGGAACATGTGATGTAAGGAAATAAAGAAGGTGGTAGTGGAAACGCATATTCACTTTACAGGATTATCCGAACCACCGCACGAAGCATTACATCAAGCCGGCACAATGATGCATTCTTGTCCACATTGAGACGGCTATAAACGTTTCCAAAATACTACAAACTGGATATGGTGTACGAATAAGAACACAGCTTATCTTATTGTTTGATAAAGTGAAGGCATGCGTAGGTGGGTTATTTCTTTGCAAAGGGACCTTTTAATCTAAGGTATTTCCGTCCATTTTCACTTGGTACAAATCCTAGCATGTTGATTATCATATCCCACAAATAGGCAGACATGTCTCAATCTAAAAGTTATAATAATTATAGCTGAATTGTTCATCATCAGGAAACTCGTTTTCAAAGTATATATATATATATATATATATATATATATGTAGTTCGCGCGCGCAAACACGACAGTAGCAAACTTTGGTTCAAAATGCAAGCAAATGCTGAATTTTTGCTTTCGGGGTCGGTTAAAACGTTGCCTCGGTATAAGCGTTGGTATGAGCGTCGGTATAAGCGTCGGATGAGCGTCAGTATAAGCGTCAATATAAGTGCCGGTAATTTACAGTACCGACGATTAAATGAGCATCGGTATTGTATCGGTGATTTTTAAAGCATTTTCAACAGTCATACCGATGCCTATAATGGCACTCATACCGAAGCCTGTATACCGATGATTAAATGAGCGTCGGTATTGCATCCATGGTTTTTCAAGCATTTTCAACAGTCATACCGACACCCAGGCGTGACCGTCGGTATGGGCAACGTCAGTATGCCCATGATATGTTGTAGTGATTCTTAAATCTAGCGAATAAAATTTGCACTCTGGAAAATGTTGCTAAGAAATAGGCACGCCATGTTCATGATGCATTTTGTTGTCTCATGCGAAATCATCTTTACACATAAGATACAAAGCTTTGTAGGATTTCATGTTTTTTTTTTTTCGCCCATGTGATGGTACTTATTCACACCTCTGTATCTATTGATCCTTTCATCATATAATGTTTCCATTTGCATAAAGATTTGACTGAAAATGGGATCAGTTTATTTAATAGTTCTGCAACATTAGACTTTCAGATAACTGCCAGTAATGATCGCGATGACGACGATGATGATGGTTATGATAGTCGTTATGACGAGGGTGACGATTATGATAATTATAAAAGATAAGCAACAATGATGACAGCGATAAACAACAATAAAAAACTAAACAACATCCACAGTTCTCTTTGTGTAATGACAACATTTAAAATTGTTAGTACAAATGTAAAAAGATAAAACTAAATGACATTTGGGCGTAATAACTATGTCAAAATGAAGCCTGACCAGAAGCATTTTGACAGCGAGAACAATTCAAGGGATGCGTAGTTGTATGGTTTAAAAGGCTTGACATTCGCACCTCGTGCGAAGCTTGAAAAGTAGGTAACAATGAACAACGTTCCTTCTCAAAAGGTTTCTATAATTTAAGCAATTAAGTTTTCATAATATTTTTTAAAGGAAGTATCATCATTGAGATCTATTCTTCTGGTTAAATTTGAATTAATTTCACAGTACAAGAAAAGGCAAGCATATCATTCATATAATCCCATATATCATTCATATATTAAATGCCTAACGTAGCTAGGATACAAATGCAAAGCCTCACTTAGGTAAAATTAGGGAAGAGATGAACTTAATCTCAATGGAAGTGGCTAGTTTGAAATTCCCAAAAGTCAACACTTAGTCCAAATAATCCGAAGATCAACACCAATTTCTTCTCAACAAAAGTGTTCAAGGATGTTCTGAGTCACTTGCCACGAGCATAAGAGGTGAAGGCATCAACCAACTAACCCAGTGTGTGAATCTGTCTATGTGTTGTACACAGGATATGCATGTATCTGCATGCATATTTACGTAAAGCACACACACACACACACACACACACACACATATATATATATATATATATATATATATATATATATATATATATATATATATATATATATATATATATATATATATATATATGTGTGTGTGTGTGTGTGTGTGTGTGCGCGCGTATGTGAAGCATTTCCTCGATCACAAGATATCCTCAATCCGAAGCTTCTAATCACTCAAGAATAGGAGGGGAGAGAAAAATGCAGAACTTGCACGAGATAAGAGAAAATCCAACACCGAAGACTAGATAAGATATGACTCAAAGAAAGAGAAGTTTTGCTATTATAGATTTTCCATACAATAGCTTTGAAAAGAAGCTTCTTGACGAAGCCTCTACCTCATGATCATGCCTAAGCTATCACAATCTCATTCAGACACGCATTCTTAATCACACTCTCAGTCTCACTCTGACTCTCAATCACAAGTTAATTCTCTAATTTTTGACCTCTTCCTGTTTGATGCAGGAAATCTTCTTCAAAAAAACATTTATCGTCCCTAAGGAAGTGCGTGATCCACCAAATATAGAAAAGTCAGCTCTCCCCATGTTGCATGCAAAACTTTCATAAAAGCTTGCCTTTGTAGTAGTCAAGTGCTTTCTTTAGCAGTACCTATCCAAAAAGAGAAGAAAAGCAATGAAAAGACATATCCAATAATTGTGCATGACAACACATATGCCTCAAAATTACTGATTCAAATTGAAATAGAGAAGCCCACTTTTATTTTAAGAACCTTAAGCTTATGAGACACAAAATTATTCCAAGCTTATTTTAAGAACCTTATTCCAAGCTTCGTAACTCAAAAACAATGAGGAATTACCTTAAGCTTATGAGACACAAAAATTTTCAACTTTCTGATATGCACAATAGTGTTGGAGATGACCTACACAATCAATTTATATAATTCAAAGGGTACTCCCTCCCATCTCCTACCCATGCAAGGACTATTTGTTGTAATCAAATTCGACTTCTAATTTTAATATTTTATACATAGATACATATACATGCATGCACACATGCATGTACAAATAAATACATACATGCATGCATGATGTATTCATAGTTTGTATATATATTTTTGACTTTTATAGATACTAAATTTTAATTCTTTTGGTCATTTCATGGTCAGATTTTGATTAATCAAAAGGTCCTCCACCGTATCCTACCTAGATAATGACGTCAAATGTGTGAATTGTTACATAGAGTATGATGATTGTTATGATATATATCAAAAACCAAGAGTAGAATGTATTGAATATATGAATGAATATGATGTTATTGAGCAAGCATCACCACTTGACTAATGTGAAAAATCTAAGGTCTGTAATGAATTTCATAATTTAATTTTATTAATGTATATCAAAGTTAAATATATGTATATATGATGAATTCTCTTATTAATAATGCCAAAATCTCTTGTACACATCATGTATACATTTCTTATCAATTACAAGTCAAGGTTTCTTGAAATCCTCTACCTCTTGGTTTAGAGAGTGAAACAGATGGACATTATCCATTACCAAATCGCCTAAATTATGTACTATAAATATATGATAAAAGATGATAAATAGGATGTCAAAGAGAATAATTTCCTTTAGATGAATTTATTTAACTTTTGGGGTGGTTGCTATATGATTACACATCAAATTTTATTGGTTCTAGCTCTCTCATTATTGTAGAGGATTTGTATGAGCCTCCCAACTCTAAGGTCAATCTTATTTCATTTTGTGGACCTATATATGATGGGGAGATTGGCATTATTTTACATGCTAAATTAGAGCATGAATACTTATGATCATGTATGAATGCAACCTCTCTTTCTAGTAGGGGGATTGAATATGTAGAAAATAAAATATTATATATTGATGGAATACTTTACTCACCAAAACATAGCAATTTCAATAAATAGTAGTCAAAGATGTAGTACTAGTTCAAGGACCAATCACATGTTTGAAGAACATGAAGGAAGTCATGAACCATAATATATGAGTAAAGATGTATGAAGATACATAGTTCTCAATTTTTGCTACTTCATTACATATTGGTAATGTATTATTGAATTATGGATAGAGTACACCTCCAAGAGTATCTTTGTTCTATGAATATTGATAGTGTTATGTGACACTCTTGCAATCAAACTTAATATATTTTAGTGTGATCATGGAATCTCATTGTCTCTAGTTTTGTTTTTAACTCTCTTTGTAAAATATTTCATTGATGAATGTAGATTTAAGATTATGATATTAATTAAAAAGATCATTTTATGGAATTGATAATATTATTTAAAATGGAATACTAATTCTTATTGTCGCTCATGTATGTATATTGTAAATTATGATATTGATGATATTTGACCACACTATTCATATTTAGTAATCAAGCTTGTTTATCAAAAGTAACCATGAGGAAGCTACATGTTACTAGGATCTTAATTATGCACACACAAAGGATATGGGTGCTAGAAACACATAGAAAAATAGATATGCAAAGATATGAGATAGAACACATGATAGTCAACAAAGTGCATGTATGTATCTGTAGGATTTTTCATTATGTCGAAAATAGCACTTACAATGAGGCGGCTTAGAAAAGGAAGCGTGAAAGCAAAATTTGCTCTCTTTTGTGGAGATCCTTTGCTTTTATTAACAAAAGTCACGGTCTATAGTGATCCTTATCCTAACCACTACTTTCACTAACTATTTTTAAAAATAGAACCCTAAATATGGACGGACTTACAAATTATATAAACTATAAATCGGATTATTGATGTTCGGACATATTCAAAATGTCCATGCCCTTTCACGCCTGTCACGCCCTCATGAACCTTCAACTCTTATATCAAAACACCATAACACATTAATAAATTAATAAATTAATAAATCTCACTCCAATAATTCATTGTTCAACACATTCCATAATTCATAGCATGCCCCTTACTTGAAAAAGCAACTGACCTTAGTTGATAAATAAAAATAAACATGGATTACCAGTCACATATTCCATCGTGGAATAAAATAAGCTTTTTCCATGTAAAAACACATGCATAGAAATGTTCATAGAGGAGTTACATTAATGTATATCTGTATGATACACAGAAAGTAAGTGTTCATAATGGGTGTTAATGATGTTTTATGTATCCATTTACATTTTTCAATAGAGTGATTTCTATACATAACTAAATATTGATGATATTGAGTACTTGTGGGTGTAGTTGTGACATCATGATCAATTATTTTCTGAGGAACTATGATTTCAAATTATTCTTCAATTAAAGGAGGGTCATCAAGAAGTGGAGTGATTGGTAAAGTGCCTTTAAATGGTTTAACTAAACTAATATGAAAATAATTATGTATATTCTAGTAAGATGGTATATCTAATATGAAGGAATTATATTAATATGAAAATAATTATGTATATTCTAGTAAGATGGTATATCTAATATTAATTTTTAAAGAGTGCAAAACGGTCCATAATAGCATGATGAAAGTTTTTAGGATGCTGAAAAATATTTTCCAGACGTCTTTTAATAATATGTAACCATACAAGATATTCTCCTTAAATTCCTTGGATGATTGTTTTGTATTGACATTACATGTATAACATTCTTGATTTTTCCTAATGTGTTAGTGAACATCATAAAGTATAGAAATGTGAACTTGAGCAGTAGAATCAACCATCTGAATATCACTTTGAGTGAGTGACATGGGAGAGGGAAGCTTTTTACCATAACCAATTTCAAAAGGTGCACGACCAGTAGTGGTGTGTGTGGTCTAATGGTAATCAAAGTGAAGCAATGGAAACTTCTCATCTCAATTAGTGGAACTATCTAATGAATAAAAAACACAATAAATCAAGAATAGTATTGTTTGTAGCCTCATTTTGTCCATTACTTTCGAGATGAAATGCAGAGCTAAAATCTATTTTAGAACCAAAATGTTGAAATAAGGCAGTCCAAGAATGATTGCTAAATTGAGCATCATGAAGAAAAGTAGGTTTAACAAGAAGTGGTCATTGACGTGGTTGTTGTAGACGGATCAACTTGGTTATTGGCTAAAATTCCTTCTTTGCATCATAGGCAAAAGACGTAACTTTGTTGAGGGTTGTAGGCCATAGTGTATGAAGCTTGGCTTGGATTACTATCTCCAAACCATCTTCATATTTTTGCTGCAAGATATCCTTACGTACCTCTTTGAGCATCCAAACCAATAATAGATTTTGTCAGAACTGCTCCATGTACGTAGTGACACTGTCACCCTCCTTCCATGTAAAGGTTTTCCATGCATATCGAACATGTCAATGATATTGAAGAGGAAGAAAAGAATCATTCACCTTATCTTGGAAATCCTTCCACGTATCAGAAGATGTGCACTCTGATGTAGGATATTCCACCTAAGCTGAGCTTTCCTTACTAAATAGTTAGAAGGAAATTTGACTTTTTCACTTTCAGCATATGATTCATTTGAATAGAAATCGTCAAATTATGATAACCATGAAAGAACTAAAGGGCCATCCTTACGGCCATCAAACCATAAAAATTGGTAATTTTTGACACCAATCTTGGGTTATGTGCCATCAACTTGGGTAGAGATAGTAGATTTCACCACCCTCACAAGGTTGTCTTCTTCAAATTGCATCTTCGAAAGTACTTCATCCCATTGTTAGATCTTGTTTTGAGTGCCTCAAAGTTCATACCACAAGAGTTCCATCTGTTGCTCGAGTAGTACCTCGGGTAGAGGTGACTCACTTAAATCCTCCATGGTATTCACTGGGTCCAATGGGTATCTAGAGAACAAAACTTCCTTGCTACATATGTAAAAACAATTTTGAGATTGCTTGAATTAAAATGAAAAAGGTTGGTTCTTGGGAATTGAAAAATTAAGAAAGAGATGCAAGTTGTGTTAAATATAAAAGAAAATACAACTAGAGTGACATCACAAAGAAATAGTGTAGTGGTAAGACACTAGACCTTTGAGAGTGAGGGACAAGGATTGGAATCAGAATCAAAATCCAAAAGCGAACAACAAACAATGAAACAGAGATCAAATGCCAAAATGAATGGAAACACACCCCTCCATAGTGATGCGCATAGAGCTCTAATACCATTGTTACCAAGATCTTAATTCACATGCACACAGAGGATATAGGTGCTAAAAACACAAGAAAATAGATATGCAAAGAGATGAGACAGAACATAGGATTGGGTGCAATCTCCTCCATGCACTCTGTTTTGACAATCCATAGAGTGCACATATTTATAGAATTTTTCATTATGTTGAAAATAGAAGTTACAATGAAGTAGTTTCAAGAAGCAAGCATAAATGTAAAATTTGCTCTCTTTTGTGGAATGACTTTGGTTTATTAACAAAAATTATGGTCTACAGGTTTCCTTATCCTAACCAGTACTTTTACTAACTATTCTAAAAATAGAACCCTCTATGTGGATTTATTTACAAATTATATAAAATATAAATCCGAATATTGATGTCCACATATATTCAAAATGTGTGTGCCCTTTCACGCTTGTCAAGCCCTCACAAACCTTCAGCTGCTATATGAAAACACTAGAACACATTAATAAATTAATAAATCTCACTTCAATAATTCCTTGTTCAACACATTCCATAATTCATAACACTACATAAAATTGATCCCATAGGATATGCAAGACTACATGAATCATTTTTAGAGAGAGAAAATGTTGTGGAAGGACTCCATAGCCTTCACACAACTAAACTGAAGACTAACTAGCAAGGCCACACACTAGGAAGATGGATATGTTTCCACCCAACCAACCCCTCCAATATATAGCTCCAAGCCCAAGGGGGTAAGTCCCTCTCAAGGGGACATGTGTACCTTCCATCACATGGGTCCCTAAGGTGGTCACATGGTTTCCAAGCTTAGGATATCACATGAAATCACATGGCTTCTAAAAGAAGACTCTCCAAGCTCTCACGTACAAACCAAGTGGCTAGGAGAAGCTTCCAATCAAGCCTAAGGTACTCAACCTTAGAGAATTAGCCCTAAGGTTCAAGACCCATCTAAAAGGGGTAAATAAACCATAAATCCAAAGGGTTTCACACCTAGAAACCCAAGGGTTCTACCCCTTAGACCCATGTAATTATACAACATTCTCCCCCCCTTAAAAGCATTTCCATCCTCGGAAATGAGTGGAGATATATACCTTGGGGTATTCCCCCATGCTCCATGATCAATCTCAAAGATCATGGCCTTCATCTCTCTAAGTCTGCCTCTTAATTCAAAAGGGGAATTCTACCCCGACTGAATCTAAAAAGAGGAGAAACCATGTGTGGTCTAATTCCCTGCCCCAATCATTCAAAGTTCCATGTAGTTTGCATACGAAAAAGAACGGAGTCGAATGCAAAGTATGGAAAGAATGAAAAGGGTGGAAGAGAACATCCCTACCTATTTCCTTTGTTTAAGCTATGTGTCATCTGGCTCTCCATAGCTCAAACATGTGAATTAGATGGATTTAAAGTGACTTCAGCTAAATTACTACCTTGGTCCATTGTTTTGCACCACTTGTGCATGGACCTAGCAAAATAGATGAATGCTTCTTCAAGTTTCTTTATCAGATTCATCTCTCAAGTTAGAACTCAACTTAATCTGAAAGGAAGATGAATCTTTCATAATCCTTGCCCAAATCACTCTTTTTTAGTGAAATGGGTGGATTTCCTTGTTTGCAATTCGCCTCCAATAAATCTAATTAGAGGGGAATTTCATTATATAGTCCCTACCAATAGAATGGTAAAGGCGGATTATCTGGATATATCCTCTTTATCTTCAGAGAGAATTTGAATAGCTTACCAAAAGTGGATTCAATGTTCTCTCAAAACTTTACGTAGTTTTGAGAATCCACTTTAATGGACTAGAATCCATAAGGATTAATCTAACTATAATTGATTGAAACCTATTTTACTTGTTTTCCCAAAAAGATTAAGATCTTTATAACTACATCCCAAGATGGGAACTCATAGTGTAAAAGATCATGTTATCTTTAAGGTTATAAGTAGAAATAGATTATTCCAATAGTTTATTCACAGCTTTAATCCTTACGGATCTTTAGTTGGATCTCAAACCTTAAAGGTCTTCTTGATCCTTCTGAAATTCTCTCTCTTATATTCTAGATCTATGAAAGATGTCCTTTGTTGACATCGTAACTTGATCTTTCATATTCTTCAATTGACTTGAAATATCAAGTATTCAAAAGATGATCTTTCTGAGCTTTCTTTCAAGGTTGGCCTAAGATCATCTTTATGTTTCTTGAATTTAAAGTTATGCTTTTGGATGAAGCTTTTAGAGCTTCATCCTTTGGAGTTTACCTTCAAACTCAAAGAAGTTGATCCTCCCTTTATTTCTAAATCTCTATGAGAGATAGATCCTTTCGTATCTTGTTGGAAGAATTCTTCTTCCCTTGGAGAGGATACTGAAGAAGATGCCTATTCCTAGACATTGTCTTCCTTATGTTTTCCATTGGATCATGAGTCTCTTTTTCTTCTGGCCATCAAGGAAAAGTACTCAATGGGATTCAGTACCCACTGTCCCATACCAGTGGGTTCCTCATCCAATCCACATAACTTTGTCTCTATACTTTCTCACCTTTTTTTGTCCTTATAAATGCCCTTCATACAATGTGGTACCAAATTTATAAGAGCAAGGACTAAGGTGCTTAGATTACACCACCTCTAATCCTACTTAAATATTTGGTTAACCATTAATGTGGTGTGACTTATCTTATCAAACTTAAAGTTTGGCTTAATCTTTGCCCTACTTGGGTCTTTTGGCTTTCTTTTCTTCTTTAGCCAAAATAAGAGATAAGACTAGGTCTTTCTCAAATAGATCCCTTCATGCTTCAAAGTTTTACCCATGGGTTTTACTTGGGGATCTAGCTATTATGCTTCATACAAGAATTCATATTCCTTAGGTCTATATTACTGTAATCCATAACGTATGTTATGTCATCCCCATGAAGCATCAAAATACCTTTAGGTTTATACTTTATAGCTTATCCAACTTCTTTTCCTATCCTACTTAGGATTTATACAATCCTAATGGTATATGCAAGTCTTCTCTTGCATTGGGGTTCTTTGAGAATTCCCAATCTCTGAGAACTTCAATTAGTTGGAAGATGTAATGAAAGATATATGAAGTATTAGAATACAAGGAAGTACTTCAACTTTTATCTCTTTCTTGCATATCTTTTACCTTTTAATACCCTATTCGGTCTTTTCAAGGCATAAGATGCAAGTTCTTGGGGACTTTCTCCCCTCCTTAAGAGTTTTCGTCCTCGAAAAACTACCTGAGTAAATTGAAACTTGTGCTCTTTCAAAAGTATTTGAAATAGTTTATTTTCAATCTTTTATTGTCCTTCCTGGTTAAAAGAACTATTCAGAGCTTTTTATGCTTTCTTTTCTCCAAGCATACGGAACAAATGTCCCAAAGTTCAAGTTGAGATTACCCACAAATTCGATGTCCCATACCATCGAATTTACTTCAGTGGTAGTGTAAACCTAGATGTCCCATACCATCCGGCTTACACTTCCACTTTAGTAAAGGTAACTTTAGCTTGAGTTTTGGGATCAAACCTTCTTCTAATTAAGTCAGATCTACTACTACTTGGACTTGTAAGTGTTATTTCCACTGCAGAGCATATGTAGTGCCTATGCTCGAGTGGACTTTCCACTTACCAAGTCTCAATTGCAACTTAGTCTCAAAAAATTGGCTTTTCAATTATACCTTGATTCAGATATACTCTAGAAGATCCCTTTCGTGTCACTTGATGATAGAGCTATTTTATATCTCAACTAGATATCATCTCTTATGAGTAATCTGAGAAAGAATAATTGATTTGCCAATCTAATCTCTATGTTGAAGTAGATGGTAATTCCATTTACTATATAGTCCTTTATTTCTAGGACATTAGAAAATGGTACTTAGGGTTTATTACCACCCTTGAGTTTTACCTTCTCTTCATGCCTTGCATTTGCTTGGAAGAAAAATGTAAAGCTCCAAATATTTCTGTAGTTCTTTCAAACAAAGAACTTTTTTGAACAAAAACACTAATACTTTCATCTTCCCAAACTAAACTTCTGTTATACCATATTTTCTCTTACTTAGAGCTTTGAGAAGATAATGCTCTAAGTTACCATGATTGTATCGTGGTTTCAAGAGAGAAAATTTTTGTACTATGGCCTTGCTGATCAGGCATGCCATGGGCTTTTATGGAATTTAAAATTCCATAAGAGGGATTTTAACTTGAGGTATTTTCAAGAAATTAGGATTATTTGGCTTTTAGATACTAAGCCAATCATAAAGAAATTACATGGTTTATAGTGGCCAATTGGCCTCATCACCACTGTTCCTATAGACCAATAAAATCAAATCCTACTAAAGCTTAGCTTCAAGAATTTAATCTCCCTCTTAACTCAAAAGCCCATGTAAAATGTTCCATATGCATACTAGTGTATGCCAAATGGTTCCATCTTTATTGGAAAAAGTGTTGCATGCATAAGTTTTAGAAGTTGAACCCCTCCTTAAAGCATGCAAAAGTCCCAAATTAGAACTTTCTTCATTCAAAGGATGGTGCAAAAACTTTCATGCATCTTTCTTTCTGTGCATATGAGTTGCCATAATGCATATGTCATAAACCATGACTATGTTTATGCATATCGAATCTGTCTTTTCCAAACCCATGTTAACATAATGCATAGTGCAAATCCTTTTCATGACTAATGGTCTATGTGACCAAGCAAAACCGGGTCACTTGAATCTATGCATCCACTTCTGAGTTCCTTTCTATCACAACATGCAATGCATGCTTCATAGTTTGAAGGAAAAGAAAAGAGGTCACTTATCTGGAAATTAAGCTTCGTCCATCCCTTGAATTTGCTTGAATGTCCTCACAGTAATGAGGTAGGCTTGGGCCATCCCATCACATTCTTTGTTGAAATCTCTCTTGGGCACTGGATACTTAGTTGTGTGCCCATATGTGTGCATCTTAAAATCATGCATGGAATATCATGAATATTGAGAAGAAACTTTTAATGGAAGACTTACACAATCCTCATGGTTTCTTTTGATCCTAGTGGGGAGCTTTTCAAAATTTATGGTTTCCCCATCATGCATTGCTTTTTAGTACTCATGCAATAATGTATCCATTCTATTGGTGCAACCTCTATGCATGGCTAAGAGATATCACACACATGTGCCCCTTACTATTGGAAAATACAGTTTCCAAAAGAACCATGCTTTATTTTGAAAAATAATTTTTTTCAAATAAACTCATGTTCTTATACATGCATGTGCTAAAAATTGTCCTTTGTGATGAAAAGTTCTCAATATCTTCATATGCCATAAAGCAAAAATATGCATTGCCTTTATATTTATGAAGAGACACTCTCTATATGCTCATAACCATGCACACGACTATTGAATAGGCAATTTAAAAGAAAAAAAATGTACTTCCATAATTAGGAGGAACTCAAGCTTCCTCAAGCTATGCTTGAGAAACTCTATGCACCCTTGTCCCATACCGAATGCCTTTAAAGTCATCCGAGACCAAAATATATGCTCCCCATTTACATCTAAGAATATATATATATATATATATATATATATATATATATATATATATATATATATATATATATATATATATATATATATATATATATATATATATATATATATATATATATGGATAACTTATCTGTAGACATTCGAGCTTAGTCCATCTCTTCAAAGCGTTGAAGTATGCAGAGTCACTTAGAAGAGGTCCACACAAAAGAATCCGATTAGTGTGGTAAAATGGTTGAGAATGGCGCCTATGCCTTAGATCGGTCCTCCCAGATGCCTTGTGATAGTCTCTCAATCAAGCCGAACGGCTCTCAATTTTCTTTATTTCCTTCAGCTAAAGGTGTGTTCTTCATCTCGTCTCTCCCGCTCAGCTCGCTGTTGCGCCTTGCAGTAACAAAAAGTGGCATACGAAGAGGAACATTGCTGCGAAACTACACTTCTTCGTTCTCGATCATTTCTTGTTGCAGATGAAGAAAATACGTACCAAGAAACAAACGAGGCCTTTATCGCAATCGATATTGGAGGCTCCCATACTGAGAGAGGCAAACCATCCGAGATTCATGATGGTTGCGGTGTCCATCAGCAAGACGAAGATCTTCGAACGAAACTGTGTCATGGTGGAAAATAGATGGAGTGTTTCTACCCATCTGGATGATGAGGTGAGATAGCAGAACGATCCTCGAACTGCATCAATCTTCTATCACGTACTAACTATAAAAGATGTGAGGAGTTGTCGACGTGCACACAAACCGAGTTAGACTTCAAGCAAATGGATACAGCAACAAGCTTAAATCCAAACTATTTGGGTTCGTTTCCCTTCACGCACATGTTCTGTAAAGATATGAGGGCCGAAGAAAACTCCTATAACGGCGTGAAGGGCGGAGCAGCATTCACGGCAAATCCCATATGCGAGTTCTGAATCAATAAACATGTATTCATATGATGCTGCGCTCATCATTCTCTTGTCTCTCAAGAGAAGAGAGACGCGCGAAGCGCGCTACCTCTTCTCAATGGCATTGTACTTGGCCATCCGTATAGCTTCTGTTCTCGCTCATATGAGCGGGTCTATGGGCCTCTTCTTCGTAGCTCATGGCCGCCCGTCGGGTGGCTGGTGTGAATCTCCGAGAGGGGGGTCACCCGCGTGGTCATTTTGCATCTCTGAAGAGAGTCTGAACTTCCGTCGACGGCAGTTACTCGAAAAGAGAACATATGCACGCGATCCGTAGAAGCTACTCACGCGAAACAGTTACTCGAAAAGAGAACATATGCACGCGATCCGTAGAAGCTACTCACGCGAACTAAGGAAGGCAAAAAGAAATCTATATCCTAATGAAACCTAGCTCTGATACCACTGTTGTGGAAGGACTCCATAGCCTTCACACAACTGAACTGAAGAATAACTGGCAAGGCCACACACTAGGGAGAGAGATGTGTTTCCACCCAACCAACCCCTCCAATATATAGCTCCAAACTCAAGGGGGTAAGTTCCGTATAGCTTCTGTTCTCGCTCATATGAGCGGGTCTATGGGCCTCTTCTTCGTAGCTCATGGCCGCCCGTCGGGTGGCTGGTGTGAATCTCCGAGAGGGGGGTCACCCGCGTGGTCATTTTGCATCTCTGAAGAGAGTCTGAACTTCCGTCGACGGCAGTTACTCGAAAAGAGAACATATGCACGCGATCCGTAGAAGCTACTCACGCGAAACAGTTACTCGAAAAGAGAACATATGCACGCGATCCGTAGAAGCTACTCACGCGAACTAAGGAAGGCAAAAAGAAATCTATATCCTAATGAAACCTAGCTCTGATACCACTGTTGTGGAAGGACTCCATAGCCTTCACACAACTGAACTGAAGAATAACTGGCAAGGCCACACACTAGGGAGAGAGATGTGTTTCCACCCAACCAACCCCTCCAATATATAGCTCCAAACTCAAGGGGGTAAGTTCCGTATAGCTTCTGTTCTCGCTCATATGAGCGGGTCTATGGGCCTCTTCTTCGTAGCTCATGGCCGCCCGTCGGGTGGCTGGTGTGAATCTCCGAGAGGGGGGTCACCCGCGTGGTCATTTTGCATCTCTGAAGAGAGTCTGAACTTCCGTCGACGGCAGTTACTCGAAAAGAGAACATATGCACGCGATCCGTAGAAGCTACTCACGCGAAACAGTTACTCGAAAAGAGAACATATGCACGCGATCCGTAGAAGCTACTCACGCGAACTAAGGAAGGCAAAAAGAAATCTATATCCTAATGAAACCTAGCTCTGATACCACTGTTGTGGAAGGACTCCATAGCCTTCACACAACTGAACTGAAGAATAACTGGCAAGGCCACACACTAGGGAGAGAGATGTGTTTCCACCCAACCAACCCCTCCAATATATAGCTCCAAACTCAAGGGGGTAAGTTCCTCTCAAGGGGACATGTGTACTTTCCATCACATGGGTCTCTAAGGTGGTCACATGGTTTCCAAGCTTAGGATATCACATGAAATCACATGGCTTCTAAAAGAAGACTCTCCAAGCTCTCATGTACAAACCAAGTGGCTATGAGAAGCTTCCAATCAAGCCTAAGGTACTCAACCTTAGAGAATTAGCCCTAAGGTTCAAGACCCATCTAAAAGGGGTAAATAAACCATAAATCCAAAGGGTTTCACACCTAGAAACCCAAGGGTTCTACCCCTTAGACCCATGTAATTATACAACAGAAAATAACATGATTTCTATGCTGATAATGATGGCATGAATAATTTTATTGAGGATTCATATGATTGATATCAATATGAAAGTGAGATCATTAATATTCATGATAATAAAAAATATCTTTGAGAATAATCTCTAAACTGTATCTATGAAGGAAGCCAATTGAATAGCTAAGTGCAAGTCTACTTATTCTTAACATTCAAAATCATTTCAGAGGGATTAATGTATTTTTTTCATCACTTTTAAGTTAAATTATTTAAATGGTACATTTTTTTCTATCTTTATGTAGATATATTTTTTCAATAATCCATTTTCATTCCATGAAATTGTAGACTACTATCTCAAAAGTATTTACCAAACAAAAATTCTCTCCCTACACCACGTGATGAGATGAAGATGATGATCAGTAGTCTTGGTCTTGATTATGATTCTTACATGCTTGTCTTAATGCTTGAATTTTGTATAGAGGTCAATATGCAGTCAATGTGAAATGTCAAGAATATCAATAACCTTCATACAAAGAAGAGGAAAGTAAAATTCTAAAAAAGTTACTAAGAAATTTTTCATTGGTTCAATGAATCAATCACATGTTTTAAAGTCCAAAACTATCAAATCTTTTCACATCCAGATCCAATAATAAAAGCATTGATGGAGTAATAAAGGATTTAAATGGATAGTTCAAATTTTCAACATATTTTTGGAGAGCTTGATTTCACAAAGGAGCTTGCAATCTAAATTTCGGTGTTGCATTATGCTAATCTATTTTCAATGAGATCTAATAAGTGGTCGACATAGCCAATGGTATTCATCAACTATAATCTTCCTCTTTATCTTAGCATTAACAAAGAACATTTAGTGTTTTCACATTTAATTCCCAAAAAATGACAAGTTAAAGAAGTTGTATATTTCCTCCTCTCATTGACGACCTTTGAGAGTTATGGAGAGGTATTGATATCATTGATATTGCTAGTAATGTTCTTCTTGGAGCTTGCTTAACCAGCAATCCGTAAGAAAATGTCCAATCAAATCAATCTCCAAATGTTCCTCTTGCATATACTTATCTCAAAGGGGGTACATATCCAAAGTACATAGGTTCAATATGCAGGGTGGCAAGACATTCAATACACCTTTACCCACATATGTGAAATTCATCAAGGATGATTACCCCAAATCAAATGAGAAAAAAGAATTCATGAACAATGGGATTTGTGAGAAGATATATGTCTAATCCTGGCAAGAAGCATTGGGAAGCATTCAAGATGATTTAGAGATATCTAAGTGGCACTAAGGACAAGTGTCTTTGCTTTGGTAGAGGGATGGCATCCATTATTGGTTATAGAGATTTTGATTATGCTAGTTGTGTAGACAATCAAAAGTCTAAGGGTATATTTTTCATTTTGTTAAAGTTGCTATCTCTTATAGATCTCTTCTTCAAGAATGTATAATTGTTTCCACTATAGAAGAAGAGTATGTTGTAGTAAGTGAGGCATGCAAGGAAGCATGTGGCTTGCTCATCTTGGTTCTGATATGGGCCTACCTCAATAGGTACCTCATTTTCTCAATCATAGTTAGAGTGCCATTAATTTGGCTAAGAATTTGTTCTATCATGCAAAGGGAAGGTAGATTCAGGTAAGGTATGACTTCATTAGAGACTCCTTAGAAAGTGAGCACATTATTCTTGAGAAGGTTCATACTCAAAATAATACTATAGATGCTTTGAGCAAAGCTCTACCATACGATAGCTTTCGACCCTATTGTCGCTTCATGGGGGTTAATTGATTCATGATCTTACACAATTACTTGTATATTGTGTAACATGCCCATCAGGTGAGAGCTATAGTTTGTATACTTAGGCTACGCTATTCTTTATCATTTTTTATTTTTCTTCCATTGTCACTTTGCCCATATTGGCCTTCAATGGAAGATTGTTACTGTTAGTGACCATGTGAAGGGCCAAATGGCCACCATACACTTTTGTATATGTTCTTTAATAAAACATATAGTGGTCTAATCGCCATAGAATATAGGTTTGACTGCATTTGTAACACCTAACAAATTTGTGTTTGTGCTCCCTTTGTACTATGTGTTTTGTGTATATTCTAAAGCCCTTGTTCAGAGTATTGTGTGCAAGATCTAGAGCTCAATTTTCTATTACAAGAGTATCATAATGGAGTACTCAAGAAGGAGAGTCCACCATCGGCATCACCATCACATCCCATCATAAAACATGTCATGATGCCTAAAGGAACACTTTGAATCACAAGAAATCATTGGTTACATTTATCTATAAAACAATTTTGGGCTCCATTTCACACTTCATTTAGTATGAAACTTCACCCCTCTATGATTCACTGGCATGTCATCATAGGAAAACCCTCCTTCCAATTTGATTCTTAGGCCATCATCTTCCAATTTCTAAAATGGCATTCATTTTAATGCCCTCCCAACAAGCGATGAAATTTCTTGATAAGGAGGCTTGTATTTTCATAGCTTGACATGCATGTGTGGATATATATATATATATATATATATATATATATATATATATATATATATATATATATATATATATATATATATATATATATATATATATATATATATATATATATATATATACACACACACACAAGCATACATACATACATATTGTAATAGGCCTTTTGATAGTGAAATAATTTGTCAACTTTTCGAAATATATTGTGGGGATAATGTTTAGGTTGAATAATTAGGTCGTTTTATGCATGTAAGAAAAATTTAGGGATGCCAAATTTTAGATTATCTTTTAGAAAGAAATGATATTATGTACACTACAATAGATCGGGCGTATATCGAGGCTTTTACCGAGGAAATTGAGCAGGCGCATTTTTGCCCCGACATCGAATGTAGGTGTCGGTATGCGCATTAGAATTAAAGCGTTGGTATAGGCATCGGTATAACCGTCACTATAACCATCGGTATAAGCGTCGGTATAACCGTCGGTATTTTCGACACTCATACCGATGGTTATACCGATGCCTCTGGTGGGTGTAGCATCCCGTATATCGGCACCCGCTGGGTGTACCGATAATTATTTTGATGGCATTACTAGGACTACTGTAGCTTATACCGACGACCATATCTGCAAATTTTTTTTTGGGCAGAGTGTGTTGTCTTTTGCTACAACAACATTATCATGATGTTGCAAAAGACAATACACTCTGCCCAAAAAAAACCGAGTACATGTGATGTGTACTCTAATGGAAATCGAAATATGATTTCACAAAACAGAATATTATATGGACACAAAAGAGATAATCAGAATGAATCATGAACCATGAACCATGTACAAAAAGAGTTATATATTTCATAAATGAAGCATGTACAAGAGTGTGACAAACCACTGTCATGGCTTTTACAAAATGTGGCAAAGCATTTCCATATAAGAATCAAATACAAAATTTTGGTGTCCCACTGCCATACACATGCAAAGAATGTTCCATATCAACAATCTTCCAACAAAGAACATTCATGAAATGAGATCAATTCATATGAGATTTACAAACAACAAGTAAAAACCAAGTTTATAAATTCATCACCTCATCACAAACGCTCCCATGAAACGACCGCACTGCGTCCCTCCAAGTCCTCCAATAGTGCAATCAATCCATGACGATATCCATAAGCTACCTCCGTTCATATTGGAGGACAACCCATTGCCAGCTCGAGCAACAAATATACAAAACATTATAGGAACATATATGAGAAGCTTAACACAAACAAATTCAATAAACCAAATGGTACTTACAAACTCGTGATGCATCATGTCATATCTGTCGCTTCCGAAATGTGATGGTCCAACCGTATCTAAATGTGTGGCTACGACATCTCGCTGTTGGTGATATCGGTCAGGAGTCTACTGCTGCTCGTCGCGAATCATATCCCACTCCTCAGTATCTAACCATATAGGCTTTGGAAAGCCTGGTCTAAAAGCATCACGAGCCTCGGATCATCGATGGGACATAACGTCAGGTGAGCTGTGCAAAATCCACTCTAAACTAACAAGAAGCTGCCCATCGGCTAGCCGAAACTCCTTATAAATCGTCTCTGTGATATAATTCTTCCGATTTTTATCTTGTTCACTCCATTTCAACATGATAGAGTATCCAAACTGTATGGAACAAAGCTATCGTATACATGGATGCATTGCTTTTTCACTCGCATCCATCACCGGAGCTCCATCTCAGATACTATACACCTTGGAGTCATCATGGTCATGAGCACCCCAAGGTGTATCTGGTGTTCCATGTGGTATACCATGTGGCGTACCTAGATCTGAGGTACTCGTTCTAGGAGTAGAAGTGGGCGACACGATTTTTGTCACACTGCCTCCACGATAGCCACCTCCTTCAGACCTACCTGTAGATCCACTCCTAGAACCTCATGCTCTAGAGCATGACCTTGTTGGAGTTAGACGTCTGCGGAAGCACGCGAACAACACAAGGAAGAAGAAGAAGCTTGGAGCACAACACACAAGACTGAATGTATTACTAGAGAATGTACAAAGATAAGTAGCCCATTAGGGCAATAGGCGTATATACAAGCCGGGGGAAAAAAACCTCCTAAAGAGGGAAAAAAGTGCCCCGGCAGTCCTAGAGTGTTCACACACATCACTACCTAAATATATCAACAAATCCCCCCTAGGAGTGATGCGGTGAACAAGGAGCTGGCACTCATGTATAAGGAAGTGCCAAGCTATGTGGAAATCACTCCAGAAAAGGAAGTAAGCCCAAAGCTTTGCGGAAAGCTTCAAACTTCTCCCTAGGCAGAGCCTTCGTGAAAAGGTTTGCAATGTTCTCCTGCGTGGGCACATATGCCAAGCTGATCTCCCCAGCAGAGAACCTCTCCCTGACATAGTGATAATGCACCTCAATGTGCTTAGTGCGAGCATGGAACACAGGGTTCCTCGCAATTGCCAATGCGCTCTGACTGTCAGTGAAGATGGTGGTGGCAGAAGACTGGCCAACACCCAAATCAGCCATAAGGCGTCTGAGCCACACACACTCAACAGTCGCTGTGAAAGTTGCCCTATACTCAGCCTCACAACTGGAAGTGGCCACAGTAGGCTGCTTCTTGCTCAACCAAGATATACATGAGCTACCAAGCATGAAGCAAAAACCACTGGTGGACACACGAGTGTCATAGCAACCAGCCCAATCTGAGTCAGAAAAAGCATGCAAATTTGGCGGTAGTGATCCCCCCTTGGGATAAAACAACCCAAGTAGCCAAGTACCACTCAAGTAGCGAAAGATGCACTTAACTGCTTTCCAATGCGTGACTCCTGGGCAATGCATAAACCTGCTCATCTGTGAGACAGCAAACTGAATATCTGGCCGAGTAATGCATAAGTAAATCAAGCATCCAACAGCCTGCTGATAGAGAACAGCATCAAATGCATCTCCAGCATCATGAAGACTCAATCGTAAACCTGTCTCCATAGGAGTGGCAATAGGCTTACAGTCTTCATGGCCAAAACGCTGCAATAATGTGTCAATATATTTCGTTTGACACAAAGCCATTCCACCATCAACGTGCATAAACTGAATGCCCAAATAGTGATGCAAATGCCCCAAATCAGACATCTCAAATGAGGCATGCAAATCAGCCTTAAAATCAGCAATATGTGTCTCAATAGGACCAGTGAGCAGCATGTCATCAACATAGACAACAATGATCAGAAACACATCATTAGCACGCTTAACATATAAGGTGCTTTCAGTTGGACTGTTCTCAAAACCATGTGCAATCAGATAGGCATGTATCTTCTCATACCAAGCACGTGGTGCTTGCTTTAAACCATATAACGCCTTCTTTAACCTGCACACCTAGTTTTCATGCCCTTTCTGCACAAAGCCACGGGGCTGAAAAACATACACTTCTTCATGCAAGTCACCATTCAGAAATGCTGTTTTAATGTCCAACTGATGTACATTCCAACCATGATGGGCTGCAAGTGCACAAATGCTCCGAACAGTAGTCATACGACATGTAGGTGCAAAGGTCTCATCAAAATCAATGCCTCTTTCCTGCGCATAACCGTTTGCAACAAGCCTAGCCTTATACCTGTCAACTGTACCATCAAGTTTACGCTTCAGCTTGTATACCCACTTAGTGTCAATGGCCTTCTTGCCAGGAGGCAAGTCACATAAAGACCATGTACCATTCTTCATTATAGCATCATATTCAAATTGCATAGCAGCCATCCAATTTTCTGAATTTTGTGCTTTATCAAAAGAAACAGGCTCATTCTCATCACAGAGACTAGATGCAGCCATAGCATAGCAATCTGATGCAAAGGAGGCACTATGAGAGCCTGAACGAGTACGATATGACAAAGGTGCATCTAATTTGCTGTCACGCAAAGTCTGCACCAGCCATTTTGGCATAGTTTTTGCCTGCTCAATATCAACTCTCTCATCAGCAAGTGCATCATGTAAATCTGCATCAGAAATGGAATGATCTGCATCATCATATGAAACCTGCAAAGGCTGAGAAGTTGCCTCATTAGGACCAGCACTAGACTGTCCACCTGTAAAAAGAGGCATCAAAGTGTCATACATATCTTTGGAGCTAACAGATGTCTCCTTAGTACATGAAAGCAATGGCTGAATAGCATCTTCCACAAAGACAACATCACGACTAACCAGAATGCGTTTAGTCTGTGGATGATACAGACGATAGCCTTTACTTTCAGAACTGTACCCAACAAAAATACATTTTACTGCCTTATCATCCAATTTTCTGCGATGTTGTTCAGGCACTAATGCATATGCCAAACAACCAAAAACACGCAGATGAGCAACAGATGGCTTGCGGTCATGCCAAGCCTCATATGGAGTGATAGGCTGCAACGCTTTAGTGGGACACGTGTTCAGTACATATGCTGCACACATGACAGCCTCAAGCCAGAAACTATGAGGTAAAGCCTGACTCTTGACCATACACCTCGCCATCTCCATGAGAGACCTGTTCTTCCGTTCAGCAACTCCATTCTGTTGAGGTGTATACGGCACTGTACACTAGTGTTTTATCCCACGTTCAGCCAGAAATGCATTAAAATCTGAAGACATATATTCCCCCCCTCGATCAGAATGGAGGGTGCCCATTTTAAATGCTGACAGATTTTCAGCCAAACCAAAAACTGTTTGAAGCACATGAACACTTCGGACTTTGCTTTGAGTGGATATACCCATGCATGCCTGGAAAAATCATCAATGAAAGTCACGAAGTAAAGGTGATTTCCAAAAGAGGGTGTCTGCATAGGACCACAGACATCGCTATGTACAAGCTGCAATTTCTGCGTAGCCCGAACTGAACCATCTTTTGGAAAGGAAGAACGCTGCATTTTTCCCAAAATACAACCTTCACAAACATGTTTTCCAGGTGCCTCAAGTTTGGGCAAAGAGGACACCATTTCAGATTTTTGCAGGCGTAACAAACTAGCAAAATTCAGATGACCAAAGCGTGCATGCCAAAGCTTTGCATCTGACATAGCCTGAGAATCATGAACTGCACATGCCGAATCATTCACAGATCTTTCATAGTCTATGAGCTTATACAGCCCACGACATAAAATGCCAGAAGCAATAATCACATTGCCATTTGAGAGATCATGGACTGCACACCTGTCATCAACAAATTTCACAACCAAGCCAATCTTGGCTAATGCAGAAACTGATAACAGATTCTTTTTGATCCCTGGCACAAATAAAGCATCTGACAAAGTGAAAGAACTACCATCAGTAGTAGTCAGAATGATCTTACCAACTCCCATAACAGGATAAGAGGAGTTATTGGCGCATGTGACAGTATTCCCTGTAGGGGCAGGCTCGAGTGAAGAGAAGAAACTGTGCTGCGAGGTAATATGTTTGGTCGCCCCACTGTCAAAGTACCAAACATCTGAGTCTACTGCAGACATGCACTGATCAGGAGAAGATGGGTCAAAACTGCAGACAGTAGTAAACGCCCATTCTTCTTCCTGCACAAGATTTGCAGACTCTGTTTTTGGTGTAGAGGCCTCTGCAACAACCATTCCAGCCTCTTTCTTCTTTGCCTCTTTAGCAACCAGTTTTGGATAGTTCTTTATGATATGATCATTGCCTTTACAGTACTTACAAAACAATTTCTGCTTTTCTGATTTTTTCTCATCTTTGTCTTGGTTCTTTGAATGTGCAGCATTTGCAGATTTCTGCTTACTAGTAGAAGAGCTCCATTTTCCTTTGCCCTTCTGACTAGCCAGGAAAGCTTGATCTGCAACACGCATAATGGACCTGTTCTGCCTGGACTGATCTTCCTGCAATAGAACAGAGACTAATTCCTCAAATGACAAGGCATTCGGATTGCCTTTCATCATCAACCGAAGAGTAGAGGCAAAACTCTGATATGAATCAGGAAGACCATTCAGAACGGTCTGCACAAGTGAGCTATCTGGTATAACCTCATCAGCAGAAATCAATTGTTCCTTCAGGTCTTTGATCTTTGTAAGAAAATTGTCCATAGAATCACCTTCATTCATGTGCTCACTCTCCAACTGTTTTCGGAGGTAAGCAACACGAGCCTCATTCCTAGCCTGGTACAAAGTGGTAAGTGTATCCCAAGCATCCTTTGCTGTTCTGCAAGAGCGAATGTGAGGAATAATGGCACGTTTGACAGACAAAGCTATCAATGCATGTGCCTGGGCATCTCTGCCATCCCAACGAATCTGCTCTGCAGTAGGTGCAACAGAAATAGCAGCACGAACAGGAATCTGCAGAATATCATCTTCGATACCATCTTCATCAGCTCCAACACCTGTATTTGCAGTACCTGTCGTTACAGGTGTAACAGGACGTCTTTCAATACCCTGCACAATGTTCCACAATCCTTTTGCAACCAGTACATGTCGCATCATATAAGCCCATAATGGGTAGTTGGTACCATCCAACTTATCCTCAACAGCCAACATACGGAATACATCACTGCTTTCAACCATGGCCGGTGACTAAAATACCTTGATGCAGAAAATTGACTGTATCTAAAAAAGTTTAACGGAACTGCCCAAACGAGTTCTGCTAGACCTGTAGCAGAGTTTGAGACGCTTAAACTAGCGAACAGAAACTGGTATATACCTTTGGCACAAAAGGACGAAATAGCCTGCACAAGCACTGCGATAGTGCGTTCGGAGGCCGAAACGAGCTCAGATCGTGATTTTGGCACCACACAGCAAAGCTGTTTTGATCTCGGAAACACCCTGAGTATGCTCACCAAATTTCGTGCAAATTTGAGACTGCAAACGGAGGAGTGTCGACGGCACCCTAGAAGAAGCGACGACCTGCTCTGATACCAATTGTTGGAGTTAGACGTCTGCAGAAGCACGCGAACAGCACAAGGAAGAAGAAGAAGCTTGGAGCACAACACACAAGACTGAATGTATTAATAGAGAATGTACAAAGATAAGTAGCCCATTAGGGCAATAGGTGTATATACAAGCCGGGGAGAAAAAACCTCCTAAAGAGGGAAAAAAGTGCCCCGGCAGTCCTAGAGTGTTCACACACATCACTACCTAAATATATCAACAGACCTCGACCTACGAGACGGGTCAGCACTTATATCATGTTGAGGTGTCGAACGCACATGTCTACTACTAGAGCCAGTAGCGGATGGCTGAAAAGATGGTCGTGGTGGAGTCATAAAGCTAGGAGACATACATCTGGCAAGAGTAGCACCACCCGCAGGAGTGACACCGGCAGGAGTGACACCGGCGAGAGTGAGGCCGACAGGAGTGAGACCTGCAGGAGTGAGGCCACCAGGAGTAAGGCCGGGGGGAGTGCTACCACAAGCTATCCAATACTGTGATGCAGCGACCATATACACGAGAGGTACCTGAGAGATAAACTCTAAGAATTGCTCCTCTGTCATGGAATGTGGAGTGACTAGAGGATTGTCTCCCATCGTGCTCTATAACAAAAGAACTCAAATAATTAGCATATGATAATAAAGGTAATATAGAGAAATGGTAGTGTACAAAAGAACCTAGCAAAAAAAATAAGCAAAAATTAGTACGTACAAGTCTTTGATTCAAAAATCCTTTATTCTCGCATCCTCTTGGAGATCCGATGCATAGGGAATATCTATCTCTATATTGAGGACTTCTAAATCACTTGGTATGCTAGTTTCTTCCTGATCATCATCTATTGCTTCATCCTGTATTTCATCTTCTTCAATGAACTCTTCTTCTTGAACAATGATCTCTTCCTCCTTGACTATTGAATGAGTCTCTAAGTCCATTATAGATGGACTTTCTTCTACATTTATGTTCTCATAAATTTGTCTACTACGTGGGGTGACTTGTGAAAAACATAGCCACTCTCGTTCTTTCAAATCTGGTATAAAAACAACTTGCACACAGTGTTCGGGAAGTACAAATGTATCTCTTTCATCCATCCATAATTTTGTGGAGTCGACTTGAAGCAAACCGCTCTTATCTTGCCTCACTGTTGCGTTTCTTCTAGAGGTGATTACTTTGAACCATTTCACATAAAAAACAAAGTAATCAAACTTCCTAATGGATAGTTTCAAGATATCTTGAATCACTCCACAATAACCTAGTTGGCCTTCTTGAGCATTATCATCTCTTGCACTCACTCTACTTTTTTGCAAAAAGTTCACCATCACCTCACTATCAAAAGTAGACCTATTTTTATCAATTCGTGCGATCCAAAAGTGTCCTCCATGAGACCATAGTGCACCATATTTAGTATACTCTCAATCACATCCCTTTGCGAGTTCTTCTTCTTCTTCAGAGATATCTTCATCCGCTACCTTTGCTTGTGAAACCGCTATATCTAGCCATCTGCTCGTTGGAAAAGGTGGAAGAGGGTGAAGACTTTCTAAAAGAGGCAAAAATCTAGTGGAACGATCCCTTCGAAACGGAGTTCTTTCCTTTGCGTTGGTCTCCTTGGCAAGCTCATACTTTTCTAACCACTTTTGCATAGACTCAAAGTTAACTATGCAAAACGTCATTGCCTTCTCTCTGAAACTTACATCCATTTTTTTTGCAATCCTTCACCTTATGGTTCATGGCCTACGAGATGAACATCTTCATCATCACTCCATAAGCGAAGCATTTCTGGATCCAACATACGTAGAAACTCAGTTATGAATACAAGAGACTCTTGTACGAGCCATCCCTCTGCCATGCTACCCTCTAGACGTGCTCTCTATCGAACAAACCCTTTTAATGTCTTCATAAAGTGCTCTAAGAAGAACATCCATTGACTATGGACAGTAACTGCTATTGCAACTTCATCTACCACATGAACCAGTAAACAAATACTTGTGGGAAAGTATTTCTCTACCATACAAACATCCTCGATAGCATTGAGTTTTGCACTCTCTATGCTATCTCTATTTATCTCTTTGGAAGAGATCCACCGTACTAAAGAACTAATTTTATAAATAGTTCTTCGTACATCCTCTGAAAGACAATCTTTTAAGACTACAGGGAGCACAAACTGTAAAACTTGTGCCAATCATGAGACTTGAGCCCTCCAAGATCTTTGTTTCATGTGAACATAGTCTTTAGACACCTCATGCATCCAATAGGTGTCTAAAACTCTGAAATTGTTTTCTTCACTTGTTTCTCTTCTATCCTGTGAAGCACCCAAGGAGCTCTTGGTAACGATACTGTTCCGTTGGACTTAGTAATTACCCACAACTCTCGCATACGACCTCGCTCTTCTAAGTCCTCCCTTTTTGCTTTGCTTTCTTTCTTTCCGATCAAAGTCTTCTAGAGAATCTCTCCCATATTCTTAAAAATATGCATTGGGTCTACCAAATGATTGATCAATGATTCACTCCAATAAGGGAGTTCATGAAAAATGGACAACCGTTTCATGCGAGCAACTAGAGTTTTTGAATCCCATAGTTGTTTCCAATCGCTAGCTTTCATTTGGCGTTGCGCTTCTCGACCAATTTTTCCTTCACCTAAAACATGTCTGTCACGCAAATATCTATGGTGTCCTTCATAGACAGTTTTACGTAGTGCTTTGGAATAGCATGCTTCGAGTCATGGTCTGCATAAGGGACACACATGGTAACCCAAAATCAAGAAACCTAAACATTCACCATAATGAGGCGAATCATGCATCGTCCACATAAGTAGGTCTTACACTCACACGTCTCGTCTTCCTATAGGTTGAGACATGTCACGCACAGTAATCCCATCCCATAAAATGCGTAGTTCTTCCACAAGTGGTGCAAGATATACATCCATGTTTTTTTACCTTATACTTACCTGGCACAATAAGAGCTAATAATAAATGACCTTTCTTTGTGGCCAGCCATGGTGGGATGTTATAATTGACCAAACATACAGGCCATGTGCTCCATGAAGAGCTGCGTAAACCAAATGGATTTACTCCATCCATAGCTAGGCCTAGACGTATGGACTGAGGCTTACTAGCAAACTCTGCCCACTTACTATCTATATGCTTCCAAGCATCAGAGTCAACGGGCACCCGCATTACACCATCTGTAGATCTGCTCTTTGCATGCCATGACATTAACTGAGCTCTAGATTTGCATCTAAACATGTTCTTAATTTGTGGAATGATAGGAAAGTGGGGAAGAACCTTTGCGGAGATTGCTTCCTCTACAAGGTCTTCTCTAAATCTATTTGCTCCACACTTTGGACGTACGTGGAGATGCTCATACTCGTTCCGAAAGAGGATGCAATCATTCGGACAAGCATGAATCTTAGTGTAATTCATTCCAATGGACTGTAAAGGTTTTTTTGCATCTCCACGTGTTGGAGGCATGTCACTACCCTCTGGCAAAAATTGATCTTTAAGAAGCCTGCAATAAGCAATTAGAACGATATTAGTAAATAAAGGTATTTTGATACAACAATGAAAGTTTATTTCAAATCCACTTACCTGAACAATTCAGTGACACTACTATCTAACCATCCATAAATGGATTGCAGATTGAGCATCGCGAGTGATTCACGTAGTACAGATATCTTTACTCCATTGTAAAGTGGTAAACAGGCTAGTCTTTGCATGTTTTTGTATTCTTCATCGACTTCTGATCCTAGAAATTCTGTTGTGTCCATGAAACTCTTGACATCTTCTCCACCATCATGATCTTTTGTCCATCTCATAAAATGCTTCGAGCATTTCTTCCATATGTTCATTCCGTGTAATGCTATTAGTACTTGCTTGTATGTCTAACTCCTCTTTTGTTCTCTTTTGTCCACGAGAGGTTACTGGTGCAATGTCGTTTGGGTCCATCTTCTCACCTGGGGGACCATGGGAATGGTAGCATAGGTTTTCTAGCCGACTTTTATCAAAGGATCCATACTGTCTAACATGTGCAGTACAAATCTGTTGTTTCTAATAAATTTGATACTTGCACTGAGTGCAAGGACATGCCATTCTCTCTTTCGAATCCAAACTAGCCATCTGATATAATATGGACATTTTAGAACATTTGAATTTTTTTATTAAACCTGAAATACTAAAACCTAAAGACTTAAAGACCTAAAAAAACTTAAAACCCTAATCCTAAAACCCTAGTCCTAAAGACCTATATATGTGTATATGTGTTATATGTATTATATATATGTCTATTTCTTATATAATTAAAATCCTATTTCTATATATTTAATTATATAGAATTAATTTCTTTTTAGAACACTACCTCTTTTCATATTTATTTATCTATACAATTATCCTATTTTCAATCTATATATTTTCTAATATATTCAGATTTTTTTCTTAATTTTTTCTATATTTTTTCTTTATATAACTTTAATTGAATTATATGTATGTAAAAACCCTAAAACCCTAATCTTAAAGATCTAGACTTAAAATATGTATATTTATGTATGCATGAGTATATACATGTATATATGTATTATATGTGTATGTGTGTATATTTTATTTATATATTCAGATTTTTTTCTTTTTTTTTTTGATATTTTTTCTTTATATAAATTTAATTGAATTATATATATGTAAAAACCCTTAGACCCTAATCTTAAAGATCTAGACTTAAAATATGTATATTTGTGTATGCATATGTATATACATGTATATATGTATTATATGTTTATGTGTATGTGTGTATATATGTTATGCATGTGTAAAAACCCTAAAACCTTAATCGTAAAGATCTAGACCTAAAACATGTATATGTGTGTATGCATGTGTATACATACACACACACACACACACACACACACACACACATATATATATATATATATATATATATATATATATATATATATATATATATATATATATATATATATATATATATATATATATATATATATATATATATATATATATATATATATATATATATATATATATATATATATATATATATATATATATGTGTGTGTGTGTGTGTGTGTGTGTGTGTGTGTGTGTGTGTATGTGTATGTGTATATATATTTACTCTGATTAAAAACCTTAAAATTAATCCTATTTTTATATATTTAATTTATTCATTTAAAACACTAGCTTTTTTCATATTTATTTATCTATACAATTATCCTATTATATATATATAATATATATATATATATATATTTATTTATTTATTTATTTATTTGTTCAGATTTTTTTCTTAATTTTTTCTATATTTTATCTTTATATAAATTTAATTAAATTATATGTATGTAAAAACCCTCAAACCCTAATCTTAAAGATGTAGACCTAAAATATGTATATTTGTGGATGCATGTGTATATACATGTATATATGTATTATATGTGTATGTGTGTTTATATGTTATGCGTGTGTAAAAACCCTAAAATCCTAATCGTAAAGATCTATAGCTAAAACATGTATATGTGTGTATGCATGTGTATATATATGTGTATGTGTATATATATGTGTAAGGGTATATGTGTATATATATATGTGTATGTGTATGTGTATATATATTTGCTCTGATAAAAAACCTTAAAATTAATCCTATTTCTATATATTTAATTATATATAATTAATCAATTTATTTAAAACACTAGCTCTTTTCATGTTTATTTATCTATACGATTATCCTATTTTATATATATATATATTTATTTATATATTCAGATTTTTTTCTTAATTTTTTCTATATTTTTTCATTATATAAAGTAAATTGAATCATATGTATGTAAAAACCCTCAAACCCTAATCCTAAAGATCTAGACATAAAATATGTATATTTGTGTACCATGTGTATATACATGTATATTTGTATTATATGTGTATGTGTATGTGTGTATATATGTTATGCATATGTAAAAACCCCAAACCCTAATCTAAAAGAACTAGACCTAAAACATGTATATATGTGTATGCATGTGTATATATATGTGTATGTGTATATGTGTATATATATATATATATATATGTGTGTGTGTATGTGTATGTGTATATATATTTACTTTGATAAAAAATCTTAAAATTAATGCTATTTTTATATATTTAATTATATATAATTAATTAATTTATTTAAAACACTAGCTCTTTTCATATTTATTTATCCATACAATTATACTATTTTATATATATATTTATTTATATATTCAAATTTTTCTATATATAAATTTAATTGAATTATATGTATGTGAAAACCCTAAAACCCTAATCCTAAAGATCTAAACCTAAAATATGTATATTTGTGTATCGATGTGTATATACATGTATATATGTATATATATGTGTGTGTGTATGTGTGTATATATGTTATGCATGTGTAAAAACCCCAAAATCCCTAAAACGCTAATCTCAAAAACCTAGACCTACAACATGTATATATGTGTATGGATGTGTATATATATGTGTATGTATATATGTGTATATATATATGTGTCTATAAACATATGTGTATGTATATGTAAATAGCCTAAAAACCATAATGCTATTTTTATATATTTGATGTAAAAAAAACTTCAAAATCATAATTTTATATATTTACTTATATATATTTAATTAAAACACTAGCTATTTTCATATTTATTTATTTATATTGAAATCGTATATGTGTGTGTATATGTGTGCATGTGTGTATGTATGTGTGTGTGTGTGAACATATGCATGTGTGGATATGTGTATGTATTGTCTATGTATGCATGTGTGTGTATATGTGTATGTGTGTGTATGTATGCACGTGTGTGTATAAATTCATGTGTGTATGTATGTGTGTGTGTGCATGCATGCGTGTGTGCATGCATGTGTGTATGTGTGTGTGTATGTATGCATGTGTGTACATGTGTGTGTGTATGTATGCATGTGTGTGTGTATGCATGCATATGTGTATATGTGTTTGTATGTATGCATGCATGTGTGTATATGTGTGTATGTATGCATGTGTGTATGCATGTGTGTATATGTGTGTGTGTATGTATGTGTGTACACATGTGTGTGTATATGTGTGTGTATGCATATGTGTATATGTGTGTGTATGTATGTGTGTATGTATGTGTGTATGCATGTGTGTATATGTGTATGTGTGTGTATGCGTGCATGTGTTTATATGTGTGTGTATGTATGCATCCATGTGTGTATATGTGTGTATGTATGTGTGTATATGAATGTGTGTATATGCATGTGTGTATATGTGTGTGTTTGTATGTATGTGTATATGCATGTGTGTGTATGCATATGTGTACATGTGTGTGTATATGTATGTGTGTATGCATGTGTGTGTGTATGTATCCATGTGTGTATATGTGTATATGTGTGTATGCATGCATGTGTGTATGTGTGTATATGTATGCATGAATGTGTCTATATGTGTGTATGTATGTGTGTGTATATGTTGTGTGTATGCATGTGTGTGTATGTATGTGTATGCATATGTGTATATGTGTGTGTATGCATATGTGTATATGTGTGTGTATGTATGTATGCATGTGTCTGTATGTGTATGCATGTGTGTATATGTGTATGTGTGTGTATGCATGCATGTGTGTATATGTGTGTGTATGTATGCATGCATATGTGTATATGTGTGTATGTATGCATGTGTGTACATGTGTGCGTGTATGTATGCATGTGTAGATGTGTGTGTGTGTGTATGTATGTGTGTGTATGCTCTATCTTCCGATCTCTATCTTCCTCTCTTTCATCTCTCTTTATCTCTCTCTCTCTCATATCTCTCTTTCTCTCTCATCTCTCTCTCTCTCTCTTTCTCTCTCATCTCTCTCTCTCTATCTCTCTCTCTATCTCTCTCTCATCTCTTTCTCTCTCTTTTTCTCTCTCTCTCTCTCCTCAGTCTCTCTCTCTTTCTCTCTCTATCAATAGAGAATAAAGAAGTTACTTCAAGTAATAAAGATTTTTGTAAATCTTATGGTTTCAAATTGTACCAAAATTTACCATTTTTATATAGAGTTTGAAATTTCCATAAGAACTCCATTAAACCGAGATTTATAGCGACATCTTGTAATAATTGTCTCATGGATTTTTCCAAATGGTTAAGCAATTGTTTTAAAGCCATTTTACCTACTATTCATGATATTTGGAAGGAATTAATCAAAGATGCAACTGTGCCAACTTCCTCTAGTTGGATCTTAGATAATTCACTAGATATTATTCTTGTAATAAAGTCTCTCAACTCTTCAAGGACTCTAGAAGAAAAATTTATTCCTTTGGGGCTTCAAACTTTTGACTTCACCACTTTGTATACAAAGTTAGATTTTAATGATTTAAAACATAGGATTTCTTCTTTAGTTAGAAAATTTCTCTCTTTTAAATTCACCAAAGATAGATGTAAAGCTCTTTTGGTAAAAATGTCTACATTGCATTTTGACTATTTATGGTTGAAATCCAAGTCTCTAGATATAGATAGTAGAAATAAACATTACACTAGAATAGCAAATAAAACTCACATTTTTCTTTGGTTAGAGTTTCTTTTAGAAAACTTGTATATCAGTTGGTGATAATTATTCAAACAAAGTATTTGAATTCCTATGGGTACAAATTGTGCTTACTTTCTTGATAATTTTTATCTTTTTACTTATGAATTTGAATCTATGGAAAGGCTTGTTTTAGCTAATACTTGTCCTATCATTATAAACAAACTTTCTAATATTAGACGTTTTGTAGATGTGTTGTTTGCTCTCAATTGTTTAGATTTTCTCATCTATGTTCAAGCTTGTCTTTATTTGTAGTTCAATGTTGTCAACTAACCTCTTTGCTTGTTCAAAAAGGGTATTTATTCAAGAAAGTTTCAAAGAAGGTAAGGAATTATTACTTCGTAACAAGTTCTATCATGGTTCTTCTTCTTTTCATGTGTTCAAATTAATCACTAGTAAAATCAATAAAAGGGGAGCTTTATATTGGTTAATGATAAGGTATTTTGGGGGGTTCTTTCACTCTTTATTTATAGATTTATTTTAGTCTTTTATTCTTTTATTTTTAGTATTATTATTACTTTTATTATTATTTTAGCTTTTTCTTTATTTTTTATTATTTTTTAATATATTAATTTTTTTAATTATCTTTTAAATTTATTCTAATTATTTAATATTATATATATATATATATATATTTATTTATCTATATTTTTATTAATTTTAATTTTTATAATTCTTATTCTAATTCCTTTATTCTTATTATTTTATTGTTCTTTGTGCAAGACTTTATCATGGTTGAGCTTGCCCTTCACTTTTGAAAGTGATAGAAACTAAGTTCATTGACTTTGTTAGAGATCTTGATTTAGGAAGACTCTTTATTAAAGTATGCACCTACTCTAGGGCACTGATGATATCAGTAGGTATGTCATAGCTATTTGTCCAAGCTATGCATGATAAAGTTTGATTCTAATACTTCTTGTTTAGGATAGACATAGGAGTTGACGATGCACTTTTTGTTTTGTTTGTTTTTGTTTAATTTGCATTTGATATATATATATATATATATATATATATATATATATATATATATATATATATATATATATATATATATATATATATATATATATATATATATATATATGTGTGTGTGTGTGTGTGTGTGTGTGTGTATGTAATTATTATTATTAATATTTTTTTATTTTCTTTTATACTTTTATTTATTTTTAATTATTTATATATTATTTATTTTATTTTAATTTTTATGCATGTTTACTTTTATGCACTTTTATTTTATTTTTATCTATTACTTTTTAAAATTAATAATAATAATTTTTTTTCATTTTTCACTAATTGTTTATTCTTTTGTGTGTCTCATTTTTTAGTGATATTCTTTCTTGTTTGCATTTTTCATTTCTTGTATTGAACTTAAGTCTTTTGCTTTTGTTTGTTGTTTTTTCCAATGTGTATGTGTTTGTGTTCTCTATCTTGAGTTTGCAAGTTTGGATAAATCTGAACTGATGAAGGTATATATCAAAGTCACGTAGTGGACATGCAGATCTTTTGATTTTTGTTCGAGTTGTGACCAATTGTTTGTGCTTATTAGTAATATCTCTTTAGGTTTTGCATACCATGACAACTAATCTCTTCATACTTTAGTGTTTGGGTGTGAGTTTGTAATTATGAGAATGTTTGTTTGTGTATTTGCAGCCCTGCTACACAAATGGGGAGTGTGGTTAGCAGCCTTGCTACACATATGGGGAGTGTGGTTAGCATTTTCTCTAACCTAGGACCTTTGGCCTACATGCAGGCGTCGATCTAATTTTTTCACCTGACTATAGACGTTTCTCATAATACTTATTCAACAGCTTCAAGTTTTAATTTTGACCAGGTATGTGCTTCAAGCTCTTCTTCAAATCTTGTTCCTTATCGTGTTTATAGTAGTGGAAGAGAGAGGTTCAACTTCTTAGTTACATCTAATTTAAATTATTTGCATTGCTTAGATAATGGTCATATTCATTGGTTTTCTTTCAAAACAGCTTTAGTTAATACTCATTACACCAATAGTTCAATAAAAGCTCTTCTTCGTTCAAGGCATTTAAGAAAAAATCATTTGCATGAAGATAATCCATTAAGTCCAATTCATTTTTCACAACTCATTTATGTAATCTATAATATTTATGATAGTTCATTTTTATATGTTGGTCAAACTTTTAACAATGCATTTATTCCTTTTCAAGAGCATGTTAGAGAAGCTAGGAAAATTCATTCCAAAAGAATTTCAATTGAAAAAGTAAAACCTCTTTATGCGCCCATAGCAAAATATGGTTTTGAATCATTTCATTATTTTTCTATTGAACACATATAAGTCATTTTAGAGACTCTAAAGAGTTTTACAAAGCAGCTTTGCCTAGGGAGCTATTTTGGATGCAAACTTTACATATCGTCTTCCCTAAAGGCTTAAATTTAGAAGGAAAATATAGCCTTCGTAAGAGTAGATCTATCAATAAGAAAACTCCTATATTATGGCATAGATACCCAAAACATTCCTCAACCATCCAATCTTCTCAACATACAAAAATTTGGGTTCCAAATCTTAATATTAATGTTTCAGTTTCCTCCCCCATAGGTTCCTTAGTTCATGCTATAGTTTAGACTCTTCTGATGAGGATTTCCCATCATCATCTTCTAATGAACATTTGTTAAGCTCTTTGGATGATCAATCTCTTAAGTTTAGTGATTTTAAAAGAAGATTAATTTTCTTGGATAGAATTATGCAAGAGGGATCTTTTTCTTTCAAAATCTTTGAAAAGTATAACAAAGGAGTCCTCTCTAAACTTCTATATAACTTGGAAAATTTTTCTCATGAGGATTTAAGTCTTAGAAAATCACATAGTTTTCAAATTTAAATTCTCATATCCAATTTCTAAAATCCCCTTGTGTTTCTCATAATCCATTGATTTCAAGAAGAGTTTCACTGATTACTATCTTTACTTCTCCAAAAATAGATAAAGTTAGTTTGAACACTATTTTGAAATCAAAAGAAGTGATAGAATCTCTTCCTTCTTATGTTAGAAAGCTTTGGGTCCATCCTTTGGTTACATACAAATATTTGAAAACTTTGGGTCAAAAAGCTTTCAATTACAATGATATTGGAAGAAATATGAAAGAGCAAGATAGATTTTCGATTTCTAGAAGATCTTGCTGTTGCAATAATGGTTCCCTTTCCTCTTTCATAAACAAGCATTTGGGTCATATTGTTTCTGCCAATTGTTCTATTCTTCCTACTAGAAGTTTGAAAGAAATTTTTTCTAGAGGAATAAAATATAGAATTCATATCTCTTAGAATGCTTGCATCCTTAAAGATATAGAAAAGGGCATTGAAAATTTCATTCAAAATTTTGAAGAATCTTTACGTATTCGTGGAATTTTTACACATTGGAAATCATTAGTAATGAAGAAAGTTTCTATGAAGCTCGATTTAGATTTAGAGAGGAGTTCGCCTTCATTAGATAGCTTTTTCATAAGTGATTTGACTTCACTAAAGACTTTTTATAGAAACTTTGTGATTTCTTATGTGGATAAATGTCCTAATAATTTTGTTTTTACTTGTAAAAAGTCTTACATAGAGTGCCTTATGAAAGAAACTCACTCCCCTACATATCAGTTTTGCAATGTTTCTTCTAGAGAAGTTATTTCAAGTCATCAAGATTTTTGTAAATCATATGGTTTCAAATTGTACCAAAATTTACCATTTTTATATACAGTTTGGAAACTCCATAAGAACCCCATCAAATCGAGATTTATAGTTGTGCGTTATAATACTTTTCTCACGGATTTTTCCAAATGGTTAATCAATTGTTTTAAAGCCATTTTACCTACTATCCATGACATTTGGAAGGAATTTCTCAAATGTAGATGTGCCAACTTCCTCTAGTTGGATCTTAGATAAATTACTAGGTGTTATTCCTATAATAACATCTCTCAACTCTTCAAGGACTCTAGAAGAAAAATATATTCCTTTGGGGCTTCATTCTTTTGGCTTCACCACTTTGTATACAAAGTTAGATTTGAATGATTTAAAAAATAGGATTTCTTCTTTAGTTAGGAAAGGTTTCTCTTTGAAATTCACCAAAGATAGATGTAAGGCTGTTTTGGTAGAAAAGTGTACATTGCATTTTGATTATTTATGGTCGAAATCCAAGTCTATAGATATAGATTGTAGAAAGAAATTTTAGAGTAGAATAGTAGATGAAACTAACATTCTTCTTTGGTTAGATTTTCTTTTAGAAACCTATATATTTCACTTGGTGATACTTTATTCAAACAATGTATTGGAATTCCAATGGGTACAAATTGTGTTGTCTTTCTTGCTAATTTTTATCTTTTTACTTATGAATTTGAATTTATGGAAGGCTTGTTTTAGCTAATACTTCTCCTATCATTATACACAAACTTTCTAATATTAGACACTTTGTAAATGATCTTTTTGTTCCTAATTTTAGTTCTTTTCAAGATTTTATGTATTTAGACAATGATGCTTTTGGTGGTGGTATATATCCCAAAAAGTTTTATGAGCTGAATTTTACTTCACATGGTGATTCTTGTGCTTTCCTAGTTCTAAAAATATTTCAATCTCCTTTTGGTTTGGAAGTAGACATTTATGATAAGAGATTAGAACCAGAATTTGCTAGTATTAACATGATATGAATGCCTCATATTGATTCAAATATTAATTGTCAATTAGCAAAGTATGGCATTATTTGCTCTCAATCGCTTAGATTTTCTCGTCTATGTTCAAGCTTGTCTTCATTTGTAGTTCAATGTTGTCAACAAATCTCTTTCCTTGTTCAAAAAGGGTATTTATTCAAGAAAATTTCAAAGAGGGTAAGGACTTTCTTACTTCGTAACAAGTTCATTTATGGTTCTTCTTCTTTTCATGTGTTCAAATTAATCATTAGCAAATTCAATAGAAAAGGTGAACTTTATATTGATTAATGATAAGGTATTTTGGGGGGCTTCTTTCATTCTTTATTTATATGTTTATTTTAGTCTTTTGTTCTTTTATTATTATTATTATTATTACTTTTATTATTATTTTGGCTATTTCTTTATTTATATTATTATTATTTTTAGATATAATTTTTAAATTATTATTTTTTTAATTTATTTTAATTTTTTATATTTAATATATATATATATATATATATATATATATATATATTTACTTACTTATTTATTTATCTATATATTTATTAAGTTTAATTTTTATAGTTTTTGTGTCTATGGTAGAGAAGACCTTTGTCACCTCTTCTTTTCATGCCCTAGGAGTCACTCAATCCGGTAGGCTCTTTCCATAATTTTGAGTTTACAAAATCAAATCAACTAAAAGCAAGCATTACTTGGAGAAACAATAGACTACTCTTGTGCCTTGTGGAATGCCATCAGAGGAGAATCTCTTTGGAGATATGGAAAGAAAGATGTGTAGGCAACTTTGAGAGCCATCCAAGAGAATGGTTGATTGACAAAATCCTTGGTGTATTAGGTAGAAGAATATGTTATTGTGAGAAGTCCCATCCCTTCAAACATCATAGGATTGTGATCTTGGAAAATAACAAGATCAAAAGTAAGTGGACCACCCATGAGGTAATCTTCTCTGTAACTCTCTTTTAAACATAGTTTTCTAGCCAAATTTGGGATGTCAAGGTTTGTTGCACCTTTGGGCATTCCTACCCCTACTCTATCGGATATGCAGGATCCAAAGGGCACTTTGCCAATTTAGTGTACAATTGTTCTTTTATTAATTCAAGAAAGTGAGACTAGCCTCGGCCCAACTTCCTCTTAAAAAAACTACTTTGGACTTTGACATTAATGGGTAGATCCATGCATGCCTAGAAAACTCATCAATAAATGGTATGAAGTAAAAAGAATCATGAAAACATGTTGTTTGCATAGGACCATAGGCATCGCTATGAATAAGCTACAATTTTCATTTAACTCTTATTGTACCCTCTTTGGGAAATCAAGAACCGTGGATATTACCCAAAGACCAAAGAGAGCATGTCAAAATTTTCCATCTTAATTGTTCTAGGAATCCTAAACTAAACATGCACGATAATCCACATACTTTTTTATAGTTGTGAACTTGTACAACCAACAATTTCAAAAATATTGTGAACTTTACTTGTCATGAATGGACTTTACCTTGAAGACAATCTTGGCTACTACTAAAATTGATAAGAGATTCTTCTTGATTATTGACACATATAAGTCATAGAACAATGTGAATGTAATACCACTACTAGCAATAACGAAACGTTTTCAACTCTTATGAAAGGATATAAGGGGTTCTCGTGCATTTGATAGTATTCCTATAGAGGGTAGGCTTAGGTGATGTGAAAAGTACATTGAGGGATAATATGTTTTGTCGCTTCACTATCAAAGTAGTAAACATCCTCATCCACAACTAAAAAAAATGATCATGTAATGATGTATCAGTTCACTTTGTAGTAAATTTGCAATCTTCATTTCGTACTAAGTTTGCAAAATCAATCTTAGAAGCAAAGGTATCTCTAATTTCGATTCTTTCTTCTTTGCCTCTTTAACAAGCTTGAGAGACATTTTGATGAGATGATCATTTCCTTATAGTATTTGCAAAACTAAATTTTCTTAATTTATCTATTCTCGTCTTCTTCATTATTATTATTATGTTGTACGAAACATATAAATTTCTTCTTCCTAGAAGGTCCTAATATAGTGTGGCAAGAGTATCCCAAGTATTCTTTGCTATTCTACAAGAGCAATGATAGGCGAACAATTGAGACATATGCATGCACATCTCTACCATCCCATTAAAGTTGGCTATATGGTAGTTGAGGGTGATAGTGGTGTGCTAGGCATCATTAAAGTTGGAGTTGCAAGATGACTCAAAATAGGAACTTGAGTTGCGAGAGTACTAAAAAATAAAAAATTCACAAGAGATTGAACCTACAATATCCTCAACCCACCTAAATCATCTAAAGTTTTAATGTTTATATCTCTAACTAGAAATTTCAACATCTTGTACAATATTACACAATCCCTTTGCAACCAATATATGTTGCATCATCTATGACCATATTGGATGGGGATCCAACTTGTCCTCAATAGACGAAATGCATAACACATCATTTTTCTCATTCATGGCCAATGACCATTCCTAAATGAAAAAAGTTGACCATTTTGAACAAAAATACCTAATGGATCTCCACTCGACAAAATTTCTTGCATGAGCATTGTGATAGTGCATTTGGATGTGAAATCAAGCTATAAGAAATTTTGAGCTACACAAAAATCTTTGAAGAGATTAGTTTTGAGGTAAACACCAACAAGAATATGATCACCAATTTTCATAGCAATCTGAGATAATGAATTGTAGTGTGCTAATAAAACACCTAAGGAATCAATAACCTACTCTAATACCAATTTTTGGAGGATGAGGATTCACAAAGCGTGAAAATATTTGGACAAATAAGAGGAGGCTTAGGTGCATAACACAGAGTGTACTACTAAGTGTAGAATGTAGAATTATACATAGCCCTTTATGGTTATAGGCATATATAAAAACCAAAGGAAAAAGACCTTTTAAAGAGGGGAAGAAGTACCTTTCCAGTCCTAAGTATGTTCATACACATCACTACCAACATATGCTAACAAGATAGATGAGTATTTCAAGTTTAGTAAAATGTTCAAGGCACACGTTGTGAGGGGAGCACTACATTTGTCCCTCTTAGTAGATTAGACAAGTTTTCAAAAATATAATTCTCATTATAAGATCACCAAGAGAGGGCAATTAATACAAGAATATAGAACTACTAAAAGACATCCTACAATTAGGGACTAAAGGTATGGATAACTTGACTAGACAGGATACAAGAGATGCCACAACTAGGAACCATAGTATGAAACATGATATCTAAATTATAAGAACTCCCTTGAGGGAGATCAATTAGATACAAGGAATACCTTGAAAATATCTTGTACTACGAGTTTACAAGAGGACAAGATCAGATGTCCAAGAAATATACTAATTAGGTTAGTCCCTCACTAGTTATTAAGATTGATTATCATGAAGAATTTGAAGTTGAGCATGTCCAAGATTCAAGAATATCTTGAGGAAGATTGCAATGTCTTGTTCATTGGAAAGGGTATGGAATCAACAATCATGCTTTGGAACATGCAAAAACTCTTCAGAGAGCACCAATGAAGGTTTGAGAATTTCATAAGAAAAATGCAATGAAGTTGAGATGAGAGGACATGAATGCTCCTTGTGGAACTTGTTGCTTGAGGGGGAGGTGATGTCATGGATAATGGAAACCATCCTAAACCTCAGATTCACTGTGGCTTTATATATCTCATGATTGGTTCAAAAGGTTGAGAACGTAATGCTTCCCTTTCTTCAGGAACATTACAAAACCCTAAGACCAACTATCTATTTGCTTGATTCTAAAATCAAAAGGTCTATTTTGGATTGCTAACATCATTGATGACATCATCATTTCATGGCTTCCATTGAACACCTATATAAGGATGTCTTGGCCACTCATATCCTCACTCTTTCCAATGCCAATCTTGGGAGCTTGAGGAGTGAGTATCATCACATAAGTACTTTCAAAGTTCTAGCTCCAATTCTTATCATCTTCCTTGTTACAGTCGTGGTTAGTCTAGCTCTTGGACATCTTGTCTTGTCCTCTTGTAGTCTAGTAGTAGGAGATCTTTTCAAACTTATTCCTTGTATCTAGTTCATCTCCCTCAAGGGAGTTCTTATAATTCAGATATCCTATTTCATACCTATGTTCCTAGGGTTGTGGAATCTCATGTATCTCGTCTAGTTCAAGTATCCATACCTATCAGTCCCGAGTTGTGGGACTTCTTGTAATAGCTCTAAATTCTTGTATTAATGCCCCTCTATGGGTGATCTTATCATCACAATATGTTTCCAAAACCTTGTCTAGTCTAGTAAGAGGGCACAATCTAGTGCTCCCATCATACATGTTTTTCAAATTTATTCATAAGAGAAAATAGTTTTTATGCATTCAAGAATCAAGATCACGATGGCTATAACTCAGAAAGATATTCCTTGTGAATGACAAGTAAGCAACAAATAAACTTTCCATGAAGTTGTTAAATGATCTCAGCCACCTAGGTTATCTTGAAAAAAAGTATTAATGATTATCCTAATAGGTTTTATTCAATTCTATTCAATTCAAAAAATTTTGGAGATTCATTAGTTGTAATATATTATCTTTCTAACTCCCATAATCTATCAACTTATTGTTAAGACTTTTTGTGGGATTACCTTTCTATATATACTTAAAAACTTCTTATTTCTTGCTTAGACTATTACATCTACCTTTTCTAAAGGTATATAATATATATTATTTGAGAGTAAAGTTCACTTAAAATAAGAAGCTTGAATATCATTGATGAAATATTTTGTTGAATTTTGATCAACTATTTAAAATAGCTACGATAAATAGTCATTTAAGTTTAACAAAAAATATTGTACTCGGAAATTAATACAAGGTCCGAGTAATTTATATGGATTCAAGAATCAAGTTCATGATGGATACAACTCGGAAGGAGGTTCTCGTGCGTGAGAAGTCAAAAAAGAAAAAGATACTTTCTAGGGACTTTGAAGTTATCAATATATATTGACTAACTTGCTTGCTTCTCAAAATTATATTGATGAGAATCTGGATTAACTTCATTTGGTTCATGAAATCTGGATCTTCACTACTTGTGATGAAATATATTTAACAATCTATCAACTTATTCTTGGGACCTTTTGTGTAATCAAGGGTCTATGAGTATTGTTAATATTTTCTCCTTATATTTTTTTAAAGATCTACTATGTTTGAAGGTAAAATTCAGTTAAAAAGTCCCAAGCCGTTAAGGCAGCTGGTTGGGCCTCTCGCCTCTTGAGGCGGGGGCGAGGGTTCAATCCCTGTCGGCCACATGTAAGGGACATGTACAACCTGCAATGATGAAGCATATGGCTTATGTGCCATTGTTTGACTAGCCCTGTGGTAGTTGTGACCGCCGTTCAACCCAATCTTGTAAACCCCTGTTCTTGTCTGATAAGGGGGCTCCCATGGGTACTATGCCCTTCCTTGTACAGTTGCAATTTCAAAGTTAAAGTCCCGGGGAGTAGGCCTTGGCCGAACTCCATTTAAAAAAAAAATCAGTTAAAAATCTAGAGCCAATATTTTACGGTAGAGGTTTGCCAATTATATTTTTGTTCTGGTAATTTATTGATACGAAAACTATTTGTTTGAAAAACATTTCATAAAAACACATATTCGATAAGGATTTTTTTTGTTAAAAAAAAAAGGTGTTTTGATTGAAATCAAATTGGAATAAAGAAGAAAATAAGATTCTTTTATGTGCATAATTTGGTAAAAATTTGCATCTTTTGGTGAAAGTGGTGGCAAACCCATTCTCTGGACTTTCCATTGAGTGTCTTTTAAGAGTGATTGAACCATGACAATGGTTTCCTTGTTCAAAAGCGATTTGGGTCCTCAAGCCTAAGGGAACGGTAATGGGGAATACCTCCTTTTTTCAAGTTGTCAACAATGAGGAAAAGTTATAATAAAATCATGTCTAATAGGTTAAGTTTGTGGTCATAACACTCTGATTCAAGTATTAAGGACTTTGCTTAGAAAGTAGTGGTTACTTAGAGGTGTATTCATTTCTAAGTTCTAGTTCTTACCCAAGCTAATCATGTCCTACTCATTTTCATAAATGTGATGGTGCTCTTTCAAGCATTCCTTATAGGAGGTGAATCAGATGGGGATTCCCAAATCAGGTGGGACATCTGCTCTTGCCCTAGGGATGTTGGTGCATCAGCCATTCTTGACAAGCTCTAGGAGCTTTTTTCCCTTACATGCACCCTTGGATATGTTTGATGCGTTTTCCTCATAAAGTCGCCGAGGATGCAATTGTGGTCCTCAATGTTGTTAATGCCACATCCTGATGGTGACCATACATCAACATACTCTCTAGGTTGCTTAGGAAATCCCAATTCATCGTTGTTGGAAGAATTCAGATGCTCAAGCCTCCGTGAGATGCTCCAAAGGATTCAGACCACTGATGAGTTAGACTATGCTCGAAATCTAGAGATCAAGAATCAATAAGTTTTGAGGATTTAGACCACTGATGAGTTAGATTATGCTCCCTTCTTGGCTTGAAACCCTCTGGTCTTGCGTTGTTCTAGATGCATTCTTACACACAGCTCACCATAGATCTTCCGACCTAGTCCTACAATAAGAATCTTGTCCTCTTCTCCAACACCTTCTCTTTATTTTCCAATAATATTATCCTCTTCTCCAACACCTTCTCGAGCTGAGTACACGCATATTCCCTATGATGTCGAATTGCATCTCGAGCAAAGAACCTTCAAGCTGTTTTCGTACATCACCGTTCGGTTTCTACTCAAATCTCTCTCTCTCTCTCTCTCTCTCTCTCTCTCTCTCTTACACGCACAAACGAGCTCGAAGCCATTAAGAAGAGGCACAGATTTTCACATTACATGAATTATTTTCTCAACATACAACAACATCCTCTCACAACTAATCTCTTGCATTGGCTTTTCTCCAAGAATGGTACTAGAATTTACACAGAGTTATTTCATCATGAGAGGATTAAATCGATTACGCAACGCCTTAAACCTTTATGCACAATTATTTTAAATATGATTCTCCTTCATTCAAACATAGTATGTGGATCAAGTAGGACAAGCGTAAGTCATTATACAACAAGTGTGTCAAATATGATCCACAATGGAACATGACATATGTAGCATAAACGTGGCCAAAAAAATATTCATATTATCATGTGAGAAAGTGGCCTTCCCACTAACTTGGACAAAAGTATTTATATTCGCATCTTTTTAGGTGATGTCCGCGAAAAGAATATTCACTCAAATTATGGAGTCTCCTAATTTCTGATAATCTCTTCAAAATAGGGCCCTCAAATGATAACATGGATCGTCGTTTGCTTTTTTGCTTAAGATTGCTACATATCATAAGATTGCTACATATTATAAGTTGATAGGATTAATTTCTCAATAATCTCATTATAAATGTTGGACATCATAGATGATAATCCTCATTCTATGACTTTGTAGAGTCTTTAGAAAACAAGCTTATCAAATGAGCATCAATCATTAGTCTTCAAGGCTGTCTATGTACACTCTTATTAATATATTCAGTGTCGTTCATGTTTGAAACTGGAGTGTTTTCTCGCTAAGTGTGAATGCTTAAGAAAGAGAAAGAGGAGAGAAAGAGAAAGAGAAAACTAAGTGTGAATGCTTAAGAAAGAGAAAGAGGAGAGAAAGAGAAAGCAGAAAGCAAGAAGAGTCTAAAACGTCAAAACTTCATCTTGCGCAAAAAGCTACAAAAAGAAGAGGCTGTTACCACAAAGTCTACGCGTAAAATAAAGCGCATCGTGGTGGAAGTGCCTACTCACTTAAAAATTAATCCAAACGTTGAAAGAGTCCGTTGGTGACCGGCAGGAACTGACACTTCCAAACCACCAAGCATGAGGAAACCACCTTTTTCGAAATCATTGTCTAGTGCTGGTTTCAAACCAAACAACAATCCTATCTAAACATTCCATTTTTTTCCTTGCGTAAACTTCTTTCTCCTTCTGTCTTAATAATTGTAAGCCAAGAAAAAAAGAAAAAGGACCAAGACACCAAAAACAGCAAAGGAAGACAAGAAAAAGGAAACGGAACCTTTGTCGCATATGAGAAGCTTTCTTTTTGAAAAAGCTCCGAAATGCTGCAAACTTGCCATTCTAATATTTTTACCTTATCACGCCTGGGAATCACACGATAAACCGAAAACTAGGTGTGAAACTAACTAATGGCAGAACTTGTGACATGCCTGAGAGCAAATGAATCACGAATCGGGTACAATAGGCTCTATATGTATCCAGCGGGCATAGTTTAGCGGATGTGCTTTGTACTCCTAGGCAGATGGCCAGGGTTCAAATCCCACCTGGGGCTGGATGCCTCAATGTTCCCCAAGATGGGTGCCTCTACCTTACGAGGTTGGTTGTGTGTGTCTTTCCAAATTCATTGTACTCTCAAACAAAACAAATAGGCTCTCTGGATAGAAAGCACACAAGAGTCCCCCAAAACCCACCGCGATAGACCAAGAAATCTATTGCAATAGACCAAAAAACCTATCCCAATACACAAATGCATGCACGATAGATAACCCATGCAGTAGCAAGGTAGTGGAGTGACACACGACAGCTGATGGAGGAGACAAGTCGTGACGACACTGAATTGCCGCCAGGCAAAGAAAAGCAGCCACTAGCCCTAACCCAAGTTTCATGATCACCGATGGTGTCTTTTGCCACCACATATGTGTTCAAGTGGATCTTAACCTTGTTTTCCCACTAAGGTCGTCAAGGACATTGGTGAAGGACTTCCTCTCGAATCGGAGCTAATCGACAAAAACTTTCCCAATACTTGGTTCCACTACAAGGTGCAAGGTCATAGGATCAAAGTTGTTTTCCCTCTCAGGCAAAATCATTTTTGTGACAAGACAATAATGACAATGCTCAAGGAAATGTTTTGGAAAATGTTTAGGCGTCACTTCAAAAAATCACTTTTGACTCCAAAAGATAAATCCCTAGATCGAGAACAAAAAAAAAATCAAACAAACAAAAATCGAGGATCTTAATTTAGAGGCCGGCATAGAAGGACAAGAATTCCCAAAGGACAAGGTGGGATGAATTGTTCTGTGTCACTCACTTCAACTAACAATATTTTCCAAAATTTAGAAAAGGATATCAATGTTTTAGACTGCTCGGGTGAAGGGAAGCAAACAGATGAGCGAACATGAAACCCTAGAGAGTCCTTCCACAAGAAAGCAAGGTAGTCTAGAAGAATTCACATCTAGCAAAGAGGAGGATTTTGCATCCAAGAAAGAGGATGGCTTCATCTGCAACAAAGAGGATAACCTGAATAGTGAAAGTTCTATCATCATCTCCATGTTTTCGAGTAATGTTGGAGGGGTGATGTCTCAAAAAGGTAAACTCCTCGTTGGAATACCATAGAAGAGCAATCTCAAAGGATGTCTCGTATGCCAAGATCCCTTAACCTCTAGAAAAAAAGAGAAAAATAAAAACAAGAAAAACACGATTAAATCCTTGACCAATAAAGATCATCCCTTTATAGATGCTTGTTGTTTTGTACAACATTTGAGGACTGTCTCACCCCTCAAGAGAGACCATGTTTGACTAGTGGCTTTGAGATACAAATGTCAATGTAGACTTTATCTATCTTCAAGAGATCAAAGTTGAAGGAGTCGAATGGCAGAAAAGGTTAAAGAGCATCTCAACATCTCATGTGTGGATCGCTAAACAACACTAATGTAGGAGAGGTGGTGTAGCTATTGGCTTCAAGATGATATGGCAATCATTTTTGGTAGATACTATAATGGAATGGAACCATTCATGGATTTTAGCATCTTTTAGGGACCCTCTTGTGATCACCATTGCATTAGTTTATGCTCCTAATCAATACATAGGCACACTAGATACTTGGCACTCTTTACACTCTCTATCATTGGAGGTCATCATCTATGGGTACTTTAATATGGTGGAAGTCTTGTTTGATAGATGGGGAAAAAGGGGAAGAGTTGTTGATGGAATTGAGAAAGACCTTGGAACTAGGTAGATAGAATCTATATCTTGCAAAACATCATTGAGAATCAAGGTTCACCATCCGTTTCTCAATGTGTGGACTAAGTTTTATGTCCTTGCTACCCTATGATTCTTTCCTTCAAACCTCTTCTTAGACATAGGAAGACCCCTTGGTTTCATGTAGATCCCTCAACCCTCTCCCGTTCTTTTGTTCAATAGGTGATCTCCATGGCTTGGAGCAAGGCCTTTAGACATTATACCTCTCTAGTTAAGTGCTAGAAAATGGCTATCAAGTAGTCCCAAGTTCTCCTTATCAAGGCCCAAAAAGAAATTCTTAGCTTTCGGTGGGTGAGAAGTGAAAATCTTTATATTTTGCTCTGACATTTGGAGAAGGAAGTCAATAATGGGGATTCCTACCTCCAACTGCGACTCTCAAAAATTAGAAGCAAATTATGATACAAAGGGGAAATCTAAAGAAGGAACATGCAAATATACTTCAAGGATTGGTGGGCGGGAAAAGCAGACAAATTGACAAAAGAGATGTTCAAGAACCTGAAGAAGAAACAACTCAAGGAAAAGATCCCTTTTATGGTAGATAACAATGTGGTGGAATGCACTTTGGAAATAGAAAATATTGAGTTAATAACCAACCACTTCACTCAACTCTTGGGGATGTCCACGCCACTTTCTACTCAGAGGTGGGATTGCATGGCTACCATGTCAAGAATCGGATTAAGAAAAAAAAATATTTGAACATCATGCATATTCTTGGATCCCCTATCATTGAGACAAAGATCCTTGAAGTTATTGACACTCTTCCTAGAGGCAAAAGCCCAAGTCTCGATGGTCCCACAAACGAGTTCTTCAAGACTTTTAGGAGTGACATTTGAGATAGCTTCTTTTGGTGCGCAAGGAGGCCTTGCACCTCGGTGCACTCCCTAACTTTTTCAAAGAAGGGTTAATTAAGCTAGTTCACAAAAAATGTAGAAAAAAATAAAATTGAAAGCTAACGATCCATCACTACTCTACAAATTGGGTATAACATCTTAGCTAAGGTTATTGCAAATCCCTTTACCTTCCATCTATGATCTTGGACCACTGAGGTCCATAAGGGTTTCATAAAGAGCAGATCCATCGTGAAGGCTATCATCGTGAGAAGGCTTGAAATTTGTCAATGAATTTTCCCAAGATTTCCGCTTCATCAAGATAGATTTTCACAAACCATATGATTGTCTAGAGTGGGATTTCATTCCACAATCGCTAAATGACATCACTTGCAATCATAAATTTGTCAACATGATCTCTATGCTTATGTTGAACACCTCGATGTTAATTAATATCAATGGTCCACTCGCTCAGGAAATCAGGCTAAAATGCTCTTTTAGATAGGGTTATGCCCTACCTCATCTTGTTTTTCTCATTGCCATTGATAGCCTTGGTTGCTTGGTGAACCATCACAACCTTCTTGTGTAGATTTAGGATCTTTTGCTCGCTCAAAGTTAGAACTAGTTGTAAATGAACCTCTTTGCTGACGACATAAATGTTTTTGTGCATAGAGAGCATAAAATTATCAACAACTTTTGGCAAAGTCTAAATGTTTTCTGCACTACGTCTAGATCTAAAATAAATCACTCCAAAACTGCATTCAAGGCCATATTCGGGCATTCATCCCAATTCTTGACTAACCAGGGTTGTAAAGAAATCCCAATTCATGCTTGTCAAAGTCATTGAACTAGTTTTTTTTTTCATACTTGTCATACTCACTCACTTAGCTATTTTTAAAGGAAAAAAGAATAAAAAAATTGTTTATAAAGGCTCAGGGCTCAATGCTTTGGCGGAATAGAAGGCCTTGAATGTGTTTTAATAGTTGCAAAGTAGAATTTTAACATGCAAAAATTCCTTTTATGAACTATTACTGGAAATTTCCCAAATAAGCTAGTAAGAAAAACACAATGGCCCTTATTATCAACAGGATTTCTCCTATATAACAATAAAATATCCTATTTTGTAGTCAAATAGTACATTGATTGTTACCGTTAGTGTCCATGTGAAAGGCCAAATGGCCACCGGACACTTCTTTGTATATGTTCTTTAATAAAACATATAGTGGCCTAGTCAGTCACAGACTGTAAGTTCGACCGCATTTGTAAGACCTAAGAAGTTTGTCTTCATGCTCCCTGTGTACTGCGTTTTTTGCGTATTCTACAACCTCTATGCGGAGTACTGTGTGTGGCGTCAGGAGCTCGTTTTTCTACCCCGAGCATATCGTCGTGGAGCTCTCGAGAAGGAGAGTGCAGTGTGGTGCATCGCCATCGAAATACTTCATTGATAAGTGTGTAGATGTAGAGGAGGTACTGGGGTATCCGCTTTTAACAAAGGTAGGAAAATGGAGATTAAACACGTCCAGTACGTCACCTACTCAAGGGGGGTTCTCTTTAGGGAAGTATACCCTTTAACATTTCTGTGAGCAGGCCGACAACGAAAATTTTACAGAATCGTAAATGCTTCACAATTATGGACAACCAATATCAAATGAAGACTCTGCCTGATTCAAACCAGATGATTACAAAGTTGGGCAATTGATATATGATGCTTACAAGTGTAAACTTAGGTCTAACAAGCCACAAGCTAAGGGCTGACAGATCACTCGAATAGCAAACACACCAATACAAAAGTTTCTCCTATCCGCATAAGGACCACTGATATGCAGACTAAATCAGAACAATACAAGTGGTAAGATCTTTTCACGAGAATAGAGCGCAATCTACTACACTGACTCACGGATAAGAAGAAGAATCCAAGCTACCCTTTTACACTATAGTGCTCATAGCCCTTCACTGAGAAGCCTCCCCTCTGTATACACAACAGAGTAGCTCCCACAGTAGACTTGAAACCACCAAGTGCAAGGGAGGTCTTCTGCATAATCTTGTACATGTACTCCAGTGTGTGTCGTCGCAGCCGTAGTCCAAATGAGCACAAATCCTTTGATTTTATAGGCTCCAATAGGCCAAGAGAGCCTTGCCGAATCTTCACGTCCACTGATCACGTGCCGGTTAACCACCCAAAATTGGAGGGGTAGGTCAATTATTCCCTTGATTTGAATTGGGTCCTCAAAAGTAGGTAGTTGCCGTGAGCGGCAACATTTGTTTATCCACTTTTACTTTTGGCAATACACTTTTACTTTTACCAACTCACTTTTACCTCTTCATCCGGTTCTGACAATCCAACGAAGCCGATTGGTCCATCTGCTTATCCAATCATGGTGTTCCTCCACTGCCCCACCTTGCAGCAATCTTCTAGAGATAACTGGCTCCATATTCCAGAGTCTTGCTCTTTTCAGGGTCAATATTTCGTCAAACCAAATATTCAAAGGATTCCAAATTGCACTTTTCTATGTTAAAATTACGGACCTCTGCATGTTCTTCAAACAATTACTAAGAATTTAAATGACTTAGATTCAGCTTCTTTCTCTTCTTCGGGAGATCTCTGTTCGGTCTTCTTAGAAGTCTATTGAGCCTCCTCGGGCATATGTGTGGGTGTATGTGTGTGAAGTTGTGTGTGAGTGTGAGTGTGTGGAATTGTGTGTGAGTGGAAGTGCATGTGTGATTACGTGTGTGCGCTATGCTTGTGTGTGTGCTTTATGTGAGTGATTATGTGTGTGAGGGTGTGGGCGAGGGTGAAAGTGAGGGGGAGTGCGAGGGGAAGTGTGTGGAGTGGGGGGGGATTTGTGGGAGGCGGAGGGGGGAAATTTTGGGAGGCGGAGGGGGGAAAACGTAGGAGGCGGAGGGGGGTAAATTGTGGGAGGCGGAGGGGGGAAATGTGGGAGGCGGAGAGGGGGGATTGTGTGAGGCGAAGGGGGGAGGATAATTGGCGGAGGGGTGTGGGGTAATTGGCGGAGGGGCGGGAGGACTGAAGTAGGCGGAGAGGCTTTGCGGGGGTGAGTGGTGAGGGGAGGGGAGGGGCTTTGCGGGGGTGAGTGGTGAGGGAAGGAGAGGGGGTTTGCAGGGGTGAGTGGTGAGGGAAGGAGAGGGGGTTGGTGGGCGCAAGGAGGCGCATGGAGGGAGGAGGGAAAGGGGCTCTGCGGGGGTGAGTGGTGAGGGGAGGGGAGGGGCTTTGCGGGGGTGAGTGGTGAGGGGAGGGGAGGGGCCTTGCGGGGGCGAGTGGTGAGGGGAGGGGAGGGGCTTTGCGGGGGTGAGTGGTGAGGGGAGGGAAGGGGCTTTGCGGGGGTGAGTGGTGAGGGGAGGGGAGGGGCTTTGCGGGGGTGAGTGGTGAGGCAAGGAGAGGGGGTTGGTGGGCGCAAGGAGGCGCATGGAGGGAGGAGGGAAAGGGGCTTTGCGGGGGTGAGTGGTGAGGGGAGGGGAGGGGCCTTGCGGTGGTGAGTGGTGAGGGGAGGGGAGGGGCTTTGCGGGGGTGAGTGGTGAGGGGAGGGGAGGGGCTTTGCGGGGGTGAGTGGTGAGGGGAGGGGAGGGGCTTTGCGGGGGTGAGTGGTGAGGGAAGGAGAGGGGGTTTGCGGGGGTGAGTGGTGAGGGAAGGAGAGGGGCTTTGCGGGGGTGAGTGGTGAGGGAAGGAGAGGGGGTTGGTGGGTGCAAGGAGGCGCATGGAGGGAGGAGGGGAAGGGGCTTTGCGGGGGTGAGTGGTGAGGGAAGGAGAGGGGGTTGGTGGGCGCAAGGAGGCGCATGGAGGGAGGAGGGGAAGGGGCTTTGCGGGGGTGAGTGGTGAGGGAAGGAGAGGGGGTTGGTGGGCGCAAGGAGGCGCATGGAGGGAGGAGGGGAAGGGGCTTTGCGGGGGTGAGTGGTGAGGGAAGGAGAGGGGGTTGGTGGGCGCAAGGAGGCGCATGGAGGGAGGAGGGGAAGGGGCTTTGCGGAGGTGAGTGGTGAGGGGAGGGGAGGGGCTTTGCGGGGGTGAGTGGTGAGGGGAGGGGAGAGAGGGAAGGGGAGATAGAGAGGAAGAAAGAGAGGCACATGGAGGCTCTACAGACCCCCACATCAAGATTTTGCACCGTCCCGGTGCAATATCTTTATTTGCTTATTTCTTCAAAATGAACTGCATAAAATGAAAGAACAATGGTATTTACAGGGAATAAATTTCCATCTGCTTGTATCAAGTCAAATAACTTTTCACCCTGGAGATGTTAACCAAGGGCAACCAGTTGCCTTGCAGATCCTCCAGTTGCACTGCACCGTGTGGCAATACTTTGATGACCTTATATGGCCCTATCCATTTAGGTGCCAGTTTGGTGAATGGCGACGGGATTTGATGCACCAGGACCAAAGATCCCTCCTGTATCTCCTTAGTCCTTAAATACCTATCATGCATCCGTTTGCATTCCTCTTGCTTTATCTGTAGTTTCTTCATTGCTGCTTCCCTATATTCTTCCAATGCCACAAGTCTTCTGATTGGAGGCTCAATACCCATGGTTCTGGCTCCAATTTCCTTCCTGATGATAAATTCGAAGGGTGCCAATGCTTCTTTACCATAGACTAGGCGGAATGGGCTTTCGCCAGTGGTTCCCCTTCTAGTAGTTCGAAAGGCCCACATTGCACCTATCAGTGCCTGTGGCCAAGAATTTTGATGTTCAAAGGATAATTTGTGTAAGAGCCCAATCAAAATTTTGTTAGAACTTTCCGCTTGGCCATTCGCTCTGGGATAGTAAGCACATGACTTCCTGTGAAAGATTTTATACCTGTCAAAGGTGACTTGGAGCAACTGATTCACAAAGTGAGTGCCCCTGTCACTAGTGACTTCAATTGGACACCCGAATCTGGAAAAAATACGTTTAAACAAAAATTTAGCCACTGTCAAGGCCGAGCAATCTGTAGTGGCTTTAGCTTCCACCCACTTAGTTGCATAACACGTGGCCATAAGAATATATCTCTTTCTTCCAGGTTGACCCATTGGACTGATCGGACCTATAAAGTCAAGTCCCCATCGTTCAAAGGGTAGCCATCCTGTGGAGATGACTAATGGCTGGAAACTCATCTTGTTCGGCTTAGGAGCACATCTCTGACAGATATCGCACCCCTTGGCAAATTTGATTGCATCTTTGTATATCTGAGGCCACCATAATCCTCGGTGGATAATCTTGTCAGCCAACTCTTCTCCCTTCATATGCCCTTTGTTGTGTGCTACTTCAAGCAAAAAGTTTACTTCTTCTGGAAAAACACACTTTCTCAAGATACCGTCATGACAGTATTTGTATAAATTTCCGCTTATAAGAGAATATGCTTTGGTTTTCAAGAGCAATCTTCTCTTTTCTACAGGTGCCAAGTGTTCTGGGATCTTTCCAGTAGTGAGAACATGAAGAATTTCATCATACCAACCAATTCGAACTGTTACTAGAAAAAGATTGCTATCCACCAATTCGTCATTAATACCTGTTGCCTTTTCGCTCATTGCCGTCCTGGACACTTGATCTGCCATGTAGTGCTCTTTTCCTGGCTTAATATGAATATCAAAATTAAATTCTTGAAATAGGAGTAACCATCGCCAAATCCTTCCAGCTACTCTGGGCTTGTTAATCAGGTACTTCAAAGGTTGATGATCAGTTATGACAATAAAATGCACACCTAAGAGGTAATGCCGGAATTTTTGAAGAGCGAACACGATAGCCAAACCTTCCCTTTCAGTAGTGCTGTAGTTCCTCTCTGCTTTGGTAAGCAATCTGCTAGCATAAACGATAGGTTGGTCTATCTTCTGTGATGATGGTTGAGCCAAGACTGCTCCAACTGCATGAAGACTGGCGTCTGTATGTACATGGAACTCTAATGACCAATTAGGAACAGTTAAAAGAGGAGCAGTACATAGCCTCAATTTTAATTCGCAAAATGCTTTCTCAGCTTCAGGAGTCCATGAGAAAGGGACATTCTTACTTGTAAGCCTGGACAAAGGCTTAGCTATTTCTGAATACATTCTGATAAATCGTCTATGATATCCTGCATGGCCCAAGAAACTTTGCACTTCCTTTGGGCTTTGTGGAATTGGCATGGAAAGGATAGCAGTGATCTTTGCCGGATCAACCGTTATCCCTTCTACTGATACTATGTGGCCCAGGAGAGTACCTTTGGTCACCAAAAAATGACATTTAGCAGGATTCAACTTCAAACCTATTTTGAGACACTGCTCAAAGATTTCCTTTAGATTATCCAAATGGTTATTGAAATCTTGAACTATTGCCCTCTTGTCTGTTCCTGAAAATACTGAAAAATCATCCATAAAAATGCGCAGAAATGAGGTTAACCATTTCCCTAATATGAGATACATAGTCCTATTGAAGGATGCTGGTGCATTCTTCAAGCCAAAGGCCATACGGGTATAAACATATGTGCCCCATGGTGTAACAAAAGCCGTCTTGTCTCTATCTTCAAGATGAATGGCTATCTGATTGTAGCCACTGAATCCATCAAGAAAACTATATAAAGAGTGTCCGGCTACTTCTTCAAGCACCTGCTCTGTGAATGGTTGGGGAAAGCCATCTTGAATAGTTACCTTATTCAAGGCACGAAAATCAACACATACTCTTATTTTGCCGTTTTTCTTTGGTACAATGACCATGGAAGAAAGCCACCGTGAGTGTTCTACTGGAACAATAATACCTGCCTCTTCCAATTTTGTGATTTCTAGCTTTACTGCCTCTGCATACTTTGGATTAAGTCGGTAAGGCCTACTTCTTGCAGGTGAAGCTCCTTCCACTAAGGGTATTCGGTGTAATCCAAGCTCCTCAGGTATCCCTGTTAAGTCTTTATAGGACCATGCAAAGACACTTTTATAGGTAAAAAGTAGGGAAGTTACCTTCTGCAATAAAGGCGGATAGTGCCATAACCAAGCAGCCAAGTGAACCATCTGAGGATTCTCTTCATCTCCAAGATTTACTTCTTGAACAAACTTTTCAGAATTGGATTCACTTGAAAGTTCATCTCCACTGTATGCAGGAGCAGAGTTCAATTTATGATCCACAATTTGTTCCTTGATCCATCCTAAGGGTATATTTGAGAATGGAAGTTCTTGAAGGTCGCAATTATCTTCCCCAGATGCAGGCACAACTTTGTCTCTTTCTGGTCCTGCAAGCATAAAAATCATATGATTCCTCATGTTTACCTGCCTTTCCCCTACATACCTTCTTAGTGGCGCTAAGTGTTGAATTTTGATTATCTGATACAATTGGAGATTTCTGTCCTTCAGGAGGTGCCTGCAAAAAATAAGCTTGACTTCCTTGCTTACTCTTTTCTATTTTGTTCAAGTGAAGAACATTGGTTTTTCCCTCTTCCCGTCCTTCTTGTGTTGCTTCCGCAAAATCTTCATTTACCTCACATATCTCCACTGTGCAGCATTCTGCACTTCCCATCATCCAACTTAATAGGGCATCATCTTCTGAAGGCATTACCTGAGTTTCCATTGCATATCCAGTAGCCTTGTTGATGTCTGATCCTTCTTCCAAATGTATCTGTAATTGATTGTTAGTACATGTGGAAATCCATAACTTGTTCTTTCCCCAATCTTGTAGAGCCTTTGCTTGCCTTAACCAAGGCCTTCCCAGGAGTAGAGGATATGAGGTCTCCTGAGGCAGGGCAATAACAACAAAGTCTAAAACAAAATGACAACCCTGCACTATCATAAGTACCTTTTCAACAATGCCCACTGGTGCAACCCGACGTTGATCTGCTAAGGTGACTGTGAAGGGTGCTGCCTTTGTGGGATTGAGCCTTAGTTTCTTCATAGTGAAATCAGGCATCAAATTGGTGCCGGAACCTCCATCTATAATAACACCTGCTAGAGCTTCATCCTTGATTAAAACGGATAATCTTGAGCTCTGATAATCAGCCAAGGGTGCAGGAGGAAAGTCCACCATAAAACCATCTATACTAGGAGGTGGGCACAAGCATGCAGAATGTATAATCTTCAGCAGATCACTTCTTACTTTAGGATCTATCTTTATGAGTTGATACAGGCTAATCTTATGATGAATACCTTTCAAAATTTCTTCAATGTCCACTTCTTGCTTGCCTTCAGAAGTACTCGTTGGTTGATCTTTTAGCAAAGTAGTTGCCCTCTCATAAGCTTCTTCCATTTCTTCTTGGTCCTTCCATCCCTCCCTCTTTTCTACAACTCTATCTTTGAGTCCTTGTTGTTCCTCCTTTTGGGCTACTGCCGCTTGCCTGGCTCTGGTCATCATTGGCATGGATGAAGATGAAACAACATAAGATTGAGCTGTCATACCTTCTACAGGTGGGGAGACTGCAATCATGTGAATAGGAGCCGGACGACCTCTTGGGCAATCTCTGGTGTAGTGATCCTTAGCATCTGGACAGTGCTGACAAGGGGGTGCATCCTCGGGAAGAGAACACTTGTTCTGCATATGGCCATACTCCCCACAACGGTAACACATTAGAGGCCTATTGTATCTAGGCCGAGTTGGGTGGGTCTCTTCTCTATTAGGTGCATTAGCAGTGCTAGCATAATATGAATCTACACCTTGATGGTTACCTCGCTGTTGTGTCCCCTTAAGGTAGTAGCAGTCTCTTGCCTCATGACCCTCTTTGCCACAGAACTGACAACTGACTCTGTTAGGACAATTTACATTGGAATGTCCATTATTATTACATATTGTACACCAAACCTGTCTTCGTATGTCCTGGGTAGTCCGCAAGTCTTCAAGCTCACGCCTAAGTTGAGACACTTCATCCCCATTATGAGTTGAGAGTGGCGGTATGACCTTCTCTTCTTGGCGACTTTGCTGCATCCTTAAGGCCTCCAACTCCTTCCTGAGTTGCCCGATCGGATCCAAATCGGATGCATAATTTGGTTGAGACTCTACTTCAAAATGTATTCTAGCCTCCTCAATGCATGATGCAGTTGCAACAAAATCATCAAGTGTTGCATCCAGTCGGAGGGATTCCCGAAGCTTTTGTTGAGATGACTTAGGCAGAGCCTTCTCAATCCATTTTTTGACTAAAAAATCACCTGGAGCATGAGGCAAACGAGAAACAAGTGCTTTAGTTCTTGTGTGTAATTCATGGAAGGATTCGCCTGCTCGTAATTTTAGGTTCTCTAGCTGATCTAGAGCTCGTTCTGAGGAGTCGCTTGGTCGAAATGTCCGCGAGAATGCCGCTTTTAGTGCCTCCCACGTAGTGAAGTGCCCATCAGCATACTGGCTATACCATTTGTCCGCAAGGCCTTCCAATGTAGATGGAAAGAGCACCAACATTGCATCCTCCCGGTTCTGCAATCCTCTTCCACGACATAATGAGACGAATCTCCTTACGTGGTCATTTGCATCTTCATAAGCCAATCCTTTAAATGTAGGAAACTTGATGTTCAACCTAGAGAGTAAATGGGAAAGATCCTCCATTGGTGCCGGCGCTTCTTCTGAAGTATCAGAGGAAAAATCTAAGGTTCTCCTATGTTTCTCTTTTGATAATGGTGTTACTCCCAAATCAATGGATAGATTCAAGGATGGTGGAGGAGAGGTAGGCTCACTGGTTGTGGTTATTTCTAACTTGTTGAGACGCTTCCGTTCACGATGAGACTCCTTGTCCGCCCGCGTATGGGTCATGTACCTATTCGCAAATACAATAGGGCGACAATCCTCTCACAGAAATGCAAAGGTCCCACCGGGCGTGCCAAACTGTAGAGGAGGTACTGGGGTATCCGCTTTTAACAAAGGTAGGAAAATGGAGATTAAACACGTCCAGTACGTCACCTACTCAAGGGGGGTTCTCTTTAGGGAAGTATACCCTTTAACATTTCTGTGAGCAGGCCGACAACGAAAATTTTACAGAATGGTAAATGCTTCACAATTATGGACAACCAATATCAAATGAAGACTCTGCCTGATTCAAACCAGATGATTACAAAGTTGGGCAATTGATATATGATGCTTACAAGTGTAAACTTAGGTCTAACAAGCCACAAGCTAAGGGCTGACAGATCACTTGAATAGCAAACACACCAATACAAAAGTTTCTCCTATCCGCATAAGGACCACTGATATGCAGACTAAATCAGAACAATACAAGTGGTAAGATCTTTTCAAGAGAATAGAGCGCAATCTACTACACTGACTCACGGATAAGAAGAAGAATCCAAGCTACCCTTTTACACTATAGTGCTCATAGCCCTTCACTGAGAAGCCTCCCCTCTGTATACACAACAGAGTAGCTCCCACAGTAGACTTGAAACCACCAAGTGCAAGAGAGGTCTTCTGCATAATCTTGTACATGTACTCCAGTGTGTGTCGTCGCAGCCGTAGTCCAAATGAGCACAAATCCTTTGATTTTATAGGCTCCAATAGGCCAAGAGAGCCTTGCCGAATCTTCACGTCCACTGATCACGCGCCGGTTAACCACCCAAAATTGGAGGGGTAGGTCAATTATTCCCTTGATTTGAATTGGGTCCTCAAAAGTAGGTAGTTGCCGTGAGCGGCAACATTTGTTTATCCACTTTTACTTTTGGCAATACACTTTTACTTTTACCAACTCACTTTTACCTCTTCATCCGGTTCTGACAATCCAACGAAGCCGATTGGTCCATCTGCTTATCCAATCATGGTGTTCCTCCACTGCCCCACCTTGCAGCAATCTTCTAGAGATAACTGGCTCCATATTCCAGAGTCTTGCTCTTTTCAGGGTCAATATTTTGTCAAAGCAAATATTCAAAGGATTCCAAATTGCACTTTTCTATGTTAAAATTACGGACCTCTGCATGTTCTTCAAACAATTACTAAGAATTTAAATGACTTAGATTCAGCTTCTTTCTCTTCTTCGGGAGATCTCTGTTCGGTCTTCTTAGAAGTCTGTTGAGCCTCCTCGGGCATATGTGTGGGTGTATGTGTGTGAAGTTGTGTGTGAGTGTGAGTGTGTGGAATTGTGTGTGAGTGGAAGTGCATGTGTGATTACGTGTGTGCGCTATGCTTGTGTGTGTGCTTTATGTGAGTGATTATGTGTGTGAGGGTGTGGGCGAGGGTGAAAGTGAGGGGGAGTGCGAGGGGAAGTGTGTGGAGTGGGGGGGGGGATTTGTGGGAGGCGGAGGGGGGAAATTTTGGGAGGCGGAGGGGGGAAAATGTAGGAGGCGGAGGGGGGTAAATTGTGGGAGGCGGAGGGGGGAAATGTGGGAGGCGGAGAGGGGGGATTGTGTGAGGCGAAGGGGGGAGGATAATTGGCGGAGGGGTGTGGGGTAATTGGCGGAGGGGCAAGTAGGCGGAGAGGCTTTGCGGGGGTGAGTGGTGAGGGGAGGGGAGAGAGGGAAGGGGAGATAGAGAGGAAGAAAGAGAGGCACATGGAGGCTCTACAATAGATATGAGTGTTCAACACACGAGATACTTGTTTCAGTCCCCCCCACCCCCCCCCCCCACACACACACACATATATATATATATATATATATATATATATATATATATATATATATATATATATATATATATATATATATATATATATATATATATATATATATATATATATATATATATATATATATATATATATATAGAGAGAGAGAGAGAGAGAGAGAGAGAGAGTAATTTAATAGAATGAAGAAATCAAATGGATACAAGGAGGTTATATGTACTAAAGTAAGTCTATGATCCAAGGGTCTGGCCGGTTCAGACATATATGAAATCGGACATCGTTTGGTCATCCGTGTGTATGACCAAAGATCTCGAGTTTAGACTTACTAGGAGGTCTTGTGCTCTTGTGAACAAGTGACCCATTTAGCCTAGTGGTTAAGTCTCATGGATGTGAAGGAGGAGGTATTGGATTCAATCATACCAAAGTTGGATGAGAACTTCAGCTATGTTTCCAAGTTCCATGAGCATTCTTCGATTCCATGGAACTCAACAACCAAATCGATGAACTTGAATACAAATTGAACTTTCAAGTTCAACAAATTTGTGTTTTGTTCAAGTTTTGCATCTCTGGTAATGATGCATAGGGCCATGAAAATATGGAAACTTTGGAAGCACTCTTCTATTTAGAAGATTTCGAAAGTTCTAAGAAGTTTCTTTGTGGTTTCAAGATTCATATCTCACGATGAAACCTTGGTAAGTGGCTTTTAGGAAATGAGATATTTCCTACAAGAGAAACACTAAAATGAAATAGTCAAGCCTTCTATTCCACATGAGATCATTCTCCTACCATGTTCGAGATGAATTTAATTTTGGGAAGGCAGACGTTCCAAGTAGAGGATCTTAATTTATGTATGAACTCTTCCAAAAATACACATAAGTTCAATGATGATGTTCAAAAATAAAGGTACCAAGAAAAACTATGAAGCTTTTATAAGTTTTCATTTGATTTCATCCCAAGGAGTGATGGAAATCAAAGGTTAAACCTCAACATCAATTGATTCTTGATGTCAATAAAAGGATGTTAGGTTCTATAGTTGCATCTTTGGTAAATGATGCAACTAGATAAGCAATCTTTAGGAAATAAGATCAGTTGCTAAGGACTTGAAGCAAGTGTGAACTTTTCATTTAGGAATAGAAAGTTCCAAGAAATGGATTTCCAATCCATGAACTTTTCCTAAATAAGCTATAAAGTTCAAAGTTATAGTAGATTACTATTGGATCAATCATCAATAGATGCTTGGACTTTAAACATAATTTTGATTGGTGAAATATGTTTAAAGGACTCTAGTAACATCTAAAGATTGACCAACTATAATAAATTTTGTATCAAACACAAGATTAGGAGTCAATATCACATAAATGAAAGTTCAAACTTAAACTTTCATAGGGACATGGGAAACCATATCCAAAGGGTGATATTTAGTCTCTAGTTTTATACTTAGGAAATGAATACAATTGAATTAGTAATGTTTTTGGATATTATTTGAAAGAATTTCTTTCAAATATCCTTCTAACATTGCAAAAGATTCCAAGATGAATCATTTGCTCAAGATATTTGATTCCCTAGAAGGAATCTCAAGTCTTTGAAGAATAACATTCTTCCAAGTATTGAGAATGAAGTTCTTCATACTCTTTAGTCAGTAAGTAGTTCCTTAGCAATTCCCAAACCATCAATATTGGTTAATTAAGTCCAAATAGTGATGTAACCCAAATGTACATCAAAGATTCTTAGCTTTGGAATCTGAGAGGCATCAGTGTATGCTTGGACTTAGTAGGAGAAAGATCTCTAAAATCCCACAGGTAAGCAAAGAAGCTTTAGATAGTTCAAGAGATCTTAAAAGATAAAGACTAAGTCTTTATTCTAGTTGCAAGATCAACCAGACTTGATCAAGCTTGGTCATGATTATCCAAGAACATGCGATTGGAACTACTTTATAGTTTGCCCAAGTATTGGCAATAAAATTCCTTTTGGGAATTATTCACTCAAATTCCATTTATCCAATGGAAAAAAGTGAAAAAAGTAAGTTGTTCCAAGTCTGAACAGAGTAAATGAATTCCAAGAATGTAGTCTGCAACCGTGAAGACGGTAATTAAGTCTATGGAAGGTAAAAGTTAATGTTTGCCTATCCTTAAAGGGATTTTGGTACAAATCCAGAAAGCATGAGCGGATGCTTAAGACTTAAGCAGTAAAGAGATTCCTAAATAAAATCCCCGGGGTAGGTACCTAAAGCATAAGTAAAGAAAGAAATCTAAAGTCAAGAAGACAATAGCTCTTGTCACTACAAATTGGTCAAGGATAAACCAATTGAACTTGAACCTATGAAGATTCAAGTACTTGGAATTTTGATTGGTTTTCATTTGAAAACCCTAGCAAAGAAGAATTGATATTCTATTAAGAGGTTTTCAAGTTTCCAAGGAAAGCACAAGATCGTAAAAGGATCTTGTGAAGGGATCAAAACCTAGAAAGTCTAGTTAGACGTAATGCCTAAAACTTCAAAATGTTTTTTTGAAGAAAGAAGGTACTCTATCAAGAGATGTTGAATTGAAGAAAGAAGGTACTCTATCAAGAGATGTTTAGACTTTAGGATAAGAATCACCCACACATTAATGTGAATATTAAATAGTGTGGTATGGGACACCAGATTTTATACTTAGATTGATGTAGGAAAGATGGTATGGGACATTGGACCGTGGGATGATAATTATCTTTTAGTCCTAGATTGGATCTTGAAGTTTGATCCTCATAAGAATTAAAACTTCAAAGAAGGAGTTTAAATTCAAGGAGGATAAAAGTAGTATCTCAAGATACTTCAAGGAAACTTCAAGGTAAAAGAACAGAAGATATGAAGTAAGTAACTTCCAAGATCTTCTTGAAACACTTCAAGATAAAGTGTTGTTAATTCGGAAATATTTCATAAATTTCTGAAAGAAGTTGGACTCTGATTTTGAGTTGATCTTTTTCAACTAAGGATTTGATTGACTAAGTCAAGTATCAAGTTCCTAGTGTAACTTGGTAAATTCACTCTTTTGACTCAAAGAAATACACAAGAATCGCATTCCCAGTAAGAAGTCACAAAGATAGAATGTGACCTGAACTTAGTCTCAAGTGAAGCATTATTTGAAAATTGAACTCATCAACAGAACCTCAGTGGGTCGACACACTGATGTTGGATACCACACTAGTATCTTTTGGATTGGATGACGTTTTCGATTTGCTCTGAATCTTTTTGAGAATCTAGATTATTTCTCTTAAAGATAGAAAAAATGCTTCAATATCTATTTGAAATAGATCTTTGATAAAGTCCTATGTCATCTAGACTTTGACTCATAGCAAGTTTACGTATCTTCAAAGTATGAATTGGTTGTAAAGTGTTTTAGTTATTTTCACTTTCCAAAACTTTTGGAATTGGTTCAGACATGGTATTTGATTCCTTTTGCAAAAGATCAGGGTTAGCCGGTTAGAACTAGATAACAAAATTGAACATGTTAGATAGATGTTATGTACAAGAACCTTTTCAATCTTCAAAAGATAATAAGTCTAAGTGGACTTATTCATTTGAGTTTGCTTCAAGATATAGTATAAATGATTTTCTAGAGTCTAGTATAGTCTAGAATAGAGAAGTTAGGAATTTCCCAATAGATTGACAATTCCCAAGAACTTTTAGCTAAAAAATTAGTTTTGAGAAAAGTATCCTAAGTTGGACAATTTTCATTGTGAATTTGAATCGGTCAAGTTATAGTATGATTGACTCAACAGAAATGGTAAACTTTCTCCTACAATTTTACATAGGATTTTTAAACTCATTAGGACAAAGTAATCCTATAGTCGGGTCAAAAAATCAAGTAACTGTTGGATCAAATTAAACCATTGTACAAACATCTAAGATAGATGTTTGGGACAACCATACTTCAAGTTTTCCAAAACAAATTCAAGTGAATCAAGAGTTCTCAAAGTCTTGCGAGGGATAAGAATCCCACCTTCATTACTAAGTACATGCACCAATCATGCCCAGAAATAGACTAGTAAGTTGAACCCACCCAATTCACATGTTTGTGCCTAGATTGCACATCCAAAAAACTGTGAATTGGCCAGGGATGTGTTTTAATCCACCCTTATTATTCTTCACTGGTTTGTACTTTGTCCAGTTCATCAAAGTGCAACAAGAGACAGTGTTTTGAATCATTTGGGTAGGGACACCACCACAGAGATGAAATATGTTCTTCCAGTTTTGGAACATGACCATGTTCTTCCAGTTTTAGAACATGAGGCTCGGGGGTTGCCTATAGTTTGTATATAGCTCTATTTTTTAGGACGAAAATATTTTCCAAGGGGGGAAGAATGTAATAAAGTAAGTCTATGATCCAAGGGTCTCGCCGGTTCAGACAGATCTAAAATCGGACACCGTTTGGTCATCCGTGTGTATGACCAAAGATCTCGAGTTTAGACTTACTAGGAGGTCTTGTGCTCTTGTGAACAAGTGACCCATTTAGCCTAGTGGTTAAGTCTCATGGATGTGAAGGAGGAGGTCTTGGGTTCAATCCCCATGGGGGACATGGGGAGAGTATTTTGCCCAAAGAGATCTAGAGCCTTCTAGAAGCATCCACTTGAGTTAACTCGAGTTAACTGGGACACTTGGCGCACATGTAGTTACATGGCTGACACTTGGATGGTTAGTATCCACCTGCCTAAGAAGGCAGTCCCCTGGAGAGAGCTATATATAGAGGCATTTGGTTGGCAGGAGAGTCATCTCTCAAGCATGTGGTGGTCGTAATCTTCATTCTCTTGCATTATACATGAATGTATTTATTTGACTGCAACATGTTCCTAACAAGGACGATATGACATGAATATGGATAAGAACATAGAAATGAATGCACATCTAAACTATCGACGAAGGACCTGAAAACGCTTGAGTTTTTATTCCTCGCACCAAACGCTTGAACTGTATTAGAAGGAAGAAACGTAAAACCAAGTTACAGGGTATTACGAAGCAAATTAGAGTGTCCACTTCGTCTTGAAATTATTTCCTTCAATTATGTAGATAATTCTGTGTAAAAAATGGAGCAATCTTTATGGTTCATGGTTCTTCAATTATGTAGATAATTCTGTGTAAAAAATGGGGCAGTCTTTAGTAGCTCTACAGGGATTTAGTATATAGAAGTCTTTCTTCATATTTCCAGAATTGATTGTGCATAATGTTTTTTAGATCTTTAATATGCCCTCCCTTTATCGCATTCTAGACGGTTATGTTGCATCCAACTACCTCCTAAGAAGACTCTTATGGTATGAGAAGAATACATGCCTGATGTCCTCCTATACTATGAGATATCTTTTATATGAAAATGGGTCGTTCTATAAGATTTGGCTTTGGCATTGTCCCACTGTAGCCAAATCAATTTCATTGCCTTGAGGAAATGGAGAAAATGACTCGGCAATCGGGAATGATAGATAAGACTTGGATACGATAGATTTATCACGATAGAGAGCACATGACAAACCAAGAAACCCTCTGTGATAGACCAAGAAATCCGTTGCAATAGACTAAGACACCCGCTGTGATACGTGGATGCACACATGATAGACAACCCATGTAGCAGCATAGTAGTGGGGTGAGGAGATGAGACGTGAGGGCAGTAAAGTGTCATCAGGTAGAGAAAAGCACCCATCGGCCTCAACCGAAGCGTCCTGATCAATGTTGGTGTCTTTTACCACCAAGTTTGTGTTGAAGTGGACCTTAACCTTGTTCTTCCCACCAAGATCATCATGGATATTGATGAAGGACTCCCTCTCAAATAAGAGGTAGTTTACAAAAACTTGCCCAATGCTTTCTTCCATTGCGCGGCACAAGGTCATAGGATCAAAGTTTTCCCTTTGAGGTGGAAGAATTTTTTGCTAGAAAAGAATAAGGAAAATGATCAGGGACATATATTTTCAAGCTTCACTTGACAAATCATTTTGAATCCGAAAGATAAATCCCCTTATCTAGAACCAAAAAAAAGGCAAAGGAATGCAAATTGAGGATCTTAATTCAGATTCCTTCACATAAGTAAGGCATAGAAGGAGAAGAATTTCGAAAGGAGGAGGTGGGTCGAATCAATCTTGCTCAGTCACCTCAACTAACAATATTTTCTACAATTTAGAAAAAGAGATCAATACTTTAGACCACCCAAGTGAATGGAAGTAACAGTTGAGTGGAAACCCTAGAGACTCCTTCCACAAGCAAGCAAGGTAATCTAGAAGAATTCACATTCAGCAAAGAGGAGGATTTCAATCTAGCAGAGAGGATAACTGAGATATTGAAAGTTCTAATATCAGCTTCATATTTCCAGGTAATGCTGTGGGGTGGTGTCTCAAAAGGGTAGATTCCCCACTGGACTACCATGGAAGAGCAATCTTAAAGGACATCTTGTATGCCAATATCCATCAATCTCTAGAAGAAGAGGGCAAGATAAAAACAAAAAAAAGAGGATTAAATTCTTGACCAATAAATACACCTCCCTTAGTAAATGATTGTTGTTTCATACAACATTCAAGGATTTTCTGAACCCCCAAGAACAATCGTGTTTGATCAATGGGTTTGAAGTAAAAGTGTCAACCCAAACTTTATGTGTTTTCAAGATATCAAAGTTGAAAGAGTGGAACTTCAAAAAAGGTTAAAGAGCATCTCGGTGTCTCATGTGTGGATCACCACACAACACTTATGTGGGAGTGGTGGTGCGGCTATCGGCCTCAAAAAAATATGGAAATCATTTATGGTGGATACTCTAATAGATCATAACCATTGGTGGATTTCCACATCTTTTAGGGGCCCTCTTCTGCTCACCATTGTTTTAGCACCTACTCCGGACATGAACATACTAGATACTTGGAAATCTTTAGACTCTCTATCATTGGAGGTAACCCTCCATGGGGACTTTAATATGATGGAAGTCTTGTCTGATAGATGGGGCCAAGGGGTAAGAGTTTTTGACAAAATTGAAGAAGATGTGTGGGACTAGGTTAAGCTACACAACGATCTAGTAAAGACACACATGGCTCCTCTTGGTCAAACCTCTAGTTGGGAAATGATTTGTGGAAAGCTAGACTTGATAAAAGCTATATCTCGTAGATCATCATTGACAAGCAACATTCCCCATCCCTTTTGCAATGTGTGGGATTAGTGTTATGTGATCAATACAAAATGATTCTTGACCTCAAATCTCTTCTTAGACACACGAATGCCCCTTGGTTTCATGCAGATCCCTGAATCCCCTCCTTTCCTTTTGTTCAATAGGCGATCTCTAGAGATCGGAGTGAGGCCTTTAGACATTATGTCCCTCTAGCTAAGTGCTAGAAGATGGCTACCAAGCAGACCCAAGCTCTCCTTGTCAAGGCCTAGAAAGAAATTCTTAACTTTAGGTGGATGAAAATTGAAAATATTTATAGTCTGCTTCGGCATCTCGAGATGGAATTCAATAATGGTGATTCCTACCTCCAACCCGAACTCTGGAAAATTAGAAGCAAATTAAGATAAAGAGAGGAAATCCAAAGAAGAAACATGCAGGTCTACTTTGAAGATTGGTGGGTGGGCAAAGCAGAAAAAGGCCAGAAAGAGATGTATAAGCTCATGAAGGAGAAACAACTCAAGGAAGAGATCCCTTTTATGGTAGACAACAACGGGGTGGAATGCACTTCTCAAATAGAGAATATTGAGTTAATAACCAACCACTTCACTCAACTCTTGGGGTGTCATGTGGTTCTCTTCTCAAAGGTGAGATTGCATGGCTGCCATCTTGAGAATCGGATAAAAAAGAATTCCACAAAACATGGTGCATCTTCTTGACTCTCCTATAACTGACACGAAGATCCTTGAGGTTATTGACAGTCTTCCTAGTGATAAAAGTGCGGGTGTGGATAGTCTCACCAGTAAGTTCTTCAAGACTTTTAGGAGTGACATTTTGAAACCACTTCTTTTGGTGTGGAAGGAGGCCTTGCACTTCGATGCCCTCCTTAACTTTCTTAATGAAGGGCTAATTAAGCTAATTCACAAAAAAGATAGAAAAAATAGAATTGAGAACTAGCAACCGATCGCTATGCTACAACTATGATCTTAGCTAAGGTTAATTGTGAATCACATTACATTCCATCAAGGGTCCTAGATCAATGAGGACCAAAATGGTTTCTTAAAAGGCAGATCCATCCTAGAGGCTATTATTGTGGGAAGTCTTGGAAATTGCCAATGGGTCTTCCCAAGATGTCTTCTTCATAAAGATAGATTTTGACAAAACATATGATTGCCTAGAGTGGGATTTCATTATGCAATCCCTAAGAGACATAAGTTGTCATCATAAACTTATGAACATGATCTCTATGCTTATGGGTAACACCTTACCTCGAATTAGTATAAATAGTCAACTCTTTCAGGAAATCAAGCTAAAATTCTATTAGACAGGGTTGCCTCTTGGATCCTCTATTTTTGACATTGCCACTAATGGCCTTATCTTCTTGGTGAACCATGAGGCCTTTCTTGGGTAGATCCAAGGTCTTTGGTTGTCTCATAGTTAGAACTAGTTGTTAGTGAGACTCGTTGCCATCATTTTTTGTGCATAAGGACCATAATAGTATCAACACCTTCTAGCAAATTCTAAATGTTTCTACACTATGTTGAGATAAAAAATAAATCACTCTGAAACTATGTTCAAGGCCATCTATGGGCCTTCATCCGAATTCTTGAATTACAAGGGTTGTAAAGAAATACACAAGGACACATTTTTTGGCTCCTCAAGATCTCCATGGCCTTTAAAGTTTCTATGGGCTAGCATTGGAACTAGGTTCTAACCAAACTACATACTAAATTTGCCTACTCGAAGGGAATGTAGCTCAACCTATTGGGCATGCTATGGTGATCAAAACCTTCCTCATTTCATCCATTATCTATTTTCCTACATGTTGGAGGTTGAAAGAAAAAGAATTATCAAAGCTTGAAAGTACTTGTAGAAATTTTCTTTGGACTAGCGATCCCAATAGGAGAGACATGCCCAAAATAAAGTCCACTCTGTGTGCAGACTAGAGATTTAGGTGGGTTGAGCCTTTTTGGTGTGAAATTTATGGCAGGCAAAATGAATACCAAGTGGCTAATCAAGGTATGGTGCAATGTGGAAGCTTCTTTAGTGCAATCTATTCTTAGAGATACATCCTCTCTCAAGTTTAAGGGAATCCCTAGTTGGAAGGCTCTTGATCTGCTCACCTTAATCTTTTCTCAACATTTAGTGACTCCAAAAGGCTCTAACCTTGTTTTCTTGATATGGAAGAGTTGGAACAAGATGAAACCATTTATCAAGGTTCATGAAGATTGGAATGGGTGCCTAGAATTAGAAAAAATGATTCTATCTGGTTTCTTGTTAAGGGAATTAGAGAAGTTGATTTAGTAAACATCCAAAGAGCAAAGAAGTTATGGAACAAAGGTTTTACAAGTGGAAACATCTCTAGAACCTCGAGAGAAGTTATTGGATAAGTTTTGAGGAAAGTGACTTGAGTAGTAGAGTTGACTATGATGATTGTTGCCTTTTCAGACAAAGAAAGAGCATGTAGGACAACTCAAAGACCCCTCTCATTTTTGGGAATGATCGGCTCTAGATTGAGGGCTAAGATGTTCGAACATTGATAAATAGAAAAAAAAAATTAGGATCATTAAGCACCTTGAGTGGCATATCTCCCTTACTAAGAGATGGTGTGAGAACTGGTCTGGCATGAGATCGAAATTGTGCATGGGGACTTGTGTCATCTGCTCATTGAGAACCAAAAAAAAAAGGATGCTTATGTAGCGAATCCTCCATCATGGAATCACGACCAATGCTAAAGCAATTAAAATTTTGGGGCCCCCCACTAGTGTAAGCATTGACTTCAGAGCTTCTGGATCTAGAAATCTCTCACTATGATTTTGAACTTACAAAGGCAAATCAACTAGAAACAAGTGCTACTTAGAGAGACAATTGGCTACTCTTCTACATTGTCGAACAATATCACAGCAGAAGTGGTCTAAAAGATATGGAAGGAACAATGCACGTTCAACTTTGACGCCCATCTGAAAGAGTTATCAATGGGAAAATCGCTTAAGTTGTTTGGTAGAAGAATATGTTTTTGTAAAAAATCCCACTTTCAGATGCCACAGGATGTTCGTCTTGGAAAACAACAAGATTAAAACTAAGTGGGTCACTCATGAGGGTGATGAAAATATCCTTATACCTTTTTGAAACTCTCTTTACAAAGTTTGGCTACCATCGATCATTAGGTCTCCTTCTCATCATAGCTAACATGCCTCCAGGCAGCCCCATTTTCTATATTGTTCTTTGTTCTATTATAATTCATGTATGGGAGAGTAGGCCCTAGTGGAGCTTTCTTTGAAGAAAAAAATCATCCAAACTACCTTATAAAACATTGTGATGCACGTACCCAATCAAAGTTGTCAAGGCTTCCAAAATACTACAAAGTGGGTATGTTGTACAAGAAAGATTAGGATGCCTCTCACGCTTTAATCAAGGGATGGCATGAGTAGGTGGAACTTTTATCCGAGAATCTAATATTCGATAAAAGCATAGAAACTATGTTCGAGTTCCCTTCCTACGAATACATGAATATACACATACACACACATATATACACACACGCACGCATATATATATATATATATATATATATATATATATATATATATATATATATATATATATATATATATATATATATATATATATATATATATATATATATATATAAAGTAAAATTATAAAAAAAATGGAAACCCTATCATCCCTTACATGCAACATATAGTTGGTTTTGATATACTTTCTTATGAGCTTGTTTCTCCATATGAAAAACACCATGTAGTCGTTAATCGTAGTTTTTCTGCCAATGATTTATTTATTTTTTAATTAATTATTTTATTAGTCTACCTATATTTATAGTTATAATTATCTATTTATTTTTTTGTTCCTTTTCTAAATACATTAATATCTCCAAACCAATTTTCTTTTTGGAATAGAGCTTCTTAGATCTTAGGGCATTTTCTTGATTCATTGGGATTATTGCAAGATACGGAACCATGTCAAGTCATGTTGCCGTGTACCAGCCATCCACCGCTACTCATTTCTAAAAGGGAAATCCAGCTTCATCCTTTGCAACCTTTGTCTAGAGGTTTGACTAGATCAAAGGCTTTATGTGTCACTTTCAAAGAGAAAAAGATGAGAGTAATGAGGTAATGGAAGAGACACTAGTTGTATCTAGAAACCATTGGGCCAAAGATTCATGTTTTCTAAGACAAGCTCTCATCATACGTTTGGTAGTGAACCTATAATGTAGAGCCACCACATTTAAAGTTCCAAGCCCCCTTATATTTAGGTACACCGCAGAATTACCACTTCATCTTGAATATATCTCTTCTATTTGGATCCCATGTCCAAAAGGCGTTCTCAGCCATCATCAAGTAAATGATGTAGGGGATAAGGAATAGTCTAACAGCCGCCAAATTGCTAGCCATGGTAGTTTGCACGCCCTTCTATTATTGAGCTTGGTACCTAATTGATGAATAAAATCCCCCTGTATTCTACTGTATTCTATATCTGAATTCTCCCTAAAACGAATATGAATTCTTGACTTAATTCCTTGGAAAAACATGTCCCTTCCCTGTTAGGATTATTTCCTGATTTAACTTTCCCTTGAAGAAGCTAATGCTTTTCTTATAGCAGTTTAGCAATGATGTTGTGCCTCATTTGAAAAAGTGTTTTTGTTCTTGTATTCATGATGATACTTTTGTTACTCTTCTTATTAATTACTTTAATAAATCCCTACTTGAGGTACTTCAGAAGGGTATACTACAGGGAGGGTTGCGTGCATGATATGTTTCAAAGAAAAAAAATCCACATCATCCAAGACAAGGCTTTTTTTAGATTGACAAGAAAATCGATAATCACAAAAACTTTATACTATAGTCTTTGTGAGACCTTCCTTTCCACATTTGATGGAATGATGAGTGTTGAATGCATTTCTTAAAAGCTAATGAAGAGTTGAAAAGGATTCAAGATTGAATATGATTTGAGGATTTAGAACGAAAGATATTTCGATGCAAAATATAAGGAAAAAAAAAAATTGACCCTTTCAAACTACTGCATGTTTTGTAAAAATGAAGAAGACTCTTCCTCATGGCTTTAACGATCTAGAATCTTTTTACTGAATTTTTAGACTCTATTGGATACTTATTTTTAGACTCTAATGGATACTTATTTTTACTGAATTTTTAGACTCTATTGGGCACTTATTTTTAAACTAGAAGATCTAGATTACCTATTTTAAGTGTGAACATGGACACTTAGAAAGATATAAAATACATTTCAAGCCCTTTTATAAGAGGACTTGTATATTTTAATCAGTTCCGATTTATGGAGTTCTCCTTGAATGTAATTTCAACACTTATTTTCTTTTATAATTTTGAACGTTTGAAAGTGAGAATTTCCATGTAAATCTACTCTGGATATGTTGTTTAACTTATGCATTATAGTTTGATCAGTCTTTTCCATATCATAGTTCTGAAGATTGTTTGTTTAGATTTATTTTACATTGACACTCGTGAATTATAGAAATTGAGATCCTCTGAATGTGATTAGCACAGAGACCTGGATCTCCATTTGATACTATATATGTTTTATTCAGTAAAATAGCATGGTTTAGCACTTTAAAACACCCAAAAAGCTTATTTCTATAGAAAGTTATGATCAAAATAATATTTGAGATTAATTATGGAATATCTTCTGATTTTCTTGCTTGATAGTGGTGGTTAATGGATGGGACACGTCTTTCTTGTGTGATTTTTTGGAATACTTTTTGATAACAAGGGTTGTGGTTTTAATATACTTTTTGGATTGAAAACTTAATGCTATGTTTGTTTTTTATACTAGGATGGTTGGAGAGGAAAACTTCATGAACAAACATATTTGGCATCAATGATGGGGATAAAAGCTTTGGACCTTGCAGATCTTCCTAATTAATGGAAAGGTATGCTTTCCCTCTAAAGGTACCACGAAATTTCAAGGATGAAAGGTGAGATGATCTTTGGCCTTTACAAATTTTGGTCACTCACTTTGTTGAATTCTTTGCAATAGAAGCACTATATTGGATTACATCTGCTTTTAGACGAATCAAGTAATCTTCTCCTTAAATCGTTTTGCTTAAACTCTCATTCAAGTCGTTTTGCTTAAACTCTCATTCTTTAGTGGAAAGGAAGAAATGTTTGTGACAAAAGTTGTGATAGATCAAGCTTTCCCTTCAACTTCTTCATTAATTATCTGAAAAAGTCACAAAAGTATCATTTAGGACCAGTTTTTCTTTCCATTCGTCTTCGGAAAATATTGAAAATACAAATCTCTACATTGAAATTTTATATTTTTTCATCTATAATATTTCAACACCGTTTTCTTTGAAGACTCTAAAAATTTCAAACGAAACTTTTGGACCTGGTAATTTCAAGTGTCCTTGTGGGCTTTTCCCTGCAATATCATTGAAATAGTTGTAGGAGGATTCAATTAAAAATCATGTGAGTAATTGTTGGTGGAAATCAGAGGGTGCTGGAATATTATGTGAGAGTGAGGGTTGAATTCAAAAGAAATTGGAATCTCATTGATTTTGAACAAAATCTGTAAATTAGGGCTTCATCTATTTGTGGAATCTTTGGAAAATAAAGTCCGTTTTTGTGAATATTGGGAGGCACAACCAAAAGGGCACCAAAAAATCAAGCCAATAATCAATTGGAGAAGACCACGATTCTCTGAACAGAGTCGTGGTTCCCTACCATAAATTTTGAGGAATTGGAAGTCTAAATTTTGAGGAATTGGAAGTCGTGATAACGTGCATTTGTGTTGGTTGTGAAAGATATCTTCCTCATTTAGTAAGGTATCGTAGATAAATCATGAAAGTGAAGAATTGTGAACCTTCTAACTGAGTATAGAAGCAAAGTTCAAGTGCATTTTACATGATTGGGCATGTTGTATCCATTTTACATGATGACTGGATGTGTACATTGTCTCTCAAGGAAAATAGTGATTTGAATGTAGAACATAATAATTGCGGACAATCAATTTAGATGATTTTGTGTATTTTACGGAAGCTGAAACATTAAATCAACATTTTTTTCATCACAATTTGGTAAGAATACTAGTCACTCGAGGAAAACATGAAGAATTTTATCGTGCGGGTGTGAAGATTGTAGACCACCATCTTATAAAAGCATGACCCTCGAAAACCATGACCTTGTTGAGAATCACAATTCCGTTAAGCACAACCCTGTCAACACGATCCTTTGAAAACACAATTCTAAAGAACACAATTTTCTCGCCACGATTCACTCATGTCACGATTCACGATTCACTCCTTCGACATCACGATTCTAAAGAACGCAATTTTCTCACCACGATTCACCCGAGTCGTGGTTCACGATTCACTCCTTTGGAAGACATCGTGATTCTGTCAAACATCACGGCATTGTACTAACTCAATCCTTTGAAAAGAAAACCAAATGCTTTGGCATCGAGAGAGCAACGACCTCTTCGTTATAGAAAGACACGATCCTCTCAAGAGTCTCACGGTACTGTGAAATCACAACTTCCTCGAAGAAAATCAAGTAATTGACAACAAAACATCGCAATTGTTTGATCTCATGACATCGCGATTTCATGTCCTTCGACAAATGAGATTATCTCCTAAAAATCTCAAGTCCTAGGCAATAATTGTGAAATCTTGAGACAACAATCTTGTGCGAAGAAACACGAGAAAATGTGACAAGCTAGAAAAATTACAGGATTTGGCTATGCCCACTCACATGCATATTCAGAGGGCGGAGAGAGAGAGAGAGAGTGACTTAAGAGGGGAGCAAGAATTACAATTGTATGAATGAATCATGATCCTCTTGAGGGAATTGTGATTTCTTGGATTTCAGCAACTAGAACATTTACACAAAGAGAAGGCACCAAACAATAGAAAAGTGAAAAAACTGAAAAAAACAATAGAAAAGTGAAAAATTAGAAATACTCGCATATGATATTTAGGTCAAGATTGATTAAGTCAAGCCTTTACACAAAAAGAAGGCACCAAACATATTCAAGGCATCTAAGTCACACCTTAGAGTGGATTGAGCTAAATACACTCAATATGGGCATGGAGCATCAATAGTTTGAGCCAAAAACATCTAGTCAAGGTTATTATAGAAACATCCTCAGGTAATTGTATACAAATATGTTTTGGAGCCTATCTGTTTCAAGATGGGTTACACAAAGAGCTCATTAAATTGAGAAATTCTTGAGGTTCCTTTGAACTTGATGCCAATGGAAAAATTTCAACGATGGTAGATATGAGGATAGATAAGAATATATACATGTTTGTGAAAAATCCAAATGAAACAAATGAATTAGATGAGAGTGCTGACAAAGGCTCATGGAATGATACCCCTAAATATCCACATGTATTTGAAATCAACACAAGGTGTAACGCTTCTAAAAGGAATCATACTCCTATGGAGCAATGGTGATTTTGAGGGCATCAATGTTCACTTAATGCTTTTGTACAAGATGGTGAAGCACTTGAATGCTTATGAATTGAGAGGAGACATGATTGGCATAACCAAGTGAGATAACGTAGGCTATCTTAGGTAGCTAAATGTTTGAAGAATCAATATGATGGGTGCAATGGTCCTAATGATTCCATAGTAGAATATAAGTATATATTGAGAGCTAATAAAGTCAATGACTACACTAGAAGTGGTGTCATTGTGATGCACAATGGTGCACTTCCTTCAAGAGAGATTCATGAGGATGCTCTCACAATGCAAAACTAAGCTATGGGCCACACGCATGGTATTCTGCATGGACCTATAGAACATATGATAGCTACATAGTACACACAAATATGATCAAAGTTTTCCTAGGTTTCGTAAATGCAGACAAACTAATAGTCTATGGCTAACCATGCCACTAGATTTTCTATTACAGAACATACACAAACATTTTCAAGGGTCATTTGGCCTTTCACATGGATGCTAATGGGAACATACCACTCAATTTGAAGCCTTTGGATTAACATTGGTTGGATGTTCTCCATCTTGTCTCCAACCTCTAAGTGGATGATGTGGCATTGTATGTACTTTCACTTATGTAAAAACAAAAAAAAAAAGTATATAGTGTGTATGTTTTTTTCATGACCACTTGAGTGTCGTGTTTTATCTAAAAATTGCTATTATCTCTCTCTCTCTCTCGTGCTCGTCTGTATGTGATGGTTGTGATATAGCTATGCAAAACCAACAGAGTGGTATCAAAGCATTGGTACAAATACAATGCATTGGTAGATACACAAGCTTTTGGCATCTGTTGTCGCCTGTATTTTAGCTCAAAAAGCTATGAATAGTAATCAGTGCCTGCTCACTTACCACTGCTTCAATCTCTGGCATTTGTCATCAGTTTACTTGCATTTATGACCTTCCTGTCCAATAGTCTTGAAGTAAAACTGCCTTGAAGTAAAACTGAGGTTCAAACAAGATCTGAAGTATTACTGGTCTGTTCGACAAAAGAGTTCAACATCACAATTGAAGGAAGCTAAAAAATCTGATGAATATGATGGCCTTGATTGAGGAGGAAGTTTTCTAAAGAAATATATTGGAAGCAGATCCTTTAAAATAACCTATATATTTATTTCAGGTACATATTTGATTTCAGTTTTTCATTTCGATTGCTTGTGGCAGGGGATGTCATGTATACTCTTGCGGGTCCTTGGATGGACAATACTCACACGTTGTGAGATGAATGCATGCATTTTGCAAGTCCTTAATGTGGACAACTCAAGCACCTTGTGAGGTTATATTACCTTCCTAAAAACCATTGAATTTAAACAAAAACTGAGGGACATGGTAAGGTTTTTAACTAGGGTATTCTCATCTTTGGAGATACTCTGTGATATAGGTGGAAGGCCAAAGAGAAGACATTCCAAAGACCTCATGTATGGATCACGAGATGAACGCATGTTTTTGAGGCCTCCCGTCAGAGTATATTTTCTTACGTTACGTGTTGTCATTGATGCATTTACCTAGAGTTTGGGTTTTGGAGTGGATTCACTATAGTTGATTTGGCTCATATACACTTTGGACAAATGAGACTTTGCCAAATTTCTTTCGGAGAGGTAAAAATTGAGCATATAAGTGCATAGATACGAAGGGAGTGCTTAGAACAAGAAGGAAAACCATTGAGATTACTTGTGAACATTCAATTTTGGTGCATATATCAAGAAATACAGCCGAATGTTGTCGAATTTTTTCTAGGCCTCGCCATAAAATTGCCATAGCATAGAGAAGTGCTTAAATTGCAATAATGGGTGATAACATTGCACAAATAGTTGGTGATAAGCTGAATAAAGGCAATTACCACATATGGTCGTATAGGATGGAAAATTTCTTGATGAGAAAAGGTCTATGGGGATTAGTGAATGGAGAGGACGAGTGTCCTGAGTTGCCAGATAACCCGAATGCAGAAGAGCAAAAGGAATATAAAACATGGATAGAGAAATCTAGAAAGGTTCTCCATTGGATTCAGATATATATATCAGAGAGTCTCATACCACATATTATGAAGGCTAGCACACTGAAGGAAGCTTGGGACATAATTCATAAAATATATGGTACATCAACAGAAGCTAGAAAAATTCACTTAAAGAAAAAGTTTCATAGCGTATGGCATGGAAATTAGAAAAATCGCTGATGATTTAGCTTCCATAAATTGCAAAGTTGAAGATGATGATATGGTTTCAGTTATGCTAAATGGTGTAGGACCACAGTACAAGAGCTTAGATACTTCTATCTTAGTAAGAGGCACCATGCCTCATTTTGACGAGCTAGTAGCCCTTTGCATGACAAAAGAAGTAAAACTTGGTTTGAATGCATCGAGAAGTGGTAATTCAAGAGATCATGCATTCTTTCAGCATAGAGGAAGATGTTCTAGTCGTGGATGTTTATCTTCTAGAAATGTAAATACAATGGATATGCCAAGAGGTAGAGGAAGATCATACTCGAGAGGTAGAGGAAGATCATAGGCACTTGGGAACTGTTACCATTGCAGAAAGTATGGCCATTTTGAGAAAGATTGTTATTATAAGCAGAATAGTCAAAGAGGAAGAGGTAGAAGCCATTATGCAGCACATGGAAATTTCTCTACAGAAAGTTCATATAGAGACTATGGCAGAGATAATATGTTTGCAATGGAGCATATGTGGAATAGTTTGTCTAAACCTGGAAACGATATGAACTGGTACATAGACTCTGGTTGCACAAATCACATGATAGCATAGAACTAGTTTGAGTCAAAAGAGTCTTTGAAGGCAAAAGAGTATGTGGCAACTGGTGATGATGCCTTACACTTGATTAAGGATGTTGGGAATGTACCGCTAGTACAAAGAAATGGTGTTTGAAACACATTGAGTGATGTTTTACATGTGCCTAGCATCACAAAGAACCTAGTTTCGGTTGGTAAACTTGCGGATCAAGACATGGAAGTAATTTTCAATAAAGGTGGCTGTTTTATACATGATTTCAATGAGCGCAAAAGAGGAAAATTTCTTGGTCATGGAAAGAAGATGGGTAGATTGTTCACGTTTGACATGGGTACACCCCTTTATGAGAACATGTATGCCAAGAATATTGAATATTCAGATATAGCTCAATTATGGCATAAACAAATTGGTCATATCAATTTGAGGAAATTGAAGTCTATGGAAAAGCAAATCTTAGTGCGTGGAGTACCAAGATCTGGTCTAATTGATATGAGCAATTCATTTATGCCATAATTTAGCTATATTTGAGTATTCACTATTCTTGACATACATGTTCTCATAAAGGGGTATACCCATGTCAAATGTGAACAATCTACCACGATTTGGTCATTTAAACTTTGAAACAATATGTGAAGCATGCACATTTGGAAAACACCAATGTATGAAGTTTCCAAGAAGAGAAATGCATAGAAGGGGACCTCTCGAGCTAATCCATAGTGATGTGGTTGGACCTGCTAGAACAAAATCAATTGGTGGCTCATTATATTTTGGATATTCATTGATGATTATTGCCAATATACTTGGATATATTTTCTGAAGCATAGAAGTGAAGTTTTTGAGTGCTTTGTGAGATTCAAAGACATGGTTGAAAAGCAATTGGACATGTACATAAAATGCCTACAATCAGATTCAGGGGGAGAATATATCTCAAGAGAATTTGATCAATACCTTGGTGATCATGGAATCAGAGGGCAATTGTCTTGTAGACACACACCACAGCAAAATGGTGTTGCCGAACGTAAAAATTATGTGATTGAGGAAGTTGCTAGAGCCATGTTGAATGAAAAAAACATGCTAGATATGTTTTGGGCAAAAGCTTGTCATACACCTATGCATGTTATAAATAGAGCTCCAACAGGCATGGTTCATGATCTCACTTCTTATGAGAGGCTATGGAAGCATAATCCAAATGTGAACTATTTACAAGTTTTTGGAAGTATTTGTTATGTGCATATGCCTAGTCAGTTGAGACACAAGTTTGAGGCAAAATCTAAAAAGTGCATATTTTTTGGATACTCAGAAGAGAAGAAAGGATATAGATGTTATAATCCTATTATAAACGAATGTATAGTGAGCAGAGATGTTATATTCGATGAAAATGCATCATGGTAGGCACCCAAAGACATGGATGTGATAGAGAATGATGTAGATGATTCTATGCATAATGTTCATGATGAGCCAGGAACAAGTTGTACACATTTTGACCATGAAGAAATCCAAGACTATGGTTCATATGAGTTTCCTACACCTGAAACGTCATGGAGTGAAAATGCAAGAGACTATGCAAGAAGAAAGGAGAAAGGGAAAGATACATACATGTCTGATTCAGATATTGATGATGACATAGTTATGCTTGGCATGTTGAAAAATATGAAGGAGAAATATGTTCCTCCACACGCAAGGAAAGAGACATGTTGAAGATCAGATGAAGAAACACCTTTGAGACGATCTATGAGAGTAAAACATATTGTGGATAGATTGAATCTATAAAATAAGTCTATGAAGCTTCATTATGCATACATGACAGAGAGAATCAAGCATGAGGATCCAAAGAATTTTCATGATGCGTCACAAAGTGAAAACTGGTGCAAAGAAATGGATGACGAGATGAATGCATTGAAGAAGAATGATACATGGGATTTAGTGAAATTGCCACAAAATAAGAAAGCTATTGGATGTAAATGGGTATACAAAGTGAAGTGCAAAATTGATGGTTCATTGGAAAGATTTAAAGTGTGCTTAGTTGCAAAAGGATATGCAGAAGTATATGGATTGGATTATGATGAAACGTTTAGTCCAGTTGTGAAAATGACAACGTTAAGAAGCGTAATTGCATGGGCTGCTATGAACAATTGGAAATTGTATCAAATAGATGTTAAGAATGCATTCTTTAATGGAAAATTGCATGAGGAGGTCTATATGTAGCAACCAAAAGGTTATGTGCATCCAAAGTATCCTGACTATGTATGGAAATTAAAGAAAGTGCTTTATGGATTGAAACAAGCACCAAGAGCATGGTGTGAACGACTCACTAAGAAGTTATTGGATCTGGAATTTATGCAATCGAAGGCTGATTATTCACTATTTGTATGGAATCAAGGAAGCTTACTGATTCTATTAGTGATTTATGTCGATGATTTTATCATTATTGGAAATGATGAGAAGAGGATTGCTGATTTCAAAAAGCAACTAAAATCTAAATTTTTTATGTCAAATTCGGGAGAGCTAAAATACTTTTTGGGAATTGAAGTAATTTAAATGAAAGAGGGAATTTGGATGATACAACACAATTATATGTTGGAAATGCTTGAGAGATTTGGTATGAGTGCTTGCAAACTAGATGATACGCCACTTGATGTTAATGCTAAGCTTATGGATGATGGGACGTACTTGCATGATGCAAATGTGTATAGGAAGATGGTTGGAAGTTTGATTTATGTACCAGAGATAAGACCGGATTTGAGTTTTGCAGTTGGTTTGGTGAGTCAATTTATGCATAAACCATGTAGAGTGCACTTGGATGCAGTGAGACGCATATTGCGATATGTGAAAGGAACATGCAACTTTGGCTTGTTTTGTGAGAGAAAAGTTCAGTCATGTATATATGCATATAAGGATTCGGATTTTGCAGGAAATGCAATGGATTGAAGGTCAATGAGTGGATTTTCATTTTCACTTGGAGGTTTCATTTTGTATTCAAGCTCATTCTGAGCTTAAGGGGGATATTTGATGATGTGGCATCATATGTACTTATGCAAAAACAAAAAAAAAGTATATAGTGTGTATGTTTTTCTTACAACCGCTTGAGCACGGCATTTTATTCGGAAATTGTTGTTGACTCTCTCTCTCTCTCTCTCCCGTGCTCATGTGTATGTGATGGTTGCACCACAGCTGTGCAGAACCAACATAAGGAAAGAGATGTTTCAAATCACTCATAACATTTTTGAATATTTCATTATTGGATTCTCAAAGAGGGAAATTAAGCATGGTACAACAACACTAATCCATACCTTAAAAAAACATTTGATAAAAGTGTAAAAGTAGCTATGGGGGAACTTTGATTGTACTTGGATAGATGTCCAATTGATGAGGCTCTATCTAGCCCAAGAAAAGTTTCATGTTGTGGTATATTGAAGAAAATGCACTGATTTGGATTTATGTATAAAAAAAATGCAATAGAATTTGAGGCCAATAGGGGAAATGATTCCATGGTCCATGAGAGAAATGCAATTTAAGAAAATTAAATCCCTCATGTGTGGAATAAAAAGCACATGACAAATGTGTACAAAACATGTGGGTTTGGACCAAAAGTAAGAGAGATTGTTGGAGTTAGATGTCTACGGAAGCACGCAAATAGCACAAGGAAGAAGAAGAAGAAGCTTGGAGCACAACACACAATACTGAATGTATTACCACTAGAATGTACAAAGATAAGTAACCTGTTAGGTCTAGAGGTGTATATACAAGCCGGGGGAAAAACCTCCTAAAGAGGGAAAAAAGTGCCCTGAGAATCCTAGTGTGTTCACACACATTAATACCTAAATATATCAAAAAATCCCCTCTGGGAGTGATGTTGTGAACAAGGAGCTAGCACTCATGTATAAGGAAGTGCCAAGCTATGTGGAATCAATCCACAAAAGGAAGTAATCCCAAAGCTTTGCATAAAGCTTCAAACTTCTCCCTAGATAGAGCCTTCGTGAAAAGGTCTACAATGTTCTCCTGCATGGGCACATATGCCAAGTTGATCTCTCGAGTAGAGAACCTCTCCCTTACATAATGATAATGCACCTCAATGTTCTTAGTGCAAGCATGGAATAGAGGGTTCCTCGCAATTGCCAATGCACTCTGACCGTCACTGAAGATGGTGCTGGCAAAAGACTCACCAACACCCAAATCAACCATAAGGGGTCTGAGCCACACACACCCAATAGTCATTGTGAAAGCTACCCTATACTCAGCCTCACAATTAGAAGTGGTCACACTAGTATGCTTCTTGCTCAGCCAAGATATGCATGAGCTACAAAGCATGAAGCAAAAACCACTAGTGGACACACAAGTGTCATAGCAACCATCCTAGTGAGATTTAGAAAAAGCATGCAAATCTGGCGATAGTGATCCCCCCTTGGGATAAAAAAACCCAAGTAGCTGGGTACCACTCAAGTAGCAAAAGATGTTCTTAACTCCTTACTAATGCTTGACACCTAGGCAATGTATAAACCTGCTCATTTGTGAGACAACAAACTGAATGGCTGAGTAATGCATAAGTAAATCAAGGATCCAACAACATGCTGATAGAGAACAGTATCAAATGCATCTCCACCATCGTGAAGACTCGATCATAAACCTGTCTCCATAGGAGTGGCAATAGGTTTATAGTCTTCAAGGCCAAAATGCTACAATAACGTGTCAATATATTTCATTTGACACAAACCTATTCCACCATCAACTTGCATAAGTTGAATGCCCAAATAATGATGCAAATGCCTCAAATCAGACATCTCAAATGAGGCATGCAAATCAGCCTTGAAATCAGCAACATGCTTCTTATGAGGACCAATGAGTAGCATGTCATCAACATACACAACAATGATCAGAAGCACATCATTAGGATGCTTAACATATAAGGTGCTTTTAGTTGGACTCTTCTCAAAACCATGTGTAATGAGATAGACATGTAACTTTTCTTACCAAGCATGTGGTGCTTGCTTTAAACCATATAATGTCTTATTTAACCTGCACACCCGGTTTTCATACCCTTTCTGCACAAAGCAACCAATTGAAAAACATAAAATTCTTCATGCAAGTCACCATTCAGAAATGTTGTTTTAAAGTCGAGCTGATGTACATTCCAAGCATGATGAGCTGCAAGTTCATAGATTCTATGCATAGTAGTTATTCGGCAAGTAGGTGCAAAGGTTTCATCAAAATCAATGCCTCTTTCCTATGCATAATCCTTTGCAACAAGCCTAGCCTTATAGCTATCAATTGTTCCATCAGTTTTATGCTTTCGCTTGTATACCCACTTAGTGCCAATGGCCTTCTTGCCGAGAGGCAAGTCACATAAAGCCCAAGTACCATTTTTCATGATAGCATCATATTTAGATTGCATTACAACCATCCAATGTTCAAAATTTTGTGCTTTATCAAACAAAATAGGCTCAGTCTAATCATAGAGACTAGAGGCAGCCATAGCATAGAAATGTGATGCAAAAGAGGCACTATGAGAGCCTAAATGAGTGCAATATGATAGAGGTGCATCTAGTTTGTTGTTATGCAAAGTTTGCACAGCCTCTCATCAACAAGTACATCGTGTGAATCTGCATCAGAAATAAAATTTGCATCATCACATGAAACCTGTAAAGGCTAAGAAGTTGCCAATAGGACTAGCACTAGACTGTCCACCTGTAAAAAGAGGCAGCAAAGTATCATACATGTCTTTGGAGCTAACAAATGTCTCCTTCATACATGAAAGTAAAGATTGAATAGCATCTTCAACAAAAACAACATCACAACTAACCAAAATGTGTTTAATGTGTCGATGATACAAACAATAGCCTTTGCTTTCAAAACTGTACCCAACAAAAATACATTTTGCTGCTTTATCATCCAATTTCCTGTGATGTTGTTCAGGCACTAACACATATTACAAACAACCAAAAACATGTAGATGAGCAACAGATGTCAAGCCTCATATGGAGTGATAGATTGTAGTGCTTTAGTGGGACACCTGTTAAGTACATATGCTGCACACATGACAACCTCAAGCCAAAAACTATGTGGTAAAGCCTGACTTTTGACCATACACCTCGCCATCTCCATGAGTGACTTGTTCTTCCATTCAACAACTCAATTTTGTTGAGGTCTTTACAGCACTATACACTGATGTTTTATCCCATGTTCATCTAGAAATGCATTAAAGTCAGAAGACATATACTCTCCTCCTCGATCAGAATGGAGGGTGCCCATTTTACATGCTGATAGATTTTCAGCCATAACCAAAAATTGTTTGAAGCACATAAACACTTTGGACTTTGCTTTCAATGGATATACCCATGCATGCCTAGAAAAATCATCAATGAAAGTCACGAAGTAAAGATAGTTTTCAAAAGAGGGTGTCTACATAGGACCACAGACATCATTGTGAACAAGTTGCAATTTTAGAGTAGTTCGAATTGAACCATCATTTGTAAACGAGGAATGCTGCATTTTGCCCAAAATACAGGCTTCATAGACATGTTTTCCCGATGCCTCAAGTTTGGGCAAAGAGGACACCATTTTAGATTTTTGCAAGCATAGAAAACTAGCAAAATTTAGTTGACCAAACCGTGCATGCCAAAGCTTTGCATCTGACATAGTCTGAGAGTCATGCAAATGTTGAATCATTCATAGATTTTTCATAGTCTTTGAGCTTATACAGCCCATGACATAAAATGCCAGAAGCCATTGCCATTTGACAGATCATGAATTGTACATCTGTCATCAACAATTTTCATAACCAAGCCAATCTTAGCTAATGCAAAAACTGATAACAAATTTTCCTTGATCCCTAGCACAAATAAAGCATGTGAAAAAGTGAAAGAACTACCATCAACAGTAGTCAGAATGATCTTACCAACTCCCATGAAAGGATAAGAGGAGTTGTTGGTGCATGTGATAGGATTCCCTATAAGGGCAGGCTCTAGTGAAGTGACGAAACTGTGCTGCGAGGTAATATGTTTGGTTGCCCCACTATCAAAGTACCAAACATTTGAGTCTACTCTAGACATACATTGTTCAAGAGAAGATGGGTCAAAATTGCAAACAGTAGTAAACACCCATTCTTCATTCTGCACAAGATTAGCAGACTCTGTTTTTGGTGTAGAGGCCTCTACAACAACCATTCCAGCCCCTTTTTTTATTTGCCTCTTTTGTAGCAAGTTTTGGACAGTTCTTTATGGACATGATTTTTTCCTTTACAGTACTTACAAAAGAATTTCTTCTTTTCTGATTTCTTCTCATCTTTGTCTTCCTTCTTCAAATTTGCAGCATTTGCAGATTTCTACTTACTAGTAGATCAGCTCCATTTTCCTTTGCCCTTCTGACTAGCCAAGAAAGCTTGATCTGCAACATGAATGACTTGTTCTGCCTACACCAACCTTCCTGCATTAGAACAGAGACTAACTCCTCAAATGACAAGGCATTTGGATTGCCTTTCATCATCAAACAAAGAGTAGAAGCAAAACTCTAATATGAATCAGGAAGACCATTCAAAACGGTCTACACTAGTGAGCTATTTGGTTTAACTTCATCAACAAAAATCAATTGTTCCTTAAAGTCTGTGATCTTTGTTAGAGAATTTTCCATAGAATCACCTTCATTCATATGCTCACCATCCAACTATTTTTGGAGGTAAGCAGCATGAGCCTCATTCCTAGCTTGGTACAATGTGCTAAGTGTATCCCAAGCATCCTTAGCTATTCTGCAAGAGTGAATGTGAGGAATACTGGCATGTTTGACAGACAAGGCTATCGATGCATGTGCATGAGCATCTCTTCCATCCCAACAAATTTTCTCTACAGTAGGTGCAGTAGAAACTGCAGCACAAACAGGAATCTGAAGAATATTAACATCTTCAATGCTAGTTGCATCAGCTTCAATACCTGTATTTGCACGTATAATAGGATGTTTTTCAACACCCTACACAATGTTCCACACTCCTTTTGCAACCAATACATGTCGCATCATATAAACCCACAATGGGTAATTGCTACTGTCCAACTTATCCTCAACAGCCAACATATGGAATACATCACTACTTTCATCCATGGCCACTAACTAAAATACCTTGATGCGGAAAAATGACTGTATTTGAAAAAGTTGAACAAAACTACCCTAATGAGTTCTACTAAACTTGTATCAAACTTTGAGATGCTTATACTAGTGAAACAAAACCTATATATATATTTGGCAAAAAAAGACAAAATAGCGTGCACAAGCACTGTGATAGTGCATTTGGAGGCCGAAATGAGCTCAGATCGCGATTTTGGCACCATAAATTGAAGTGGTTTTGATCTCCTAATCAGACTGAGTATGCTCACCAAATTTCATGTGATTCAAAGATTGTGACCGGAGGGGTGTCTATTGTTGGTGCAATTAAACCCAAGCCCACATACTTGGTTAATTAGGTTATGCTTAATTTATTGGCATAAATTATGCAAGGCTTCATATGATCAATATCTTGTAAAACTTCTTCACATTTATCCTTGTAAAAGTGGATTACACCCACATGGAGTTAGAAAGCTCTAAAATCACAAATCAATTAGTAGTTGAGTGATGAGGGAATCTATCCTACACTTTAGGATTCACCTTTTAGGTAGAAGTTTGAATTTGAATTCAAACTTTGGCTCCAAGCATGACTATAAGAAGATGATCAAAAAGACCTGCGTGTATCTCAAGCTTGAGAGATCATTTTGAAGGACATTCATTGTGAAGTGAGAGCTCATCTCATAGCTCATTTACCTCTCACACATTGAGCAATGTGTGATTGCCAATGACATTGTATTTGTACATGTTTTAATACATATATCATCATTACATTCGCATTTTACTTCTCTGTATAACTCCATCAGAACAGTGATCTTCTCAGATCTTGTTCTCAATGTGTGGTTGATCATTTGCCGGGATTTAAAGCATGTTAGATTTAGCATACTTTCTATTATATACCTACAAAGTTTCATTAGCATTGCTTCTCAGGATCATGAGATATTAATATATCATTGCTCACTAGTTTGATGATTGTTGCAGCCCGTGAATGTCAGGATGGAGATATGATTTGCGAAACATCTTTCTCTACATGTAGTCCATAATTTTTTATGAAATCACTCATTATTGATAGCTTACTAAGTTAATTAGAGTTTCCCAAAAGGATTTAAGCCAACTGCTATTGTGCTCAGAGAATTGTTCAAAACACTACACAGGTGTAAGAACAAAAATAGCATGTTTTTTGTTCTTGGATCAACTTCCTACCTATCTGTTTTGATCCATCAATAGTGGATCATCTTCCAAGCAACATATATGATTTTTTGTGTTCATTAGCAAGTTAAAGAGGCCCACTACACTCTCCAACTATCATTCTTAGCAGGTGTGAGGCAGAATCTAGCTACAGCACTTCATCTCTTGTGAGTATCCACGATCTCTTCCAATAGTGGTATTAGAACAACAACAATCAAGATGGGAGATGGATTTCCATCCTTCATTGACAAATTGGACAGGAACAACTACTCACCATGGTCACTTAGGATGCAAGCCTAACTTCAAGGTAGAATTCTATATGGATACATCTCAGGAGATGAAGAGATGCCAATCTTTAGGAGCAAGCAACAACCTACAAGGGAAGAGCAAGCAAGGTTGACCACATGGTGTGCAAAGGATGCTCTTGCCAGGTCATATCTACTAAACTCAATCTCTGATTTCTTGTTGCCACATGTTAGGAATTGCAAGACCTCCCAAGAGACTTGGGAAGTACTCTCATCATATTCTCCTCAAATACAAGAGCTAGGAAGAATCAATTATGGATGGAATTTACAACTCTAAAGAAACAACCAAAGCAAGGAGTGGCTGATTATGTAACCAAGATGAAAGATGTGGTTGGCTAGCTTGCAAGCATTGGAGAGGAGATAGAAGAAGAACACATAGTGAGGCAGATCATTAATGGAATCAAGGTTGATGATAAGTGGGAATCCTTCACCACAACAATGGATCTCTACATGGATATGCAAATACCTCACCTCAACACCTTTATGGGGCAACTCTTCACCCATGAGACAAAGCTCAACGGAAATGGTGACAACTCTAGAGGTAACCAATCTTCAGCCCTTTATACAGATAAGAATAAAGCTAAGGATAAAGGTAGAAGCAGGAAGGATGAAGAAGAGGCTAGTTTCAAGCTAATTATGCAGGAAGAGGAAGAGGTGCTAGAGGAAGGGGTAGAGGAGGAAAGCAAGGTAGGGGGAGACCCTACAACAATACACCTTGCAACATTTGTGGTCTTAACAACCACACCACAGAATAATGCTTCAAGAATACTAGGAATCAAAGGGGAAGAGGCTTCCATAGAGGTAGTTATGGGCAATCAAGGGGCAGATACAATGGTGGAGGTAACTACAACCATAACTACAATCAAGGCTACAACAACAACACTTATCAAGGAGGTTTTAGAGGAAGAAGGGACTATAACAACTATATTGAAGACCAAGAAGACTCATTACTCATCATGAACATGACATCCAAACAAGATAAAGATGATGAGCATCTTTTCTACATTGATTCAAGTTGCTCCAATTATGTGGTTGGAAATGTAGCTCTATTATCTGATCTTGAAGAAGCCAAAGGGAAGCATGAAGTACAAATAGGTGATGATATTAAACACTCAGTCAAGCAAATTGGAAATGTCAAAACATCTGATGGTAGCATGATCCTTTTGAGTAAAGTTTTGTATGTGCCAACGATAACCAAACACCTAATTAGTGTTGGGCAGATTGTTGAGAAAGGTTTATAGATCAGATTCACTAAGCATGGAGCATATGTGGAAAAACCCAACAAGGCTTCAAGAGGATTGCTAAAGGCATTTGATATTGAAGACACAAAGAACATAGCACTATTCAATTATAGGAATTAAACCTTATCTGAGTTAGAAATATGGCACAAAAGGCTAGGACACATAGGAGAAAGAACTCTGAAGCAAATGTGCAAAGATCAAAGTGTGCTTGGCATTCCCAATGTGACCAAGCAACATATGATATTCAAATGTGGAGCATGCCAATTTGGCAAAGCTCACAAGCAACCATTCAATAGGAAAGGATACATTCATGAAGACTATTTGGAGCTTGTACACATGGATGTGTGGGGTTCTAGCAAAGATCCATCCATTTCAAGTTCAAGGTACTATGTCTCATTTATTGATGATTACACTAGATGGATAGTCCTTTATTTCATGAAGCATAAGGATGAGGTATCTACATGTTTCAAGAATTATTTGGCACTAGTTGAAAACCAAATAGGAAGGAGCTTGAAGAGGATCAGATCTGATAGAGGGAATGAATAACAAGATACACTCCTGAATTGAATGGAATGGCAGAGAGAAGGATCAAGTTAATTGTTGAAGCTGCTAGGTCTATGTGAAATGAGAAGAAGTTACCTAATTACCTATGGGCAGAGGCTATTTCCATAGCCACCTACTTGGTCAACAAGCCTCCATCCAAATCATTGGATGGTATGACACCCTATGAAGCATGGAATGGCAAGAGACCCTCATTGGACCATTGCAAAATATTTGGGTGCATTGCTTATGCACACATCCCCTCACAAATCAGAGGAAAGCTTGACCCTAAAGTTGAGAAATGTATATTCATTGGGTATGAAGAGAACCAAAAGGAGTATAGGCTATACAATCCCACTAACAAAGCATTTATAGTTAGTACGGATGTATTGTTTGATGAAAATAGTTCATGGTTTGAAGATGATTGTAGGAAAGTCAAGTTACCATATGATTTGAAAAATGATTTTCCAACCCTCACTCAAGAAGATCAAGACTTAGCAGAAGAAGAACAGATTGACTTCAAGGCTTGGAAGTCAAGAGGCAAGATCAAACTCAAGCAATTAGAAGACATACCAGAGTCTTCAAATCAAGCACTAAGAAGATCACAAAGAGAAAGAAAGAAGCCCGTAAGGTATGGATATGATACATCTTTAGTCACCAAGCACTCTGTGTATATCACTAAAGACTCTATGATAGAAGAGCCTACTTCATTTAAAGAGGCTAGGAAGAAGAAAGAGTGGAGAGAAGCTATGCAGGAAGAAATGGAAGCACTACATGAAAATCATACTTGGGATCTAGTTCCCAAGAAGCCATGCATGAAGGTAATTGGATCCAGGTAGATATACAAAATCAAAAAGAACTCAGATGGCTCTATAAACACGTACAAGACAAGGTTAGTGGCAAAAGGGTTTGCCCAAATTCATGGAGTGGACTATGAAGAAACATTTTCACTTGTGGCAAAGATGCCAACAATCAGGGTCTTGGTAAGTATTGCTGTTTCTAAAAATCAGAATCCATATCAGTTAGATGTCAAGAATGCATTCTTAAATGGATGGATATCAAAAAAAGTGTATATGGCACAACCACTAGGTTTCGAAGATGAAGATAAAACAAGTTATGTATGCAAGCTAAGGAAGGCACTCTATGGTCTCAAGCAAGCTCCTAGAGGCAGGAACCATGGACTTGTTACTTATTTGTAGGACCGAGGGTTTGTGGCAAGCACGACATATTCTTCTTTATTTTTTAAGAAGAACGAATCAAAAGTTATCTACTTACGTCTCTATGGAGATGACATCATTATTACAAGAAATGATGCTAATGGCATCAAGCAGGTCAAGGCTCAATTAATGAAGGAATTTAAAATCAATGATCTTGGTTTATTAACCTACTTTCTTGGCTTACAGCTTGTGTATACAGATTCTGGTATATTTATCACTCAAAGGAAGTACATACATGATATGTTGGTAAAGTTTAAGATGGAGAACACTAAAATTGCAGGTACTCCTATAGAACTCAACCATAAACTAAGTTCACATGAAGGTGAACTACTTAATGATCTTACAGGTTATCCACAACTTGTGGGAAGTCTCAATTATGCTACTCTAACAAGAGTAGACATTGCCTATGGAGTGAGTACATTGAGTCACTTTATGCTGCACCAAGGAAGCCTCATATGGAAGCAACAAAAAGAGTGCTTAAGTATCTAAAGGGTAGAATAAATGAAGGATAGTTCTATTCCTTCACTTCCGATATAGATATAAAAATGTATTCTGATGCAGATTGGGCTGGCTCCAAGGATGATAGGAGGAGCACTTCAGGGTACCTATCCTTTGCAAGTTCAAAGCTTATATCTTGATCATCTAAGAAGCAACCAACTATGGCCTTATCTTCCACAGAAGCAAAATATAGAGGTTTGGCAAATGCAACTCAAGAAGCTATGTGGCTTAAGCAACTATATGCAGATTTGGAGATACATTCCTACACTCCAATAATCTTTGGAGATAACACTAGCTCACTTCATTTGGCTGCTAATCATGTATATCATGCAAGGAATAAGAACATTGAAGTGCACTATCATTATGTAAGGGAGAAATTGCTTAGCAAGGATATTCAACTATCCTATGTATCAACTCATTTACAATGTGCATATATACTCACAAAGTCATTGGATGGAACAAAGATGAACACGTTCAAATTGATGATTGGTTTGCAAGAAATCAAGGAGCAATGAAGATCAAGCATCTTAGGCTTGAGGGGGAGCTGTTGGTGACATTAAACCCAATCCCACATACTTGGTTAATTAGCTTATGCTTGATTTATTGGCATAAATTATGCAAGGTTTCATATGATCAGTATCTTCTAAAAATTCTTCACATTTATCCTTGTAAAAGTGGATTACACCCACGTGGAGTTAAGAAGATCTAAATCAAGAATCAATTAGTAGTTGAGTGATGAGGGAATCTATCCTACACTTTAGGATTCACCTTTTAGGTAGAATTTTGAATTTGAATTCAAACTTTGGCTCCAAGCATGACTATAAGAAGAGGATCAAAAAGATCCATGTGTATCTCGAGCTTGAGAGATCATATTGAAGGACATTCATTGTGAAGTAAGAGCTCATCTCATAGTTCATTCACCTCTCACACATTGAGCAATGTATGATTGCCAATGATAGTGTATTTGTACATGTTTTAATGCATATATGATCATTACATTCTCATTTTACTTCTCTGTAAAACTCCATCAGAACAGTGATCTTCTCATATCCTGTTCTAAGTGTGTAGTTGATCATTTGCCATGATTTAAAGCATGTTAGATTCAGAATATTGTCAACTATACACCTACAAAGTTTCATTAGCATAGCTTCTCGAGATGGTGAGATATTAATACATCATTGCTCACTGGTCTCATGATTGTTGCAACCCTTGAATATCGGGATGGAGATATGATTTGCTAAACATCTTTCTCTCCATGTTGTCCATCATTTTTTATGAAATCACTCATGATTGATAACTTCGTTAATTAGATTTCCTCAAAAGGAATTAAGTCAATTGCTACTCTGCTCAGAGAATTGTTCAAAACACTGAACAGGTTTAAGAACAAAAATAGCAAGTTTTTTGTTCTTGGATCAACTTTCTACCTGTCTGTTTTGATCCATCAATTAGTGGATCATCTTCCAAGCAACATATATGATTGTTTGTGTTCATTAGCAAGCTAAAGCGGCCCACTACACTCTCTAGCATCATTCTTAGTAGGTGTGAAGTAGGATCTAGCTACACCACTTCATCTCTTGTGACTATCCACCATCTCTTCCAACAGGTCGATGATGCCGTAGATGAAGAAGTGACCTGCTCTGATATCAATCGTTGGAGTTAGACGTGTGCGAAAGCACTCAAACAACATAAGGAAGAAGAAGAATCTTGGAGCACAACACACAATACTGAATGTATTACCACTAGAATGTACAAAGATAACTAACCCGTTAGGTCTATAGGCGTATATACAAGCCGGGGGGAAAAAACCTCCTAAAAGGGAAAAAAGTGCCTCGGTGGTCTTAGTGTGTTCACACACATCAATACCTAAATATATCGACAAAAAGGTCTAGATTTTGGTAAAATTAATGCAGAAATTGAGTCAAGTAGTGTCAAGAAACATGAAATTGACCCTAAATTTGAAAAAATGGCTACAAAGGCACAATGTAGAGCCAAAAACCATATTGCCGATAAAAATAAAAAATATATATAATCACACCATAGGATAAAAAAATGGCCCAAGGGGGGGGGGGGAGGGGGGGAGGTGGGGGATGGAGGGAGGGGAGGGGGCGGGGGGTAGAGAGAGGGTAGAGAGAGATAGAGAGAGGAGAAGAGAAAGATGACGAGAGATAGAGAGAGATACAGAGAGAGGATAGAGAGGGATAGATAGGTAGAGAGAGAAGATAGAGAGAAGTAGAGAAAGAAGTTTTTTGGAACAAAAATAAAAGCCGAGGAGGTCCGCTTTTTTTTATGTCTAAAAATAGACAAAAAATCCAAATAAAATCCAAAAAAAAAATCCAAAAAAAAATCCAAAGAAATCCAAAAACACTCAAAAAAATAAAAAAGAATTCTCAAAAAATTCTATAACTAGAAACCTTTTCACACTCAAAACCACAAAGAGTCTTCTTTTATCTTCTATTTTATCAAGAACAATAGCATTGAAAAAAGATTAAAAATTCTAAAATTTTCTAAAAATTCTTTTAAAAATTCCTAACATTTTCCAACAAGGTGTTCGTGAGAAGGGCTATGAAATAGCTTCTAAATTGCATAAAAACGCAAAGAACAAGCATGAAAATGGATGAAAAATAATAAAATGTAAGCAATAAAGAATGGTACGAGAAGGTTATGTACATTGTGGATAGATTTTGCAAGTTCTAGGTAATCCCGAAAGCTTTACTTTTGCTGGTGATAGGCCTTGAGTCTAGATATGATGACTAATCGAAGCTCTTCACCCTCCACAGTCCCTACTGATAGAGAGTGTTAATCTCCGAAAGAACAAGCTACTCTTGAAGTTAGAGCACCTCTATATCAAGGGTAACTCAAAACCTTTACCAATTTAGAGGATCAATGATCAATTATCAAAATTTTGGATAAACTGTGAAGAAGATGACTACACAAAAAGTCTGTTGCACATAACCCACTCATTGACTTATCAAATATGTAAAGTTTTTTATAAAACTTTTCATAAAGGTGTCGCCTATAGTTTGCACAGCTCCTCCAAGTTAAATCATTCCAAAAGATTCAGTAGATCTTGAGAAATGATCTTAACAAGTCACCTATGTCTAAAAATATAGTTCTTTACAGTTGATTTTGACACATGTAACTTCTTAAGCTTGGTTCTCTCAAACTAGAAATGTTTAATCAAATGCTTTTAGTCATAGGTAGCTTACCTTCCAACTTAAAGAATGAGTGCTTTGTTGCTCAAAACTCTAGACTCTGGAAGGAGAACTGACCAAAACATTAGCATCGAATTTTGTGCCTCTTGCAACTTCTCTTCTTTTCATTTACACGTGTAAATGTTCCTACACTCAATTCTCTCAGCCTGATCACAATTAGAAGCTGAAAATTTGTACAGAGGTCACTCGACTATAGACTTAGACTTGTACAAAAGAATTTCACAAAAGATTCAACACAGAAGGAGAACTCTCAGAAATATCGGGTGCAACTTTTCTTCATTTCTGGAAAACTTTACATGTGAGTGATGAGAGAGATCTTACTCACTTCTAAAGTGTCTAATGACTCATACAACTTCTAGTTTCTCTATTCACATGCTCTCTCATAATTGCCCCGACATTTTTACTTGTATATATAGGCAAATATGTACAATCTCATAACCATAAAGCTATCTCTGAATTAATGTACATATGTATACACATCTTCATCCTTTGAACATATGCTTCATATCTTGATCTTTTCTTCAGTCCTTGACTTCAAACCTTCATCAAAACTTCAATTGTTGATTGTCCTGCACCAATAGCTCCCCCTCAATCATCAATTGAGGTTTTCTCTATCTTCTTTATACCTGCCATGTCTTTGAATCTTTGTAGCTTTGGTCCATACAAGCTCTTTGTTAGCATATCAGCTATCTGATCTTTTGTTGAAGTATGTATTACTTCAATCTCCTTATCCATCACCTTCTCTCTTAGAAAGTGATACTGAATCTCAATATGTTTAGTCATGGCATGAAAAACATTATTAGAAGCTAAATACAATGAACTCATGTTATCTCCATAAATAGTGGGTGTACTCTAAGTGATGTCAAAACTCTTCATAAGAGTCTTAAGCCATATCACTTCCTTTGCAGCTTCAACCAACCCTTTGTACTCAGCCTCTGTGGATGATAAAGCAATTGTGTGTTGCTTCTTTGAACACCATGAAAATAATTTATCTCCCACATAACACAAGTATCCATAAGTTGATCTCCTATCATCAGGATTACCTGCCCAATCTGTATCACTATATATTTGATGTTTGTATCCGATGTAAAATCATAATACAATCCTTCTTTGAGTGTACCCTTAATGTACCTCAACACTCTTTGTCCTGCAATCCAATGTTCTTTCCTAGGACAATGCATGAATTGAGATAATACTCCAACTGCATATGACAAGTCAGGCCTAGTTAATGTAGCATAGATCAGACTACCAACCAAACTTTGATATAGCTTCATGTCCTTGAATTCTTCTCCTCCAAATCTGCTCAATTTGTGATTCACCTCCATTGGAGTAGGTGCTACCCTACAATCATCCATTTTAGACTTGACCAACAAGTTTTTCAAATACCTTTCTTGAGTTACATACACTCCATGTTGAGTGTATGAGATCTCCATGCCCAAGAAATATGACAAATCTCCCAAGTCACTGATCTTGAACTCTTTCTCATTTGCTTCTTTAGCCTTTGAATGCCTTTCTCATCTGTACCTATAAGAATTATATCATCAACATATATGCACATATAAATGAACCCATCATCACTTGCTTTAACAAGCAAGCTACTCTCTGCTTTAGATACTTGAAAACCAAGTTACTTCAAGAACTTCACAAGTCTATAATTACATGCCGTTGGGGCCTGCTTCAAACCATACAAAGCTCTCTTGAGCTTACATACATGATCTGGATACCTTTCATTTCTGAATCCTTGTGGTTGCTCCATGAAAACATCATCTGAAATATAACCATTTAGAAAAGCATTCTTCACATCTAGTTGACATAATTTCCAACCTTTACATGCAACAATAGTTATAAGTGTCCTGATGGTTGTCATCTTTGCCACAGGACTATAGGTCTCATCATAACCTATACCATATGTCTGAGCAAACCCTTTCACAAGAAGTCTAGCTTTATACCTAGACACACTTCCATCTGCAAACCTCTTTGTCTTGTAGACCCATTTGCATCCAATGATCTTTTGACTATTTGGTTTAGGAACCAAATCCCATGTCTGATTCTCCATCAATGCATTATACTCTTCCTGCATAGCTTTCCCACAATTTTCTTTACCTTTTGCCTCTTCATATGTAGAAGGGTCTTCATCTGCCTTTATCATATAAGCATAATCTTTGGTAGCCAAAAAAGAAGTGTCATAGCTATACCTTGTAGGTTGCCATTTGTGTCTTGATGACCTTCTGAGTTCTCCACTCCTTGAGGGTTCTGGTTCATCACATTCTGGATCAAACCTTGGCACTTCTTCAACTTCAACCTGTACTTCATTGTTCTCCTCTTCATCAAATATCTGAACCTTTGATTTACCTTTCTTTTGATTCACAATTTCTTCATCATCTGCATGAACATTAAGTATACCTACATACCAAGTACCTTGCTCATCAAATGTAACATCCGTAGACACAAGGAATTGTTTTGTGGATGGACTCCACAACCTATACCCCATCTGATTATCATCATATCCAATAAACACATATTTTTCAGCTTTAGGTTCCAATTTATGCCTCAATTGAGATGGCACATATGCATATGCCAAACATCCAAATACTTCGCAATGATCTAGAGTAGGTCTCTTACCCCACCATGCCTCATATGGTGTCATACCCTTCAAAGCTTTACATGGTACTCTATTGACCGAATATGTTGTTGTATTTACAACCTCAGCCCACAAGTAATTTGGGCAATTTTTCTCCTTGATCCATTTGGTAGCATCATCAACATAAATCACATAATACCTTGAACCATTGATACTGAAATCCTTTGATGGTCCCCACACATCTGTGTGTACCAACTCAAGCTTCTCTGAATACATAAAATCATGCTTGGAATAAGATTTCTTATGAGCCTTACCTAATTGACATGCCTCACATCTGTATGTCATATGTTGACCTGCAACATTAGGCAATCCAAGCACTGAACCATTGTTAACCATATCTTTAATACCTCTTTCATTAAAATGTCCAAGCCTTTTATGCCAAAGATCTAACTCTGAGATCTTATGTCCTCCATAAGTGTACAAGGCATGACCAATGTTACCTTGAATCTTCAATGTGAAGAGTCTTCTTTCTTTCTTCCCTGAAACAATTTGTTTATACCCATTGCTAGGGTCTTCCACAAAAACTCCTTCATTAGTGAACCTAACTTCATAACCTTTTTCAATAATTTGTCCTACACTTATCAAATTCTTTGGAATTGTAGGAACATACAAAACCTTACTCAAGAGAGTACTTCCATCCTTGGCCTTCACTGATCCAATTGACTTCACATTGTGCTTTGTATTGTCACATGTTTGAACTACATGATTAGTTACCTTATTCTCCAAATCAGTCATCAAAGCTATGTTGCCACTCAAGTGATTGCTACACCCTGAGTCAATGTAGAAGACTCTTTGGTCTTCACTTTGCCTTTCATAAGTTGCATTCATTATCAATGTTGAATCCTCCTTCTGATCTAAAGCATAATTGTAGTAGGTATTGTTGTATTGTTGACTTTGGAATCCTCTACCTGCATTTCTTCCAAAGTAGCCTCTACTACCTCTACCTCTGAAATTACCTCTTTGATTTCTGCCACCTCTTCCTCTTGAATTAAAGTTCTGATTATATGCACCATTATTCTGAGTATTATGCCAACAATCATTAGCTAAATGATTTGTCTTACCACAAATCCAGCAAGCTTTGACTCCATCTTTATTACTTCTGCCTCTTCCTCTACCTTTGCCACCTCCTCTTCCTCTTAGGAAGTTAGCCTGGCTAGTTGTACCTTCATCTTCATTTGCTTGACCTGCACTTTTATCACCTTCACCTTTGACATCCTACTCAAAGGTTAGCATGTGTCCTAGCAACTGATTTAAGCAAGGAGTAAAACGATCTAGTGATAATTCAGTAGACAAAATGAATGGCTTCCATTTGTCATCACCTCTCAAACATGTAAGGATTTGCCTTACCAATTTATCATCCTCAATATCTTCATCAACTGCTCCTAATGCATCTGCAATGTCCTTCATCCTTGTTACATAATCTGAGATGGATTCAGAGGCCTTCTTCTTGAATGTGGTAAATTATTCCCACAAGGATGCCTTCCTTGACTTTGTGGTGTTTTGAAAATGCTCCTCCAAAGCATTCCATATATCACTTGCACTTTCAAAACCTCTAATGTGAGATAGCAAGTAGTCATTCACTGCCATGTATATAATGCTCCTGGCTTGAGCATCTCTCTTCATCCAAGTCTTCAAATCTGATAATTCCTCCCTAGTTGGAACACTAGGATCTCTGAACTCAGGCTTTTCTTCTTCACCTGTAGCATAACCTATCAAGTCCTTGCTCATAAGATGAGCTTCCATCCTCATTGACCATGCTGGATAGTTCTCTCTATCCAACTTCTCTATCTGAAGAGAATCTCCCATCCTTTCTTCACCTGTGTATTAAATCCTTCTAGCTTTATGAGGAATATGGTTACCTTTTCTTCAAATGATACTCCTTTTGTCTTCCTTGATATCTTCTGGCCTCCTTCTCAAGCTTTGCTCTCAAGCTTTCACCTTTTGAATCTTCAATTGTTGAATTCTTTATGACTGCAGCAGTCGGGGTCCTCCTTTCTTCAATTTTGATACTTCCTGCTCTGATACCACTGATGGAGAGTGTTAATCTCCAAAAGAACAAGCTACTCTTGAAGTTAGAGCACCTCTATATCAAGAGTAACTCAAAACCTTTACCAATTTAGAGGATCAATGATCAATTACCAAAATTTTGGATAAACTATGAAGAAGATGACTACACAGAAAGTCTGTTGCACATAACTCACTCATTGACTTACCAAATATGTAACGTTTTTTATAAAACTTTGCACAAGGTGTCATCTATAGTTTTCCCACCTCCTCCATGTTAAATCATTCCAAAAGATTCAGTAGATCTTGAGAAATGATCTTAACAAGTCACCTATGCCTAAAACTGTAGTTCTTTACAGTCGATTTTGACACATGTAACTTCTTAAGCTTGGTTCTCTCAAACTAGAACTTATTTAATCAAATTCTTTTAGTCATAGGTAGCTTACCTTCCAACTTAAAGAATGAGTGCTTGCTTGCTCAAAACTTTACACTGTGGAAGGAGAACTGACCAAAACATTAGCATCAAATTTTGCCCCTCCGACAACTTCTCTTCTTTTCATTTACACATGTAAATGTTCCTACACTCAATTCTCTCAGCCTGATCACAATTAGAAGCTGAAAATTTGTACAGAGGTCAATCAACTATAGACTTAATCTTGTACAAAAGCATTTCACAAAAGATTCAACATAGAAGGAGAACTCTCAGAAATATCAAGCTCAACTTTTCTTCATTTCTGGAAAACTTTACATGTGAGTGATGAGAGAGATCTTACTCACTTCTAAGTCTAATGACTCATACAACTTCTAATTTCTCTATTCACATGCTCTCTCATATTTGCCCCGACATTTTTACTTGTATATATAGGCAAATATGTACAATCTCATAACCATACAAAAGTATAAGTGAGCTATCTTTGAATTAATGTACATATGTATACACATCTTCATCCTTTGAACATATGCTTCATATCTTGATCTTTTCTTCAGTCATTGACTTCAAACCTTCATCAAAACTTCAATTGTTGATTGCCCTGCACCAACACCTACTATATCACACTTCATTTCAATTGTCTTATTTTGGGCACACTCACCATCTGATAGGGCCACCCTGAATCCTTCATTGGAATAATATTTCCAGCATACTCCATCTTTTGTATCTCTATTTTATCTACTTTTTTAATTAATTTGTAACATTTTCCTCTTACTGTTCTAGCTTCTTTAGCCTGTGGATTTTGCATTTCCAAAGTCCTATTAGTTCTTCCACATTCTTATAATGCCCTGCACGTACTACCATAAAAATCAGCATAAGAGATGATATCCTCACCATTTTCCATAACAAAGTGGCCATTCATATAGAATTTCAGGTAGCTTCATCAGTGTTGCACTTAAGGGTATGTCTTATCTTCTCTCTTTTCTCACTTGTGACTCGTTCACCTAAATCAACAACCTCAATGATCTCCTCTTTTCCTTCATAGACCCTCACTAATTGAGTTGTTTGGAAAAATTCCATAGCAAGAAGATGAGTCTTCTCCATGTAGCCAGGCCAACATGTTCCTTTCTTCATATAAATCCACCACTGAGTTGTCCAACAAATCTTTTTCCATTCAGATACCAATTGTGTGCATGGTGTCGGTATGTCTTTGGTTGTCTGGTCCTTCTTCTAAAAATACCTATTGTAGCTCTTTTCCCTCTTGTTTCACCCACATAGTGTCCTTATCCAAATCATGCAGCACATTGGTATGCATTAACCAAGGTCTCCCAATCAATAGTGGGAAACTTCCATCTACTTGTGGTAGCCTTAAGACAAAAAATCCAAATTAAGGATGTTACCTTGTATCTCAACTAGGACTCCATGGACCACCCCATAGGTCTTACTATGCTTTGATATATTGATGTGCACACCTCCTCAATGGTACCTTGTGCCACCTTGATTGCCTTCCTCCTTGGTTCTCTGCACTCTCTTGCTGCACACTAGGTCACTCTTCTTGCACACCTCTCTCACTTGCTTCTCTGCATCGCACACTGGTTCAATGCCTCTTGCTCTTCTCTCCTAGTGTAGACTATCCTTGTTGTGAGTGTCGATTCACTTATGTATATCACTCGAAACTGATAGCATATCTTGGTGCTCACCTTGATGTCCCAAGGATATCTAAAAATGTGTACAACCAACAACTCCCTATTTTGTCATGTAGTAACTTTAGGAGAAAAACAAAATTTTAAATGGGGAGCCAAACATACACTTTTGCATACCATCCTCTTCATGTGCCTTAAGTTTTGCCTTCATTTCTTCAATGTGTGCCTAAGGGAGGGTTCAACTCAACCATCCAAACACTTTAAAGCCCTTCAAAACCTTACAAAAAGGCCATCTTCAACCTACATTCAACCTTCTACAAAACCCTAACCACTGTGAATAAACTGATTGTGCACTACTTGTGCAACTTGTCCAACTTGACTTTGACCACTTTGACTTGTACCAGCTTGACTTTGACCACTTTGACTTTGACTAGATCAAGAATATGTATATGTATGTGTATGTGTATGTGTATGTGTATGTGTATGTGTATGTGTGTGTGTATGTGTATGTGTATGTGTATGTGTATGTGTATGTGTATGTGTATGTGTATGCGTATGTGTGTGTGTATGTGTGTGTGTATGTGTATGTGTATGTGTGTGTGTATGTGTGTGTGTATGTGTGTGTGTATGTGTGTGTGTATGTGTGTGTGTATGTGTGTGTGTATGTGTGTGTGTATGTGTGTGTGTATGTGTGTGTGTGTGTGTGTGTGTGTGTGTGTGTGCGTATGCGTATGCGTATGCGTCTGCGTATGCGTATGCGTATGCGTATGCGTATGCGTATGCGTATGCGTATGCGTATGCGTATGCGTATGCGTATGCGTATGCGTATGCGTATGCGTATGCGTATGCGTATGCGTATGCGTATGCGTATGCGTATGCGTATGCGTATGCGTATGCGTATGCGTATGCGTATGCGTATGCGTATGCGTATGCGTATGCGTATGCGTATGCGTATGCGTCTGCGTCTGCGTATGCGTCTGCGTATGCGTCTGCGTATGCGTCTGCGTATGCGTCTGCGTATGCGTCTGCGTATGCGTCTACGTATGCGTCTGCGTATGCGTCTGCGTATGTGTATGCGTATGCGTATGCGTATGCGTATGCGTATGCGTATGCGTATGCGTATGCGTATGCGTATGCGTATGCGTATGCGTATGCGTATGCATATGCGTCTGTGTATGTGTATGCGTATGTGTATGCGTATGTGTATGCGTATGCGTATGTGTCTGCGTTTGTGTATGTGTATGTGTATGTGTATGTGTATGTGTATGTGTATGTGTATGTGTATGTGTATGTGTATGTGTATGTGTATGTGTATGTGTATGTGTATGTGTATGTGTATGTGTATGTGTATGTGTATGTGTATGTGTATGTGTATGTGTATGTGTATCTGTATATGTATATGTATATGTATATATATATGTATATGTATATGTATGTGTATATGTATCTGTATATGTATCTCTATATGTATGTGTATGTGTATGTGTATGTGTATGTGTATGTGTATGTGTATGTGTATGTGTATGTGTATGTGTATGTGTATGTGTATGTGTATGTGTATGTGTATGTGTATGTGTATGTGTATGTGTATGTGTATGTGTATGTGTATGTGTATGTGTATGTGTATGTGTATGTGTATGTGTATGTGTATGTGTATGTGTATGTGTATGTGTATGTGTATGTGTATGTGTATGTGTATGTGTATGTGTATGTGTATGTGTATGTGTATGTGTATGTGTATGTGTATGTGTATGTGTATGTGTATGTGTATGTGTATGTGTATGTGTATGTGTATGTGTATGTGTATGTGTATGTGTATGTGTATGTGTATGTGTATGTGTATGTGTATGTGTATGTGTATGTGTATGTGTACGTGTATGTGTATGTGTATGTGTAATGGGGGAAGTATCTCAACCCCTAAGCAACGATGAAGCGCGAATGACCTCCACAGGTATCCTTCTTTGACCTCTGCACACCAAAAATGCTCTTACTCAGAGCTTATGCAGAGAACTCCAGTGCGCTTTTGTAGAACTGTAGTAGACACCAAGGGCTTTCCAACAAAACAAATTTCACTTGAAATGGATGCTTACACAAAGAGAAACAATGTCTACAACATGAGCTAGTTGAATGCTCACAACTGCTAGTCAAGCAGAGACCTCACTTCACTCCAGCAAACTTTTCTCAGAGATTATACAGAGAATGAATCTCAAACTTATGTCAACTTTAGAGGACTCTAATAGCTACCCAATGACACCAGAATCATAGCAAATGGATACATAGAGAAGGAGAACCAGCCCTTACAACAGAGAGCAAAATATTTCCAACAGAGCCTACACAAAGAGAGAGATATCAATCACACAACTTCACTAAAATGAATGTTTCTCCCAGCTTACTCAGAGAATGCTCCAGAGAATTGGTAAGCATAAAATAGACTCTTATAGCTATCCAATGAGATAAGAATTACATCAAATGGATACCATATGAGGGAGAACCAATGCTAACAACTCAGGGGTAGAGAGTTGCAACACTGCCTGCGCACACACATAGATATGCCTACTAAAAGAAAACAAACAAGCAAGCAAGGGGGTTGCTTAAGCAAGGGGCTTGCTTATCACAACTCCAGCACTTAGTGCTCACTTTACATGAGCTAAAACTCCAAGAAGATGGCCCAAAAGAAGTCGGGATACATGCTCCTTTGATAGTGAGAGGTGTGCCCCTAAAATCTAGGAACTACCTTTCCAAATCAGCCTCCTAACTTGGAGGAATTAGTTGAGATGACTTGGGGAGTGGTTGAGTGACTTTTCTTGATGGAATCTCGTGGCTTTTGGCTTCCTTTGATTGCTCCACATGTCCATAAAAGATTCCCCACGAATTTTTAGCTTGAAGCTTGACTTTTAACACTCCCCCTCAAGCTTCAATTCTTCATCCTCATCCAAGCTCCTTCATGTTGATGCATTGCTTGAATTTTGAAATCTTCATCCCATCCAAAGCCTTTGTAAACATGTCCGCAACTTGGTCCTTAGTACCAATATGATGTACTGAAACTTCCTTGGATATCACCTTTTCCCTTATGAAGTGATAGTGCACTTCAATATGCTTGGTTCTAGCATGATAGACAGGGTTCGATGCTAGATGAATGCTACTCATGTTGTCACAAAAAATTGGATATGTGTCAACCTGCAAATTAAGCTCCATAAATAACTTCTTAATCCACATTAGCTCACATGTGACTTGAGCCAAAGCTCTATACTCAGCCTCGGTGGAAGATAATGCCACCGTGGGTTGCTTCTTTGAAATCCATGAGATGATCTTGCTACCTAGCATGACTAGGTAACCACTTGTACTCCTTCTATCTTCCTTCGAACCGGCCCAATCGGCATCGGAATAAGCTTTGACCTGCATATCATCATCAAATGAGTAGAACAATCCTTCATTTATAGTGGCTTTGAGATATCGCAACATTCTTCTTGCAGCTTGCAAGTGTGTAGTCCTTGGACTATGCATAAATTGTGATAACACTCCAACTCCATATGCTATGTCAGGCCTGGTTATTGTGGCATAATTGAAAGAGCCTACAATAGATCGATACAAAGTTACATCCTCTAATGGCTCTCCATCAATGGAGCTTAGCTTTACATTAACTTCCATGGGATTTGAAATAGGCTTGCAATGTAGCATCCCAAACCTCTCAAGTAGGTCTAGAATATACTTCCTTTGTATGAGCATAATACCTTCTTCTTTGTATACAACTTCAATGCCAAGAAAATACCTAAGATCTCCAAGATCAGAGATCCTAAACTCCTTTCCAAGCTTTGCCTTGATCTCCTCAATGCCCTTTGTATCATTACCTGTAATGATAAGATCATCTACATACACACACATGTAGACCACAAGTTCTCCTCTTTGTTTGATGAAGAGAGATGGATCCGCCTTGCATTGATTGTAACCACATTTGATCAAATAGTCCACCAATATTTGGTTCCAAGCCCTTGGAGCTTGCTTTAGGCCATAAAGTGCCTTCTTCAACCTACAAACATGATGTGGAAACTCTTTATGAACAAAACCTAGTGGTTGCTCCATGTATACCTCTTCTTCCAAGTCTCCATTGAGAAAGGCATTCTTGATATCCAATTGGAAGAGCTTCCATCCTTTGCTAGCAGCCATTGCAATGAGTGTCCTAATGGTGCTCATCTTTGCCACGGGGCTGAATGTCTCTTCAAAGTCCACTCCATAGGTTTGTGCAAAACCCTTAGCCACCAATCTTGCTTTGAACCTAGAAATAGATCCATCTGAATTCCTCTTTACTTTATACACCCACTTATTACCTATTACCTTCATGTTCTCCTTCTTGGGCACTAGAGTCCATGTTTGATTTTCCTCAAGTGCGTCGATCTCTTCTTGCATTGCCTCTTTCCATTCGGTGTACCTGCTTGCATCTTCATAGCAATCGGGCTCATGATCTTCTACTACTTTGTTCATATATGCATAATGTGTTGCCATGTATGAATCATAAGTAAACCTTTGAGTTGGATACTTAACTCTAGAAGACTTCCTTTCTTCACCTTTTGGAGGAATAAACCTCCTTTGCCTTGGGAACTTGATCTCTTTCTTTGACGTGGCTTCTTTCTCCATCATGTGTCCTTCATCATCTTCAACTTCATTACCTTCTTCATCCAACTCCACCAATGTTGCTTTGCCTTTGTTGATTGATTGTGCTTCATAGCTTGATGAAGGTCTCCCCCTCCATGGTGAGTTCATGCTTGAACTATCTTCATTGATGGAACACCTTGGGCCGCTTAGCTCTAGGTCGATTTGTTCTTCATCATGTCCATGCTTTTCTTCTTCATAGTCCTGCATACAATCATACTTCTTATACCAAGGGAGTAGCTCATCAAATGCTACATCCCTTGATATCCTCAAGTCCTTTGTATTTGGGTTGAAGCACCTGTAACCTTTATGATCATTTGAATATCCTAGAAACACACACTTTTCTGCCTTTGGTTGTAGCTTGTGCCTCAATTCACTTGGCACATGTACATAACAAGTACATCCAAATATCTTCAAGTGGGAAAGATCAGGTTTCTTACCATAATAGGCTTGATATGGTGTCAAGCCATGGATCCCTGAGGTAGGAGCCCTATTCATTAGATACACGGCAGTATTTGCTGCATCACTCCAAAACATGTTAGGTACATTCATCTCATTAAGCATTGCTCTAGCGATCTCGGCAATGTATCTATTCTTTCTCTCTGCTACTCCATTTTGTTGGGGTGTGTACCTGCATGTTACTTGCCTCTTGATGCCTTGATCCATTAAAAAATCAGAAAACTCATTTGAGAAATATTCTCCCCCTCCATCGGACCTTAGCTTCTTGATATATGTACCTGTTTCCTTCTCTACCATTGCCTTGAATGCTTTGAAACATGTAAACACATCTGATTTGTTTTTGATGAAATAAACCCAAACCATCCTTGTGCAATCATCTATAAAAGTGACAAAGTACTTGTTACCTCCAATGGATTGCTCTTTCGTTGGCCCCCACACATCTGTATGTATCAACTCCAATGGATGTTGGCTTATGTAGCCACTCTTCTTGAATGGAAGTCTCGCTTGCTTCCCTAGTTGACAAGATTCACATAAATGCTTCATACCTTGTCCTTGGAAGTTGGGAAGACCTTCAACCAGCCTCTTGAATTGCATTTCCTTCATTCTTTGTATGTTGATGTGACCTATCCTCTTGTGCCACAAGTCCAACTCCGAAATCCTCTTGTTTCCATATGTGAAGTAGACATGTTGAGTAGAATGAGAATTTACCTCCAAAGTGAAGAGTCTCCCTTGCTTCCTTCCTCTTGCTATGACCTTGTAACCTTGCTTAGGGTTCTCCACAAAGCATCCACCTTTGTTGAACCTTACTTGATAGCCTCTTTCAACCATTTGCCCAACGGACACCAAGTTCTTTGTGATGGTAGGTACATGCAAGACATCCTTGAGACATCTTCCTTCCTCCTTGTCATCCAAAGCTACATCTCCAACATGGGAGATCTCATGGGCTGTATCATCACCTGTTTCTACATTTCCTTTACCTTTGGGAACATGTAGATTAGTAAACCAAGAAGCATTGCAACTCATATGGTTGCTACATCCACTATCAATATACCAAGTGTTATCTACTTTGCTTGAATTCCCATTCATGTGCATCATCAAGAGATTGTCATTTTCTGAACTTGTAGAAGCATAATTACCTTGGCCTTTGTATGAAGAACCTTGATTATAGTTCCTTTGGTTTCCTCCTTGGTAGCAATCTCTAGCATAGTGGCCAAACTTGCCACATATGTAACATCCTTCGCCATCTTGATTCCTGTTTTGTTGATGTCGTCCTCCTCTTCCTCTTGATCTTCCTCTCCCTCTTTGTGATGAGGTGCCTTGGTCATGTCCTTGATTTCTTGAGTGGCCTTGCCTTCCTCCAAACCTTCCTTTGCCCCTTCCTTGTCCTTGTCTTCCTTTGCCCCTTTGATTACCTACATAGAAAACTTGTGCATCTTTGCTTTTAGTTGAACTTCCACCTATGTTCATTTCTTCGGTGACCATGAGAGCAACCAATTGCTCAAAATCGGGAAGAGTATCCCTTACATAAACTGAAGTGGTAAAGGGTTTCCACTTCTCATCATCTCTCAAACCATTGAGAGTATAAGCCACAAGATCGTCATCGTCTACGTGGCTTCCAATGGATCCCAATGCATCTGATAACTCCTTGACCTTAAGTATGTAGTCATTTATGCTACTCCCTGAGCTCTTCCTAAGGTTGTTGAGCTCATTCTTGAGTTGGATCTTCCTTGCTTTGGTGCTTGTTGAATAAAGCCTTTCAAGTGTCTCCCATACCTTCATGCTTGAATCCAGGTCTTGGATATGGCCGATCATGCTATTGCTAATGTGTTGGGAAAGAATAAAGATAACCCTCTTGTCTCTTTCATTCCATTCCCTAAAGGCCCTTCTCTGGTCATTGGTTGGATTCTCATCCAACCTAGGTCTTGGTTCACTTCCACTAATCAACCCCCAAAGGCCCTTGCCCATAAGATAGTTGGAGACCCTAAATCTCCATGGTTGATAGTTACCTTTGTCTAGCTTTTCAATTTGAGTGTTGAAGTCTCCCATATCTAGTCTTTGATACTTGACCTAGCCCTTGGCTAATGCTCCAATGTGTGTAAAATGAAAATGAGGCTCTGAGGTTACCTCAATCCAAAGCTTTCCTTAGATGGACACCTTGTGCTCTTGCAAATTTGAGTAGAATAGCTCCCCCTTGATGTGAGCTACCTCCAAGAAGCTTTTGTTGATGCAACTCTTCAACCACCAACTCCAAGATGTCTTCTTGCTTGTATGTGATACCTCCAAGATGCCCAAATGCTCTGATACCACTAATGGGGGAAGTATCTCAACCCCTAAGCAACGATGAAGCGCGAATGACCTCCACAGGTATCCTTCTTTGACCTCTGCACACCAAAAATGCTCTTACTCAGAGCTTATGCAGAGAACTCCAGTGAGCTTTTGTAGACCTGTAGTAGACACCAAGGGCTTTCCAACAAAACAAATTTCACTTGAAATGGATGCTTACACAAAGAGAAACAATGTCTACAACATGAGCTAGTTGAATGCTCACAACTGCTAGTCAAGCAGAGACCTCACTTCACTCCAGCAAACTTTTCTCAGAGATTATACAGAGAATGAATCTCAAACTTATGTCAACTTTAGAGGACTCTAATAGCTACCCAATGACACCAAAATCATAGCAAATGGATACATAGAGAAGGAGAACCAGCCCTTACAACAGAGAGCAAAATATTTCCAACAGAGCCTACACAAAGAGAGAGATATCAATCACACAACTTCACTAAAATGAATGTTGCTCCCAGCTTACTCAGAGAATGCTCCAGAGAATTGGTAAGCATAAAATAGACTCTTATAGCTATCCAATGAGACAAGAATTACATCAAATGCATACCATATGAGGGAGAACCAATGCTAACAACTCAGGGGTAGAGAGTTGCAACACTGCCTGCGCACACACATAGATATGCCTACTAAAAGAAAACAAACAAGCAAGCAAGGGGGTTGCTTAAGCAAGGGGCTTGCTTATCACAACTCCAGCACTTATTGCTCACTTTACATGAGCTAAAACTCCAAGAAGATGGCCCAAAAGAAGTCGGGATACATGCTCCTTTTATAGTGAGAGGTGTGCCCCTAAAATCTAGGAACTACCTTTCCAAATCAGCCTCCTAACTTGGAGGAATTAGTTGAGATGACTTGGGGAGTGGTTGAGTGACTTTTCTTGATGGAATCTCGTGGCTTTTGGCTTCCTTTGATTGCTCCACATGTCCATAAAAGATTCCCCACAAATTTTTA
>CM035440.1:89307086-89319586 GCA_020310875.1 Ceratopteris richardii
CACTTAGTGCTCACTTTACATGAGCTAAAACTCCAAGAAGATGGCCCAAAAGAAGTCGGGATACATGCTCCTTTTATAGTGAGAGGTGTGCCCCTAAAATCTAGGAACTACCTTTCCAAATCAGCCTCCTAACTTGGAGGAATTAGTTGAGATGACTTGGGGAGTGGTTGAGTGACTTTTCTTGATGGAATCTCGTGGCTTTTGGCTTCCTTTGATTTCTCCACATGTCCATAAAAGATTCCCCACGAAGTTTTAGCTTGAAGCTTGACTTTTAACACTCCCCCTCAAGCTTCAATTCTTCATCCTCATCCAAGCTCCTTCATGTTGATGCATTGCTTGAATTTTGAAATCTTCATCCCATCCAAAGCCTTTGTAAACATGTCCGCAACTTGGTCCTTAGTACCAATATGATGTACTGAAACTTCCTTGGATATCACCTTTTCCCTTATGAAGTGATAGTGCACTTCAATATGCTTGGTTCTAGCATGATAGACAGGGTTCGATGCTAGATGAATGCTACTCATGTTGTCACAAAAAATTGGATATGTGTCAACCTGCAAATTAAGCTCCATAAATAACTTCTTAATCCACATTAGCTCACATGTGACTTGAGCCAAAGCTCTATACTCAGCCTCGGTGGAAGATAATGCCACCGTGGGTTGCTTCTTTGAAATCCATGAGTGTGAAGAGAGATGGTGGATGCAATCCAAAGATGAGTAGGTGCCGCTACAACCAGCTTCACACCAGCCAACTGAGACTTCAGAGTTGATTAGTAGACCCTTTAAGCTTCCTAAATCCACCAAAATATCAGCCAAGTACTTTGGAACATGTATCCCAAAAGTTTAAGTCAAGACCGACAAGTTGCGAAATGACTAGCTCCCAAAACTTGCTATTTTTGGACATACACCTGCTGGAAAAAATGAACAGTGCTCTCAACCTGGAAGGAATTAGAAAAATTCCTTTTGGGCATAGCAAATAGACTTAGCAAGCTTCCTATTCCAAGTTAAAACACTTCAAATGATGGACTGAGCACTGAGAACAAGTTTCATCAATTTCTGGAACATTCCCACAATTCTCGGGGCTCTGCAGAGATAGACCAGTAAGCAGTAAAATGCAGATATCTCCAAAAGTATAAATCCAATGACCTTGAAAATTTATAGGTAGAAACTAGACAGTGAGAGCTATCGAACGCACTTTAAAACACTGAAAAATGTTCAGTAAAACGCGAGATATGACCTTCTGAAGTTACTGCTCTGAGTGAGTATAGCAGAGAACAAAACAGAGAGGTAGATGATAATAAATGTATAGATTCACATATGATTACAACCACATTGGCAATGAATCTTTGCACAATGGGAGTAGAATGATAGAGCTATGGAGTAAGCTCTTCAATCTCTACAAAATGACATGAAGTGGTCACGTACAAGGCTTGCTTATCGCCTCTTCCTTCTTGCTCCTTTTATAGCTATTCTTGGAGGGAGTTTTGAATTCGAATTCGAATGGCTCCACCTAAAAGTGATCCCCAAAGTTAGGAGAGATTCCCTCAGCTCAAAAATTCGTGATTTTGGTAGTTGGAGCCACGAATTTGCTTTTACATCATGGATGAGGTAAGCCATCCTTTTCCTTTTTTCTTTTTCCATTTACAAGAGATAAAATGTACTCTTTTACAAGAGGTGTTCACATGACTACTCATGTGAATTACAAATGAGGATAATATCAAGCATATCAAGCATGTAGGCTTGGGCAAAATGCACCAACAGCTCCCCCTCAAGCCTAACATGCTTGGCCTCCAAATAAGTCTTCAATTGTCCTTGATTTCCTGCAAGCCAATCATCAACTTGAATCTACTTAACTTCGTACCATCAAGAGCTTTCGTCAACATGTCTGCACACTGCATATCTGTAGAGACATAGGATAGTTGAATATCCTTGCTCAATAGCTTCTCCCTTACATAATGGTAGTGGACTTCAATATGCTTGGTTCTAGCATGGTATACCGGATTAGCTGCTAGATGTAGTGAGCTTGTGTTGTCACCAAAAATGTGAGGTGTTGAAGAATGAAGTCCAAGATCTGTGTACAAAGATTTTAACCACATGATTTCTTGAGTTGCATTAGCCAAACCTCTATATTCAGCTTCAGTAGAAGATAATGCCACGGTTGGTTGCTTCTTCGATGACCAAGAAATGATTTTTGAACCTGCAAATGATATATACCCTGATGTGCTTCTTCTATCATCTTTAGATCCGGCCCAATCTGCATCTGGGTAGACCTTTAGCTCAATATCTGAAGTATATGAATAAAACAAACCTTCATTCATGGTCCCCTTTAGGTACTTGAGGACTCGCTTGGCCGCTTCCATATGTGGTCTTCTCGGCTTATGCATAAACTGACTCAATATGCTAACACTATAGCATATATCCACCCTTGTGAGTGTTGCATAGTTCAAACTTCCAACCAAGCTTTGATAGCTTGTGATGTCTTCAATTGGCTCTCCTTCATAAGCACTAAGCTTATGATTTTGCTCCATAGGTGTACCTGCACACTTTGTATTTTCCATCTTGAACTTGACGAGCATGTCATGGACATACTTCCTTTGTGTGATGTATATACCTGAATCTGTGTAGATCAACTCCAATCCAAGAAAATAAGTGAGTGGTCCGAGGTCACTTATTTTGAACTCCTCCTTCATTTGACTCTTTACCTGTTTGATTCCTTCAAGATCATTGCCTGTGATAATAATATCATCAACATACACACATAAATAGATCACTTCAGATCCATTCCTCTTTATGAACAAAGAGGTATCCGCCTTGCTAGCTTTGAATCCTTGGTCCTGCAAATAAGTAACCAATCTGAAATTCCAAGCTCTTGGAGCTTGCTTCAATCCATACAAAGCTTTCTTTAGTTTGCATACATAGTTAGGATGATGTGCATCCTCATATCCAGGAGGTTGTGCCATATACACTTCCTCAGAAATCCATCCATTCAAGAAAGCATTCTTTACATCAAGTTGATAAAGATTCCAATTTCTAGATGCAGCAAGACTAATGAGAACCCTAATTGTAGGCATTTTTGCAACAGGAGAGAAAGTCTCCTCATAATCAATACCATGGGTTTGAGCAAACCCTTTAGCAACTAACCTTGCTTTGTGTCTATTTATACTTCCATCTGGATTCCTCTTGATTTTGTATATCCATCGAGATCCGATTATCTTCATAGATGGCTTGTTAGGTACAAGCTCCCAAGTGTCATTCTCCTTCAAGGCTTCCATTTCTTCATCCATTGCATCTCTCCAAGCTTTCTTGCTTTGTGCTTCTTCGAATGTGGTAGGTTCTTCATTGGTTGAATCCTTTGCAATGTAGATTGAGTGCTTGGTGACCAAAGAAGTATCATAACCAAACCTCTCTGGTTTCTTCTTCTCCCTCGAAGACCTTCTAAGTGGTTGATGTGAGCTCTCGGGTCCATATGTAGCATCCTGCATCTTTGCTTTACCTTTGTTCTTCCATAGCTTTAGTCTTTCCAAGTCTTCTAGGTCAATCTCCGAATCACTTTCTTCAATCTGCTTTGGCTCCTTTGGTTGAAGTGATGGAAAATCTTCATCCAAGTCATATGGCAGCTTCACTTTCCTGTCATCATCAAACCATGATTTGTTTTCATCAAAAATTACATCTCTACTCACAGAAAATCCTTTATTGGTTGGATTGTACAATCTATATCCTTTTTGGTTTTGATCATAACCAATGAATACACACTTCTCTGCCTTGGGATCCAATTTCCCTCTTACTTGAGAAGGAATGTGAGCATAGGCTAAGCATCCAAAGATTTTACAATGCTCTAGACTAGGTCTTCTTCCATTCCACACTTCATATGGAGTGGTTCCATCTAGTGACTTAGATGGAAGTCTATTTATGAGATATGTGGCTGTCGACACAGCCTCTGCCCATAGGTAGTTCGGCAATCCCTTTTCGTTGAGCATGGACCTTGCAGCTTCGACGATAGCTCTATTCCTCCTCTCTGCTACACCATTGAGTTCAGGTGTATACCTTGTAGTGACTTCCCTTTTAATGCCTCTTTCATGCAAGAAGGCATCAAATTCAGAAGAGAAGTATTCTCCTCCACCATCTGATCTGAGTCTTTTCAAAGTCCTACCTGTTTGATTTTCAACAAGAGCAATATACTTCTTAAAGCAATTAAACACTTCATCCTTGTGCTTCATGAAAAACAGAATGGTCCACCTGCTACAATCATCTATGAAAGACACATAATATCTTGAGCCTGATATAGATGGCTCCTTACTTGGACCCCACACATCCGTGTGCACTAGATCCAAAGGATTTTGATACATATATCCTTTCTTATTGAAAGGTTGTCTATGAGCCTTGCCGAGTTGACAAGCTTCACACTTATAAATCATGTGTTGCCTTGTGATATTAGGCAAACCAAGTACACTTTGGTCCCTGCAAATCTGTTTGAGTGTCCTCTCACCAATGTGAGCAAGCCTTTTGTGCCATATCTCCAACTCTGTTAGAGTTTGAGATCCATAGCTAAACAAAGCTATGTTCTTTGTATCTTCCACTTCAAAAGTGAAAAGCCTTCCTGTCTTTTCTCCTTTGGCAATCCTTCGAAAGCCTTGCCTTGGGTCTTCAACATATGCTCCAAATCGATTGAATCTAACCTGCAATCCTTTTTCAACAATCTGTCCAACACTTATTAAATTTTTGGTAATTGTAGGGACATACAAGACTTTGCTTAAGAGGTTCATATTCCCATCTGATGTCTTCACATTACCTATCTTCTCCACTGAGTGCTTTGTGTCATCTCCTGTCTGCACTTCATGCTTGTTATGAGGATCTTCCAAATCAGAAAGTAAAGCCACATTTCCTGCTACATGGTTCGAGCATCCCGAATCAATGTAAAATATGTGATCATCATCCTTACCCTTCTTCGTTGATAGATTCATAATCAATAATGAATCTTCTTGACTTTGGTCCTCTGCATAGTTATTGTAATCTCTTCTTCCTCTATGGCCACTTTGATAGTTGTTGTTGTTGTTGTAATTTTTGTTGTAGTAGTTGTTGTTGTAGCCTCCATTGTACTTGCCTCTATTTGATCCATAGCCACCTCTATTGAATCCTCTTCCTCTTGAGTTCCTCGGGTTCCTGAAACATTCTTCAGTAGTATGGTTAGATAAGCCACATATGTTGCAAGGTTGAGATGATTGGAATCTCCCCCTGCCTTGCTTTCCACTTCTGCCTCTTCCTCTAGCTCTTCCTCTACCTGCAAAGTTTGCTTGGAAAGAGCTTCCTTCATCTTCATTCTTTCTATTCTTTGACTTGTCCTTGACCTTAGCTTTATCAGAATATAAGGCAGAAGTTTGATTACCTCTTGAGGACTCACCACCTTTGCTAATCTTTGCTTCATGAGTGAAGAGTTGGCCCATGAGTGTGTTGAGGTCGGGTACATGCATATCCATGTATAAATCCATGGCTGTTGTGAATGACTCCCACTTGTCGTCTGCTTTGATTCCATTCATGATTTGTCTTATGATTTGCTCCTCTTCAATTACCTCTCCAATGCTTCCAAGTTGGTCGGAAATCTCCTTCATCTTTGTGACATAATCAGTCACATTTTGCTTCGGGCTTTTCTTCATTGTTGTGAACTCCATCCACAATTGGTTCTTCCTTGCTCGAGTGTTGGAAGAGAAGAAAGACGCAAGTGCATTCCAGGTTTCTCTTGATGTCTTGCATCCCTTGACATGAGGTAAAAGAAAATCAGAGATTGAGTTTAGAATATAGGACCTTGCAAGTGCATCCTTCGAACACCAATTCGAAAGTCCTTCCACTTCTTCATGTGATGGTTGCCCTTTGTTCCTCATGGTTGGCATTGCTTCATCTCCGGATATGAATCCATATAGATTCCTCCCTTGAAGGTAAGCCTCCATCCTTAGAGACCATGCCGGGTAGTTGTTTCGATCCAATTTGTCAATTGTTGATGGAAATCCATCTCCCATGTTGCTTGACTATGCTCTGATACCACTGTGAAGAGAGATGGTGGATGCAATCCAAATATGAGTAGGTGCCGCTACAACCAGCTTCACACCAGCCAACTGAGACTTCAGAGTTGATTAGTAGACCCTTTAAGCTTCCTAAATCCACCAAAATATCAGCCAAGTACTTTGGAACATGTATCCCAAAAGTTTAAGTCAAGACCGACAAGTTGCGAAATGACTAGCTCCCAAAACTTGCTATTTTTGGACATACACCTGCTGGAAAAAATGAACAGTGCTCTCAACCTGGAAGGAATTAGAAAAATTCCTTTTGGGCATAGCAAATAGACTTAGCAAGCTTCCTATTCCAAGTTAAAACACTTCAAATGATGGACTGAGCACTGAGAACAAGTTTCATCAAGTTCTGGAACATTCCCACAATTCTCGGGGCTCTGCAGAGATAGACCAGTAAGCAGTAAAATGCAGATATCTCCAAAAGTATAAATCCAATGACCTTGAAAATTTATAGGTAGAAACTAGACAGTGAGAGCTATCTAACGCACTTTTAAAACACTGAAAAATGTTCCGTAAAACGCGAGATATGGCCTTCTGAAGTTACTGCTCTGAGTGAGTATAGCAGAGAACAAAACAGAGAGGTAGATGATAATAAATGTATAGATTCACATATGATTACAACCACATTGGCAATGAATCTTTGCACAATGGGAGTAGAATGATAGAGCTATGGAGTAAGCTCTTCAATCTCTACAAAATGACATGAAGTGGTCACGTACAAGGCTTGCTTATCGCCTCTTCCTGCTTGCTCCTTTTATAGCTATTCTTGGAGGGAGTTTTGAATTCGAATTCGAATGGCTCCACCTAAAAGTGATCCCCAAAGTTAGGAGAGATTCCCTCAGCTCAAAAATTCGTGATTTTGGTAGTTGGAGCCACGAATTTGCTTTTACATCATGGATGAGGTAAGCCATCCTTTTCCTTTTTTCTTTTTCCATTTACAAGAGATAAAATGTACTCTTTTACAAGAGGTGTTCACATGACTACTCATGTGAATTACAAATGAGGATAATATCAAGCATATCAAGCATGTAGGCTTGGGCAAAATGCACCAACAATGAGATGATCTTGCTACCTAGCATGACTAGGTAACCACTTGTACTCCTTCTATCTTCCTTCGAACCGGCCCAATCGGCATCGGAATAAGCTTTGACCTGCATATCATCATCAAATGAGTAGAACAATCCTTCATTTATAGTGGCTTTGAGATATCGCAACATTCTTCTTGCAGCTTGCAAGTGTGTAGTCCTTGGACTATGCATAAATTGTGATAACACTCCAACTCCATATGCTATGTCAGGCCTGGTTATTGTGGCATAATTGAAAGAGCCTACAATAGATCGATACAAAGTTACATCCTCTAATGGCTCTCCATCAATGGAGCTTAGCTTTACATTAACTTCCATGGGATTTGAAATAGGCTTGCAATGTAGCATCCCAAACCTCTCAAGTAGGTCTAGAATATACTTCCTTTGTATGAGCATAATACCTTCTTCTTTGTATACAACTTCAATGCCAAGAAAATACCTAAGATCTCCAAGATCAGAGATCCTAAACTCCTTTCCAAGCTTTGCCTTGATCTCCTCAATGCCCTTTGTATCATTACCTGTAATGATAAGATCATCTACATACACACACATGTAGACCACAAGTTCTCCTCTTTGTTTGATGAAGAGAGATGGATCCGCCTTGCATTGATTGTAACCACATTTGATCAAATAGTCCACCAATCTTTGGTTCCAAGCCCTTGGAGCTTGCTTTAGGCCATAAAGTGCCTTCTTCAACCTACAAACATGATGTGGAAACTCTTTATGAACAAAACCTAGTGGTTGCTCCATGTATACCTCTTCTTCCAAGTCTCCATTGAGAAAGGCATTCTTGATATCCAATTGGAAGAGCTTCCATCCTTTGCTAGCAGCCATTGCAATGAGTGTCCTAATGGTGCTCATCTTTGCCACGGGGCTGAATGTCTCTTCAAAGTCCACTCCATAGGTTTGTGCAAAACCCTTGGCCACCAATCTTGCTTTTAACCTAGAAATAGATCCATCTGAATTCCTCTTTACTTTATACACCCACTTATTACCTATTACCTTCATGTTCTCCTTCTTGGGCACTAGGGTCCATGTTTGATTTTCCTCAAGTGCGTCGATCTCTTCTTGCATTGCCTCTTTCCATTCGGTGTACCTGCTTGCATCTTCATAGCAATCGGGCTCATGATCTTCTACTACTTTGTTCATATATGCATAATGTGTTGCCATGTATGAATCATAAGTAAACCTTTGAGTTGGATACTTAACTCTAGAAGACTTCCTTTCTTCACCTTTTGGAGGAATAAACCTCCTTTGCCTTGGGAACTTGATCTCTTTCTTTGACGTGGCTTCTTTCTCCATCATGTGTCCTTCATCATCTTCAACTTCATTACCTTCTTCATCCAACTCCACCAATGTTGCTTTGCCTTTGTTGATTGATTGTGCTTCATAGCTTGATGAAGATCTCCCCCTCCATGGTGAGTTCATGCTTGAACTATCTTCATTGATGGAACACCTTGGGCCGCTTAGCTCTAGGTCGATTTGTTCTTCATCATGTCCATGCTTTTCTTCTTCATAGTCCTGCATACAATCATACTTCTTATACCAAGGGAGTAGCTCATCAAATGCTAGATCCCTTGATATCCTCAAGTCCTTTGTGTTTGGGTTGAAGCACCTGTAACCTTTATGATCATTTGAATATCCTAGAAACACACACTTTTCTGCCTTTGGTTTCCCTCAATTCACTTGGCACATGTACATAACAAGTACATCCAAATATCTTCAAGTGGGAAAGATCAGGTTTCTTACCATAATAGGCTTGATATGGTGTCAAGCCATGGATCCCTGAGGTAGGAGCCCTATTCATTAGATACACGGCGGTATTTGCTGCATCACTCCAAAACATGTTAGGTACATTCATCTCATTAAGCATTGCTCTAGCGATCTCGACAATGTATCTATTCTTTCTCTCTGCTACTCCATTTTGTTGGGGTGTGTAGCTGCATGTTACTTGCCTCTTGATGCCTTGATCCATTAAAAAATCAGAAAACTCATTTGAGAAATATTCTCCCCCTCCATCGGACCTTAGCTTCTTGATATATGTACCTGTTTCCTTCTCTACCATTGCCTTGAATGCTTTGAAACATGTAAACACATCTGATTTGTTTTTGATGAAATAAACCCAAACCATCCTTGTGCAATCATCTATAAAAGTGACAAAGTACTTGTTACCTCCAATGGATTGCTCTTTCGTTGGCCCCCACACATCTGTATGTATCAACTCCAATGGATGTTGGCTTATGTAGCCACTCTTCTTGAATGGAAGTCTCGCTTGCTTCCCTAGTTGACAAGATTCACATAAATGCTTCATACCTTGTCCTTGGAAGTTGGGAAGACCTTCAACCAGCCTCTTGAATTGCATTTCCTTCATTCTTTGTATGTTGATGTGACCTATCCTCTTGTGCCACAAGTCCAACTCCGAAATCCTCTTGTTTCCATATGTGAAGTAGACATGTTGAGTAGAATGAGAATTTACCTCCAAAGTGAAGAGTCTCCCTTGCTTCTTTCCTCTTGCTATGACCTTGTAACCTTGCTTAGGGTTCTCCACAAAGCATCCACCTTTGTTGAACCTTACTTGATAGCCTCTTTCAACCATTTGCCCAACGGACACCAAGTTCTTTGTGATGGTAGGTACATGCAAGACATCCTTGAGACATCTTCCTTCCTCCTTGTCATCCAAAGCTACATCTCCAACATGGGAGATCTCATGGGCTGTATCATCACCTGTTTCTACATGTCCTTTACCTTTGGGAGCATGTAGATTAGTAAACCAAGAAGCATTGCAACTCATATGGTTGCTACATCCACTATCAATATACCAAGTGTTATCTACTTTGCTTGAATTCCCATTCATGTGCATCATCAAGAGATTGTCATTTTCTGAACTTGTAGAAGCATAATTACCTTGGCCTTTGTATGAAGAACCTTGATTATAGTTCCTTTGGTTTCCTCCTTGGTAGCAATCTCTAGCATAGTGGCCAAACTTGCCACATATGTAACATCCTTCGCCATCTTGATTCCTGTTTTGTTGATGTCGTCCTCCTCTTCCTCTTGATCTTCCTCTCCCTCTTTGTGATGAGGTGCCTTGGTCATGTCCTTGATTTCTTGAGTGGCCTTGCCTTCCTCCAAACCTTCCTTTGCCCCTTCCTTGTCCTTGTCTTCCTTTGCCCCTTTGATTACCTGCATAGAAAACTTGTGCATCTTTGCTTTTAGTTGAACTTCCACCTATGTTCATTTCTTCGGTGACCATGAGAGCAACCAATTGCTCAAAATCGGGAAGATTATCCCTTACATAAACTGAAGTGGTAAAGGGTTTCCACTTCTCATCATCTCTCAAACCATTGAGAGTATAAGCCACAAGATCGTCATCGTCTACGTGGCTTCCAATGGATCCCAATGCATCTGATAACTCCTTGACCTTAAGTATGTAGTCATTTATGCTACTCCCTGAGCTCTTCCTAAGGTTGTTGAGCTCATTCTTGAGTTGGATCTTCCTTGCTTTGGTGCTTGTTGAATAAAGCCTTTCAAGTGTCTCCCATACCTTCATGCTTGAATCCAGGTCTTGGATATGGCCGATCATGCTATTGCTAATGTGTTGGGAAAGAATAAAGATAACCCTCTTGTCTCTTTCATTCCATTCCCTAAAGGCCCTTCTCTGGTCATTGGTTGGATTCTCATCCAACCTAGGTCTTGGTTCACTTCCACTAATCAACCCCCAAAGGCCCTTGCCCATAAGATAGTTGGAGACCCTAAATCTCCATGGTTGATAGTTACCTTTGTCTAGCTTTTCAATTTGAGTGTTGAAGTCTCCCATATCTAGTCTTTGATACTTGACCTAGCCCTTGGCTAATGCTCCAATGTGTGTAAAATGAAAATGAGGCTCTGAGGTTACCTCAATCCAAAGCTTTCCTTAGATGGACACCTTGTGCTCTTGCAAATTTGAGTAGAATAGCTCCCCCTTGATGTGAGCTACCTCCAAGAAGCTTTTGGTGATGCAACTCTTCAACCACCAACTCCAAGAGTTCTTCTTGCTTGTATGTGATACCTCCAAGATGCCCAAATGCTCTGATACCACTGATGGGGGAAGTATCTCAACCCCTAAGCAACGATGAAGCGCGAATGACCTCCACAGGTATCCTTCTTTGACCTCTGCACACCAAAAATGCTCTTACTTAGAGCTTATGCAGAGAACTCCAGTGAGCTTTTGTAGACCTGTAGTAGACACCAAGGGCTTTCCAACAAAACAAATTTCACTTGAAATGGATGCTTACACAAAGAGAAACAATGTCTACAACATGAGCTAGTTAATTGCTCACAACTGCTAGTCAAGCAGAGACCTCACTTCACTCCAGCAAACCTTTCTCAGAGATTATACAGAGAATGAATCTCAAACTTGGTTCAACTTTAGAGCACTCTAATAGCTACCCAATGACACAAAAATCATAGCAAATGGATACATAGAGAAGGAGAACCAGCCCTTACAACAGAGAGCAAAATATTTCCAACAGAGCCTACACAAAGAGAGAGATATCAATCACACAACTTCACTAAAATGAATGTTGCTTCCAGCTTACTCAGAGAATGCTCCAGAGAATTGGTAAGCATAAAATAGACTCTTATAGCTATCCAATGAGACAAGAATTACATCAAATGGATACCATATGAGGGAGAACCAATGCTAACAACTCAGGGGTAGAGAGTTGCAACACTGCCTGCGCACACACATAGATATGCCTACTAAAAGAAAACAAACAAGCAAGCAAGGGGGTTGCTTAAGCAAGGGGCTTGCTTATCACAACTCCAGCACTTAGTGCTCACTTTACATGAGCTAAAACTCCAAGAAGATGGCCCAAAAGAAGTCGGGATACATGCTCCTTTTATAGTGAGAGGTGTGCCCCTAAAATCTAGGAACTACCTTTCCAAATCAGCCTCCTAACTTGGAGGAATTAGTTGAGATGACTTGGGGAGTGGTTGAGTGACTTTTCTTGATGGAATCTCGTGGCTTTTGGCTTCCTTTGATTGCTCCACATGTCCATAAAAGATTCCCCACGAATTTTTAGCTTGAAGCTTGACTTTTAACATATGTATATGTATATGAATATGTATATGTATATGTATATGTATATGTATATATATATATATATATGTATATGTAAATGTATATGTATATGTATATGTATATGTATATATATATATATATATATATATATATATATATATATATATATATATATATATATATATATATATATATATATATATATATATATGTATATGTATATGTATACGTATATGTATATGTATATGTATGTATGTATATATATATATATATATATATATATATATATATATAT
>CM035440.1:89322086-89334586 GCA_020310875.1 Ceratopteris richardii
TGAATCAAGTTTGAGATTCATTCTCTGTATAAGCTCTGAGAAAAGTTTGCTGGAGTGAAGTGAGGTCTCTGCTTGACTAGCAGTTGTGAGCATTCAACTAGCTCATGTTGTAGACATTGTTTCTCCTTGTGTAGGCATCCATTTGAAGTGAAATTTGGTTTGTTGGAAAGCTCTTGGTGTCTACTACAGGTCTACAAAAGCTCACTGGAGTTCTCTGCATATGCTCTGAGTAAGAGCATTTTTGGTGTGCAGAGGTCAAAGAAGGATACCTGTGGAGGTGATTCACGCTTCGTCGTTGCTTAGGGGTTGAGATACTTCCCCCATCAGTGGTATCAGAGCATTTGGGCATCTTGGAGGTATCACATACAAGCAAGAAGACCTCTTGGAGTTGGTGGTTGAAGAGTTGCATCAACAAAAGCTTCTTGGAGGTAGCTCACATCAAGGGGGAGCTATTCTACTCAAATTTGCAAGAGCACAAGGTGTCCATCTAAGGAAAGCTTTGGATTGAGGTAACCTCAGAGCCTCATTTTCATTTTACACACATTGGAGCATTAGCCAAGGGCTAGGTCAAGTATCAAAGACTAGATATGGGATACTTCAACACTCAAATTGAAAAGCTAGACAAAGGTAACTATCAACCATGGAGATTTAGGGTCTCCAACTATCTTATGGGCAAGGGCCTTTGGGGGTTGATTAGTGGAAGTGAACCAAGACCTAGGTTGGATGAGAATCCAACCAATGACCAGAGAAGGGCCTTTAGGGAATGGAATGAAAGAGACAAGAGGGTTATCTTTATTCTTTCCCAACACATTAGCAATAGCATGATCGGCCATATCCAAGACCTGGATTCAAGCATGAAGGTATGGGAGACACTTGAAAGGCTTTATTCAACAAGCACCAAAGCAAGGAAGATCCAACTCAAGAATGAGCTCAACAACCTTAGGAAGAGCTCAGGGAGTAGCATAAATGACTACATACTTAAGGTCAAGGAGTTATCAGATGCATTGGGATCCATTGGAAGCCACGTAGACGATGACGATCTTGTGGCTTATACTCTCAATGGTTTGAGAGATGATGAGAAGTGGAAACCCTTTACCACTTCAGTTTATGTAAGGGATAATCTTCCCAATTTTGAGCAATTGGTTGCTCTCATGGTCACCGAAGAAATGAACATAGGTGGAAGTTCAACTAAAAGCAAAGATGCACAAGTTTTCTATGCAGGTAATCAAAGGGGCAAAGGAAGACAAGGACAAGGAAGGGGCAAAGGAAGGTTTGGAGGAAGGCAAGGCCACTCAAGAAATCAAGGACATGACCAAGGCACCTCATCACAAAGAGGGAGAGGAAGATCAAGAGGAAGAGGAGGACGACATCAACAAAACAGGAATCAAGATGGCGAAGGATGTTACATATGTGGCAAGTTTGGCCACTATGCTAGAGATTGCTACCAAGGAGGAAACCAAAGGAACTATAATCAAGGTTCTTCATACAAAGGCCAAGGTAATTATGCTTCTACAAGTTCAGAAAATGACAATCTCTTGATGATGCACATGAATGGGAATTCAAGCAAAGTAGATAACACTTGGTATATTGATAGTGGATGTAGCAACCATATGAGTTGCAATGCTTCTTGGTTTACTAATCTACATGTTCCCAAAGGTAAAGGACATGTAGAAACAGGTGATGATACAGCCCATGAGATCTCCCATGTTGGAGATGTAGCTTTGGATGACAAGGAGGAAGGAAGATGTCTCAAGGATGTCTTGCATGTACCTACCATCACAAAGAACTTGGTGTCCGTTGGGCAAATGGTTGAAAGAGGCTATCAAGTAAGGTTCAACAAAGGTGGATGCTTTGTGGAGAACCCTAAGCAAGGTTACAAGGTCATAGCAAGAGGAAAGAAGCAAGGGAGACTCTTCACTTTGGAGGTAAATTCTCATTCTACTCAACATGTCTACTTCACATATGGAAACAAGAGGATTTCATAGTTGGACTTGTGGCACAAGAGGATAGGTCACATCAACATACAAAGAATGAAGGAAATGCAATTCAAGAGGCTGGTTGAAGGTCTTCCCAACTTCCAAGGACAAGGTATGAAGCATTTATGTGAATCTTGTCAACTAGGGAAGCAAGCGAGACTTCCATTCAAGAAGAGTGGCTACATAAGCCAACATCCATTGGAGTTGATACATACAGATGTGTGGGGGCCAACGAAAGAGCAATCCATTGGAGGTAACAAGTACTTTGTCACTTTTATAGATGATTGCACAAGGATGGTTTGGGTTTATTTCATCAAAAACAAATCAGATGTGTTTACATGTTTCAAAGCATTCAAGGCAATGGTAGAGAAGGAAACAGGTACATATATCAAGAAGCTAAGGTCCGATGGAGGGGGAGAATATTTCTCAAATGAGTTTTCTGATTTTTTAATGGATCAAGGCATCAAGAGGCAAGTAACATGCAGGTACACACCCCAACAAAATGGAGTAGCAGAGAGAAAGAATAGATACATTGCCGAGATCGCTAGAGCAATGCTTAATGAGATGAATGTACCTAACATGTTTTGGAGTGATGCAGCAAATACCGCCGTGTATCTAATGAATAGGGCTCCTACCTCAGGGATCCATGGCTTGACACCATATCAAGCCTATTATGGTAAGAAACCTGATCTTTCCCACTTGAAGATATTTGGATGTACTTGTTATGTACATGTGCCAAGTGAATTGAGGCACAAGCTACAACCAAAGGCAGAAAAGTGTGTGTTTCTAGGATATTCAAATGATCATAAAGGTTACAGGTGCTTCAACCCAAATACAAAGGACTTGAGGATATCAAGGGATGTAGCATTTGATGAGCTACTCCCTTGGTATAAGAAGTATGATTGTATGCAGGACTATGAAGAAGAAAAGCATGGACATGATGAAGAACAAATCGACCTAGAGCTAAGCGGCCCAAGGTGTTCCATCAATGAAGATAGTTCAAGCATGAACTCACCATGGAGGGGGAGATCTTCATCAAGCTATGAAGCACAATCAATCAACAAAGGCAAAGCAACATTGGTGGAGTTGGATGAAGAAGGTAATGAAGTTGAAGATGATGAAGGACACATGATGGAGAAAGAAGCCACGTCAAAGAAAGAGATCAAGTTCCCAAGGCAAAGGAGGTTTATTCCTCCAAAAGGTGAAGAAAGGAAGTCTTCTAGAGTTAAGTATCCAACTCAAAGGTTTACTTATGATTCATACATGGCAACAAATTATGCATACATGAACAAAGTAGTAGAAGATCATGAGCCCGATTGCTATGAAGATGCAAGCAGGTACACCGAATGGAAAGAGGCAATGCAGGAAGAGATCGATGCACTTGAGGAAAATCAAACATGGACTCTAGTGCCCAAGAAGGAGAACATGAAGGTAATAGGTAATAAGTGGGTGTATAAAGTAAAGAGGAATTCAGATGGATCTATTTCTAGGTTCAAAGCAAGATTGGTGGCCAAGGGTTTTGCACAAACCTATGGAGTGGACTTTGAAGAGACATTCAGCCCCGTGGCAAAGATGAGCACCATTAGGACACTCATTGCAATGGCTGCTAGCAAAGGATGGAAGCTCTTCCAATTGGATATCAAGAATGCCTTTCTCAATGGAGACTTGGAAGAAGAGGTATACATGGAGCAACCACTAGGTTTTGTTCATAAAGAGTTTCCACATCATGTTTGTAGGTTGAAGAAGGCACTTTATGGCCTAAAGCAAGCTCCAAGGGCTTGGAACCAAAGATTGGTGGACTATTTGATCAAATGTGGTTACAATCAATGCAAGGCGGATCCATCTCTCTTCATCAAACAAAGAGGAGAACTTGTGGTCTACATGTGTGTGTATGTAGATGATCTTATCATTACAGGTAATGATACAAAGGGCATTGAGGAGATCAAGGCAAAGCTTGGAAAGGAGTTTAGGATCTCTGATCTTGGAGATCTTAGGTATTTTCTTGGCATTGAAGTTGTATACAAAGAAGAAGGTATTATGCTCATACAAAGGAAGTATATTCTAGACCTACTTGAGAGGTTTGGGATGCTACATTGCAAGCCTATTTCAAATCCCATGGAAGTTAATGTAAAGCTAAGCTCCATTGATGGAGAGCCATTAGAGGATGTAACTTTGTATCGATCTATTGTAGGCTCTTTCAATTATGCCACAATAACCAGGCCTGACATAGCATATGGAGTTGGAGTGTTATCACAATTTATGCATAGTCCAAGGACTACACACTTGCAAGCTGCAAGAAGAATGTTGCGATATCTCAAAGCCACTATAAATGAAGGATTGTTCTACTCATTTGATGATGATATGCAGGTCAAAGCTTATTCCGATGCCGATTGGGCCGGTTCGAAGGAAGATAGAAGGAGTACAAGTGGTTACCTAGTCATGCTAGGTAGCAAGATCATCTCATGGATTTCAAAGAAGCAACCCACGGTGGCATTATCTTCCACCGAGGCTGAGTATAGAGCTTTGGCTCAAGTCACATGTGAGCTAATGTGGATTAAGAAGTTATTTATGGAGCTTAATTTGCAGGTTGACACATATCCAATTTTTTGTGACAACATGAGTAGCATTCATCTAGCATCGAACCCTGTCTATCATGCTAGAACCAAGCATATTGAAGTGCACTATCACTTCATAAGGGAAAAGGTGATATCCAAGGAAGTTTCAGTACATCATATTGGTACTAAGGACCAAGTTGCGGACATGTTTACAAAGGCTTTGGATGGGATGAAGATTTCAAAATTCAAGCAATGCATCAACATGAAGGAGCTTGGATGAGGATGAAGAATTGAAGCTTGAGGGGGAGTGTTAAAAGTCAAGCTTCAAGCTAAAAATTCGTGGGGAATCTTTTATGGACATGTGGAGCAATCAAAGGAAGCCAAAAGCCACGAGATTCCATCAAGAAAAGTCACTCAACCACTCCCCAAGTCATCTCAACTAATTCCTCCAAGTTAGGAGGCTGATTTGGAAAGGTAGTTCCTAGATTTTAGGGGCACACCTCTCACTATAAAAGGAGCATGTATCCCGACTTCTTTTGGGCCATCTTCTTGGAGTTTTAGCTCATGTAAAGTGAGCACTAAGTGCTAGAGTTGTGATAAGCAAGCCCCTTGCTTAAGCAACCCCCTTGCTTGCTTGTTTGTTTTCTTTTAGTAGGCATATCTATGTGTGTGCGCAGGCAGTGTTGCAACTCTCTACCCCTGAATTGTTAGCATTGGTTCTCCCTCATATGGTATCCATTTGATGTAATTCTTGTCTCATTGGATAGCTAAAAGAGTCTATTTTATGCTTACCAATTCTCTGGAGCATTCTCTGAGTAAGCTGGGAGCAACATTCATTCTAGTGAAGTTGTGTGATTGATATCTCTCTCTTTGTGTAGGCTCTGTTGGAAATATTTTGCTCTCTATTGTAAGGGCTGGTTCTCCTTCTCTATGTATCCATTTGCTATGATTTTGGTGTCATTGGGTAGCTATTAGAGTGATTTAAAGTTGACTCAAGTTTGAAATTCATTCTCTGTATAAGCTCTGAGAAAAGTTTGCTGGAGTGAAGTGAGGTCTCTACTTGACTAGCAGTTGTGAGCATTCAACTAGCTCATGTTGTAGACATTGTTTCTCCTTGTGTAGGCATCCATTTGAAGTGAAATTTGGTTTGTTGGAAAGCTCTTGGTGTCTACTACAGGTCTACAAAAGCTCACTGGAGTTCTCTGCATATGCTCTGAGTAAGAGCATTTTTGGTGTGCAGAGGTCAAAGAAGGATACCTGTGGAGGTCATTCACGCTTCGCCGTTGCTTAGGGGTTGAGATACTTCCCCCATCATATGTATATGTATATGTATATGTATATGTATATGTATATGTATATGTATATGTATATGTATATGTATATGTATATGTATATGTATATGTATATGTATATGTATATGTATATGTATATGTATATGTATATGTATATGTATATGTATATGTATATGTATATGTATATGTATATGTATATGTATATGTATATGTATATGTACATGTATATGTATATGTATATGTACATGTACATGTATATGTATATGTATATGTAGATGTACATGTATATGTACATGTATATGTATATGTATATGTACATGTATATGTATATGTCTATGTCTATGTATATGTATATGTATATGTATATGTCTATGTATATGTATATGTATATGTATATGTATATGTATATGTATATGTATATGTATATGTATATGTATATGTATATGTATATGTATATGTATATGTATATGTATATGTATATGTATATGTATATGTATATGTATATGTATATGTATATGTATATGTATATGTATATGTATATGTATATGTATATGTATATGTATATGTATATGTATATGTATATGTATATGTATATGTATATGTATATGTATATGTAGATGTATATGTAGATGTATATGTAGATGTATATGTATAGGTATATGTAGATGTATATGTACATGTATATGTACATGTATATGTACATGTATATGTACATGTATATGTACATGTATATGTACATGTATATGTACATGTATATGTACATGTATATGTATATGTATATGTATATGTATATGTATATGTATATGTATATGTATATGTATATGTATATGTATATGTATATGTATATGTATATGTATATGTATATGTATATGTATATGTATATGTATATGTATATGTATATGTATATGTATATGTATATGTATAGGTATACATATTGATGGGGGATGATTCTAACACCCCAATGCAAAAATGGAAGATGGCTGCCCTCCATTAGGTCCACAACGGGTGATATATGCTCATTGTTCTCAACTTATCTGTTCACCAGTACAGAGACTTAAAATTCATATTTGCAAACTTGTAGTAGACTATAAGAGCTACGCAACAACCTTAAATCATCCCAAATCGATATTCCAGCTGGGAGAACCAGCCTCTACAAAACAGGCTACCTGTTTGCAATACTCTCTGCCTATGTGCAGAGATATACCTTCACAAAGTTGGCAATTTCTCACAACTCACTCAGCCAAGTAACTTGAAACTTTGGCAAACGTCAGGGCATCGTATGAGAGACCAAATGAATCTTGAAATCAATGAAAATGAGTACAGTGAGAGACCAAACAATGCTCTGCAATTGGGTACAATCAGATTTGGAAAAGCCTAACTACACCTCTAGATAGAGTGGAGCACAACCATGAGAAAATGAGGTAAGCAAGCAAGGGGGCTGCTTGCTAGAGTTTATAACTTCACTAAACTAAGTGGGAAACACGTGGAATGCATACAATGCAACAAACAAAGGTGGGATGATGCTTATATAGACTTTTACTTACAATGTAGCTAACCACCCACCAACCAGTTTAGGTGCACTTTTTGGTGGCTGATTTGATGAGATTTTAATTTGATTGAGTTTCGTGGAGATTCTAACTTTATTCCAGGACTTTGGGTCCTTCTTTTTTATTGCTCCACTTGTAAAACTCATGGTTGAGACTTTTTGCATGATTGAGACTTGATTTTCAACACTCCCCCTCAAGTCTCAATGCCTATGTCCTTCATTCCAATGCATGCCTTGAAGTGTTGTAGCTCTACTCCATCCAATGCTTTGGTAAACATATCTGCATATTGTTCCTTTGTATTGACATGCTCCACCTTGACATCCTTTGACATTATCTTCTCTCGAATAAAGTGGTAATGCACTTCTATATGCTTCGACCTTGCATGGAACACCAGATTTTGAGCCAAGCATATGCTACTTATGTTGTCACAAAAAATAGGTACTTGCTTAACCTGCAAATCAAGATCAACAAACAACTTCTTGAGCCACATAAGCTCACATGAGACTTGTGCTAAGCCTCTATACTGAGCTTCGGTTGATGAAAGAGCCACGGTTGGTTGTTTCTTTGACATCCATGAGATGGTCTTCTTCCGTAGCATGATAACGTATCCACTAGTGCTCCTCTTGTCATCTTTAGAACCTGCCCAATCAGCATCACAATAATCTTGTACGTTTAATCCATCATCAAATGGATAATATAGACCTTCATTAAGTGACCCTTTGAGGTACCTAACTACCTACATGTGCAATATCAGGTCTTGTCATAGTAGCATACAAAAGAGAACCAATTATTGACCTATGCATGGTCACATCCTTCACTTCTTCACCTTCATGAGTACTTAGTTTAACATTTACTTCTAACGGATTTCAAGTGGGCTTGCAATCACACAAGCCAAACTTCTTCAAAAGATCAAGGATGTATTTCCTTTGCATCAAGTATATACCTACTTCTTTATATAGTACTTCAATCCCAAGGAAGTACCTTAAAATCCCTAGATCTAAGTTTTAAATTCACATCCAAGCTTCCTCTTTATGTCCTTGATGTTGGCTTCATCATCCTCTTTAATGATCAAATCATCAACATGTATACAAATGAAAACAATTTTGCTAGCTTCCTTCTTCACAAAGAGTGATGGGTCTGTGTGACTCTGATTGTATCCACATTTTACTAAGTAGTCCATAAGTCTTTGGTTCCAAGCTCTTGGGGCTTGCTTGATTCCATAAAGAGCCTTCTTTAGCCTATATACATGATGTGGAAACCTCTCATCTTCAAAGCCTTGGGGCTGGTCCATGAAGACTACCTCTTCAAGCTCTCCATTTAACAAAGCATTCTTCACATCCAACTGGTACATCTTCCAATCTTTTGAGGCTGAAATTGCAATCAAACTTCTGATGGTGGACATCTTAGCTAGTGGGCTGAATGTTTCCTCAAATTCTATGCCATAGGTTTGAGCAAAACCTTTGGCAACCAGCCTTGCTTTATACCTAGAGATGCTCCCATCTGCATCCCTCTTTACCTTGGACACCCATTTGTTGCCGATAACTTTCATGTCCTTTGTTCTTGGCACCAATGACCAAGTATCATTTTCTTCAAGTGCTTTGACTTCCTCCTCAATGGCTTCAATCCATTCCCTATGCTTATTTGCTTCTTCAAAAAAGTTAGGTTCTTCACAAGCTATAACTTGACTCATGTAGGCATAGTGTCTTGCAATGAATGAATCATAAGTTAAACTTTGAATAGGGTATTTAACCCTATTGGATGACCTTAGCTCACCATTAGGTGGTAGGAATCTCCTCCTCATTTGTTTAGATGCTTTAAATCTTAGAGTTTCTAATTTTTCCATATCTTCATCACTTGTAGATTCTATGTGTACCCATCGATGGTCTTCGTCATTTGCCTTTTCCTTTCCTTTGCTACTTCCTTTACTTGAATGAGCTGCATTCCTTGTCCTTCCATGCCAAGATGATGTAGTTATCTCCTTTGATGGTGTGCTTGAAGTGGTTGGACCACTTATCTCCATGCTTTGTTGTTGCTCTTTGAACTTCTTCTCGACTTCATATGCATTGTCAACCTGTAACACATCTTTGCTACCATACCAAGGCATCAACTCATCAAATATTACATCCCTAGATACCTTAACCTCTTTGTTGCAAGGGTTATAGCATCTAAAACCCTTTTTCTCTGAAGAATATCCAAGAAATATACACCTATCCGCCTTTGGGCCTAACTTGTGTCTCAATTCTTGAGGTATGTGATCATAACACACACAACCAAATTTTTGAGATGTGAAAGATTGGGTTTCTTACCACACCAAGCTTCATAAGGTGTAACTCCATGTACTCATGAGGTTGGACACCTATTCATAATGTATATGGTTGTATTTGTTGCATCATCCCAATAAGAGTTAGGAACATTCATTTCATTTAACAAAGATCTAGCCACTTCTGCTATGTATCTATTCTTCCTTTTTGCCACCCCATTTTGTTGAGGTGTATACCTGCAAGTGAATTTCCTTTTTATGCCATGGTCATGTAGAACATTTGAGAATTCATTTGAAAAATACTCTTCCCCTCCATCTAATCTGAGAGTCTTTATATACTTCTCTGTTTCCTTCTCCACTAGGTTTTTGAACCTCTTGAAGTGGTAAAACACCTCTGACTTTGACTTCATGCAATACATCCAAACAAACCTTGAATGATCATTGCTCACATGTGCTCCCTTCTTGAATGGCAATTTGCTTTGTTTTCCTAATTGACAAGCATGGCACAAATGTTGCATATTCTGAGATGTAAGATCAGGTAGACCACTCACCAAGCCCTTCCTTTGCATCTCCTTCATCTTTTGTAAGTTTATGTGCCCAATTCTTTTATGCCATAAGTCAATTTCTGCAATCTGTTTATTTCCAATTAACAAGTAGACCGTGTGAGGGGTTGATGGCTTTACCTCCATGGTGAAGAGTCTTCCTTGCTTCTTTCCTTTTTCTACGAGCTTGTAGTCCTGCATGAGGTCTTCAACAAAACATCCTTGCTCATTGAACCTCACCTCATAACCTCTTTCAACCATTTGACCTACCGAAACCAAGTTCTTTGTGATGGTTGGCACATGCAACACATCCTTCAACACCTTGGAGCTTTGAGATCCATCCAATGCAACATGTACCACATGTGTAATCTTGTGCTCAGAGTCATCCCCTATCCCTACATATCCTTGAGTGATGGGTGAATTCAAATTAAAGAAAACATCTTTATTGCAACTCATATGGTTGCTACAACCACTATCAATGTACCATGTAAAATCTGAATTGACTCTTTCACTTGAACCATACATCATAAGCAAGTTCTCATTTTGTGAATTTGTTGAAGTACTAGCATAATTACCTTGGTTCCTTTTGTATCCTTGATTGCCTCCTCCTTTGGACCAACAATCTCTTGCATAATGGCCCGGTTTTCCACAATTGTAGCATTCTCCATTGGATGTTTCTCTTCCATGTGATCTTCCTCCTCTTCCTCTACTCCATCCTCTTCCTCTTAATCCATAGCTTTGGTTGGAGCCTTCTTGGTTGCTTGAGCTTGAGCTTCACCTTCCTCTCCCTTGCCTTGGGAGTTTTGTCCACCTCTTTTGCCTTTGCCTCTACCTGCATAGAAAACTTGGGCTTGGCTGCCTTTTGATTGTGAACCTCCTTGGTTCATCTCCTCGGTCACCATCAATGTGACTAATTGATCAAATTCTGGTAGGGAATCCCTCACATAATCTGATGTGGTGAATGCTTTCCACCTTTCATCCTCTCTCAAGCCATTGAGAGTGTGTGCAACAAGATCATTTTCCTTATCCTTCAAAATGTAATCATTTGTGTTGTTAGTACTCGGTGATTTCCTAAGATTAGTCAGCTCTTTCTTGAGCTGAATATTCCTTGCCTTGGTTGATGAAGAGTACAATCTCTCCAAGCTCTCCCAAACCTTCATGGATGTGTCCAAGTCTTGTATATGCCCTATCATGCTATTGCTTAGGTGTTGAGATAAAATGAATATGACTCTTCTATCCCTTTCTATCCATTCATTAAGTGCCTTGACCTGCCCTTGAAGTGGTGGATCATGCACATGAGGCATTGGCTCCATGTTTCTCACTAATCCCCACAATCATTTGCACATAAGGTAGTTGCTAACTCTAAATTTCCATGGTTGATAATTGCCTTTCTCCAACTTATCTATTTGTGCATTATACTCAGCCATATTGAGCTCTAAGATGCTCCTCTATCTTCTCCTCAAGTTTTTGTATGCTTTAGAAAGTATGCATAATACCTTTTGATAGCTTCTCCCTTGCTAACCTTCAACTAGTTGAGATCTCGATCAACGCAGCCCCCTTTTGATGTCTTCTTGCTTTGATGAGTCCTCCTTGTACTTCCACGAGTTGTCTTGATCCATTCAAGTCTTCAATATGATGACAATGATGTCTCCAAGCCTCAAAAATGGCTTTGATACCGCTGATGGAGGATGATTCTAACACCCCAATGCAAAAATGGAAGATGGCTGCCCTCCACTAGGTCCACAAGCAGTGATATATGCTCACTGTTCTAAGCTTTTCTCTACACCAGTACTGACACATAAAATGAAATTTTTCAGACTTGTAGTAGACTATAAGAGCTACTCAAAAAGCTTTAAATCATTCCAAATGGATATTCCAGCTGGGAGAATCACCCTCTGCAAAATAGGCTACCTGTTTGCAATACTCTCTGCCTATGTGCAGAGATATACCTTCACAAAGTTGGCAATTTCTCACAATTCACTCAGCCCAATAACTTGAAACTTTGGAAAACTTCAGGGCACAATATAAGAGACTGAATGAAACTTGAAATCAATGAAAATTAGTACAATGAGAGAGCAAACAATGCTCTGCAATCTGGTACAATTAGTTTTGGAAAAGCCTAACTACACCTCTAGATAGAGCGAAGCAAAATCATGAGAAAATGAGGTAAGCAAGCAAGGGAGCTGCTTGCTGGAGTTTATAACTTCACTAAACTAATGGGAAACTTGTGGAATGCATACAACTCAAGAAAAAAAGGTGGGATATTGCTTATATAGACTTTTACTTTTCCTACAATCTAGCTAACCACCCACCAATCACTTTAGGTGC